>VZSV01000036.1:2078831-2150119 GCA_013398735.1 Nothocercus julius
TTCCTCCCCTTTAAAGAAGTGAAAGAAATAGAGTGCTGTCCTAAATATGCTAGGACATAAATCTCCAAGGAGCAGGGCCCACAATGCATCCTGGATGACTATTCTTTTAGAAGTACTGAGTGTAAAGACTGAACCAAAGTTTACTAAGGCAACTAAATACTTGAGAGGCATCAAGGGATGTTTGTAAGGTGAGAAATCTGGAGAAAAGAATGCTGTGGAGTACCTCAGAATTTGAGTGAAAATTAGAAACTGGTGGGAGCATCTTTTCTTTTTTCCTTCCATCCAATATTTTGAACAACTAGTAAATAAGTCCCCAGATGCACTAATGGCTGCCATCCAGGAAATACATCTGCTGTGTTTATGAGATCTGCAGTTCATAAATAATTGCCAAATATAGATTTATTCACTTCAGTGCCTATCAGAGGCTGTTCTATAAAAATAAAATTAAATAAAATAAATAAAAATATGCCAGATTTACACTTATGAGATGGATGAATCAGTTTGGTTAAAAACTGTCATATGTGACAGACTGACAGCTGAAGCCTTCTGATCCAGACACACTGCTGCCCGTCCTGTCACCACAAATGCACAACCCCCTTGGACGTGCAAGTGCACATACACACTGTAGCACTTCAGCTTATGAAAACCCAAACTCAGTTTAGTCAAGGATTTTTTACGTCGTTGCACAGGACAACTTTCAGGCTGTATGTGTGAAATACCACATGCAATCTTTCAGGGTTCAAAACAAAATTGACGTCCCAGTAGCTCACAATGAGTTAATATTTAGAACAACAGAAGTTAGTGCAAAAATTCCATGGATTTCCATGCAAAATGGATCCTACCCTAACTGATCAGGCAATGCATGGGCACAGTAAAGCCTTACTGCCATAGAGACATATTGGTGAAGAGATAACTCAGGCCAGAGAAAAAAATATACTGAATGTATACAAGAGGCAGAGTAGTGACCATAAGAAGAAGAAGGCATACAACAAGGCATTACAGAACAAGGTATTATAACAATTTAAGGACTGTATCCCTGAATTTCTGTTTGCAAATCGAGTTCCTATCAACTCTTGGGATACCCGAGCCACCTGCAGGCTCTGCAGCCTTTTGCAGGAGACCTGCCCTCTTTTGCACAAGGGGCCTGGCAGAAGCGGGCCCAACGCCGCTGCGCTGCCGGCGCAGCGCCGCACATGGGCAGGGCGACAGCCCGCCTGCTGAGGATGCATGCACACACTCCCAGTCCACGGTGTGGCCAGGAGGGAGCTTTTCAGGGAGGCTTTCCAGCTCCGAGCACACGGGCCATCATCACAGAGCGGCATGAACGCTGAGCAAACGCGGCCGGGCGCTTCCTACCGAAGGGAGGGCTCAGGAAGGAGCATGGGGAGGAGCTGCCGCTCTGCACGGGCCTGAGGCTCTCCCGATGCCTTTGGCAGGCCAGGCACACACATCATGCACACAAGGGCTCCTGGCGGTGCTCAGCCTGCGCGCCACAGGTCTCTGGTCCCTTGCCAGGCACCCAGACAAAGCAAAGCTGTGAAGCACTGCCAGGCCCTGGGATACAGACAGGGCCCGAAAGCCCAAGCGGCCAAGGCGGGTGACCCTGCCTCGGTCCCGGGACGAGGGACGGCAAGCCTTTTCCATTGCTATGGCCCTGCGCAACACTATCAAAAGCCACATTAGAAAAAACACAAAGTTTGAAGAATTCAAATGCTAAAATGCACATACAACCACGAGAAAGCAACGCAACCCTTGGCAGCAGGGAGCTTCCGCAGGAAACTTTTCAGCCCTCCAACAGGGATGCGAATCCGCTGCAGCTCCGGAGTGCTACGGAAGAGACGCGGCAGGCCGGATCCGTAGGGAGCTCCAGCGTCCAAGGCGGGGGCTGTGCCACAGCGAGGACACAGCAGCTGTCTGCGCCCCCGCTCTGGACGGCCCTCGCAGGACAGGAGGGCTGCGAAAGCGCGGCCATCAGCCGCCGCGCCGAGCCTTACTTGCCGGGGTGTGCGTCCATGAGCCAGCCCCTTGGGCTAAGGGGGGGTCACCAGGGAAGAGAGGAAAACGAGAGGATCCTTCTGCGAAGCAGCCTCGAGGCGGAGTTAAGTCCGGTAGCACCCGCAGCCACCTTCCACCAGGAGATGCAAGGGAGCTGCTCAGCACCCCCATGCCTAGGAATAGATGTGGGCACCAAAGCACGGAGGTTAAGCCCAGCGGCCAACTCTGACACTGCAGTCAGCGGCACCTACAATCAAGCAAGAGGTGGCTGTGCTTGGCTTGGGTATCTCCACTGCTGCGCTCATCGCAGTGATGGAGGGAGGGAGCCACAGGAACGTGCCTCCGACAGGCACGCACCCTACCAGGCCTTTCCATGGCGGCTGCACGGGTTGGCTGGGGAGCAGAAAGGAGCCCTTTGTGTTGTGTCACACACTGGAGCATCCACCAGATGATCTACTTTTTAGTCACACTATCTCATGATCAGCTGGGCTGGAATACTAAGCACATTGTGAATTGTTTAATGATAGAAAAATAAAGCTGCAGGCTGCACTTTATGTTTACAAAGGTGTTGATGAGCTGTTCATTTTATCAGGGCAGCACTGCAGAAGAAATGCTGAAAAACCTCATCAAATGTTGAAAAATATAAACATGCTGTTTATACTGTTTTGGTTGTTTATGTTCATTGATTCTGAGTTAAATACACAGCATATCTAGTAACTTGAAAGTCCAAGAGTAAATTTGCACAAAATTTAATTTATATTGTGCCTAATAAATCATTTACTGTTTTTAAAACCGAATACGACAAATCCTGAAAATCACTACAAAGATGCTAACATTAGTTTCAGGCATACTGCGCTTACAGAAACACTGGGAACTGAACATTGCCCCTGCATTCTGCACACTACAATAGCACTAAGGATAGTAAGGGTAAACTGAATCCTGTAAAGAAAAGGTTTACCAACTCAGCTTGGAAAAAAAACACAGCATATTGGTAATGGGCTGAAATCCACAATAGCTCTCAGGCAAAACGGTCTCCAAAGACCTGTTTCTTATGCCTACCTTCTGCTCAGTCTTCTGAGAGGCCACAGGCAACAAATATGATAATATCAATCCAAGGACATAAAAATAAATTATCAAAAGCAAATCCATATATCCTTTTGTCTCAGGTAATTACCAAGATGACTCTGGGCCAGAACAGGAGTGGGGCAGGAAGGTTCCAGGTTAATTCCTGGCACTTTTGGTTTTGTTTTCTAAAGTCTTTAGGAGTTTATATTTGCCAGCCTATAAAGATGTGCCTGGCTTTACCACTTTGCTATATATACACACTCCAGTTTCCATTTGAAGGATACAGCAAGAAAATGCAGCCTACACAGTTTTCTTCTTTGAGGAGCTGGTAGTGACTTGTTCCTTTGGAAAGCGCTAATGCTCAGGCTCAAAAGGCAACATAACTGGGATGTTTTGTATTGATTCTTTTTACACAGGGAGCAGTCTTTGTCAGCAAGTAACACTCTTTATATAAGCAAAATAAACTTGTATGAATGTCCATAAATCACACACTCTAAATGGCTCTAAATAATCACTGGAAATCTTTGTGTTTGCCTGTTCTGATTTTTCCTGGTCAGTGAAGGCAGTGCTTGCTTAAAAGGAAAGCTCTTTAGCTCTGCCTTCACCCAGACATATTAAACGTTGTAAATTTGTTCATTAGGTGTCTGTTCCTCTGAGGCTTTGTACATAGCGGAACTATTTATATCTGAATCAAAAGAAGGGGGAACTAAGCAGAATTCTGTAACAGGCAAACAACTAAGGAAGGCACAAGGCAGAAGGAAATTCAATCTAAAATTTGTGTTGGTTCTCCTCCCGTGTAGGAGAGAATTCTTAATAGCTTTTTTTTTTTTTTTTAATCTTAAACCACAGTTAAGAAAACTTCATCCCTCCTGCTCAACCTATTTTGAGATGCACTTAAAATCTCTGCTTACATTAATACATTAAAATACCATTAAAACAAAATAGCTTTAGCCTACCTAGCCTAGCATTTTCTTGTACTTGGCAAGTCATTCCTAGAGGTCTGGTTCAACATATGGCCAAATATTACATAGAAAATACACTCAAGAGGCTCAGCATGATGGAAAGACAGGAAAGCAGAGACTATTAGTAAAACTTTGCTTTTTGCATCACTTGCCTTGCCAGCACGCGTGCTGTGCTCCTGTGCTTGCTCACTCCCCGCTCACCGCACGCAGACCTTTGCAAAGGCCCTCACTTCACTGAGGCTGCAGCCCCTGCTTCATGGAAGGCAACAGCATACACCTGGCAAGGCTTTATCAACCAGCCTCCTTCACTTACTGCTCAACAGAAAGTTCAAGTGTTTTAATATTAAAGCTCACTCTTTCAGAGATATTAACAGCAACTTTTTTGGGGTCAAATTTTCAAACCTCATGACATTTTGCTTTAGTTCATAATCACTTCTGGGACCCCAAACTGCAATCAAGTGTGCGGGAACAAAAATGACGGGGCTTTAAAGCACAATCCTCCACAGAATACGAACACAAGAAGAGCAGTGAACCCTAAAGCTAAAACACTGCCAAACCACCAAGATCTGGGAATTGGTCTCAGCAATGGTTTCTTTCTGCTTCCTTAGAATTTGAGTAAAAGATAAGCTAGGTGACATGCTAGGGACAAAGGAGGTTTCCTACCAATGCAGGGAGCAATTTGAGGTTCCGATGCCAACAGAACAGGGAGTAAGCAGAGCCTGAACTGAGCAAACGGGGGTGACCTGTTTGACCACCCGGGCTGCTGGGCAAGCGGAAGCCACAATGCTCGAACACGCGCACGCCCATGCAGCGGGAGAAAAGGTAGTTACTGCCTCCTTCCAATATTCTAATGTCTCTGCTAATAAAACCACTAAGCATCTGCCAGGCAAAATTTTCAATTGACAAATATTGCCCTGCTGGTGGCTGAGGTTTCTGAGGAACTAGAGATGTTGTAGAGATACTTTGTGTAATAAGTAAAACAAAAACAAAACAGTGGGCTAAACAAAGATGATGATAATGTGTTCCTCTCCCCTTCCTCCCCCCCCCACACTTTTTTTTTTTCTTTAAATATCTTACAGTTTAAAAACTGGAAATACAAGGAGTTCCCAACCAGCACTACCTCTGTGGTTCAGCTATGTGCTGGAGGCTGGAAGTTGCTTCTGCTTCCATCCCACAGAGACAGAACCAAGGCATAAAAATACTGAGGGTGCAGTTTCACCTTAAAGTTAAGCTAACTGTAGGATGCTACAAGAGAAGGTCCCTTCTGCACCTTCTGACCGCCTGGGTTTTCCATCCACCCGGGACTGCTGCCTCTCCAGAGGTGGCCTGAACATCTGCAGCACTGAAAGTTGAGAGTTAGGAGGTGAGGAGAAAAAAAAAGAGGAGTTAAGTCCTGCTGCTTTCAGTGACAACTGGCTTTTAGCTCCATCAGTCCAAACAGACTATATTCCAAAAATTATTGGGCCATACTCCAAGATTATACAGAGACTACAATCATGTCTCTGAATTCTTTTCAACCATCTTAATTCTGTATTGCCAGTGTCATCAACATGTTGTAGCTCATGATATGATTACAGGTATTCTCTGACATCCAGATGAGAGATGAGCCACTTTGCTGTAAACAAATCTATACTCTCATTTTTTTAGCACATGGTATTCAATTCCTCAGTAATCAATGCCACCAGTTATTAAGCAGATTGCATTACTGGCTGAGAAACTAATGATACAGCTTTCCTTTGAATGTATTAATCAATACTTTCTTGGTTTGATCTCCATCCATCCATCCTCTGTAGGGGAAGGCTTCTGACTATTAATTTTATCCTGGAAAAGGACACTACATGGCTGCTGCAAGTATTTTAGGTCACTACTATGCTGTTCATCACTCACAACCCAAAATCTCAAGGCAGAAACTCCTCAGCAGATCCAAGAGACTTAGTTCAGCTGTAGAGCCTGTCATGTCACAGTGCGCAGGAAGACGGGCTGGTAGAAACTACAGAGGGATTCCCAGCTTGGTGCACAACTGGCTCAAGGATAATCAAGCCAGCTTTGAACAGTCTGGTAGCCCACAGTAAACAAAAAGCCCTGGAGAGAGAGCAGCTCAGGTCGTGGAAGCAGAACACGTGCATTAGGACAGCAGTGTCCTAATTATCGCAGTACAGGGCTCTGTGAAAGCTGCTGTAGTCGCTCAAGAGGAGCTGAGCTCCAATAAAGTTGTGTTGTTCCTGCATCTGGGGCTGACGCTTGAAGAGCCAGCAGACAATTCCCTAGCCTAGCCATGAGTGTGCAACACACATCTCGAAAGGAGAAGGAATAATAGCCTCATAGGAAAGCTGGTGAAATACTGGGCAGATAAGCAAGTAGTTGGGGTCAGTACTGGCTGCAGCACTGTTTGTCTTCTTCATTAATGATTTGAATGATGAAGCAGAATGTACAAAACTGGATGAGTGGCTGCACCAGAGGCCTGTGCTGCTAATCAGAGGGACCTTGACACCCTGGGAAAATTGTCAGGGAAGAACCTTATGAAGTTCAGTGAAGGTGAGTGCACATGGATAGGTCCTGCACAGGGAGAGGAATGGCTCCAGGCACCAGCACAGCCTGCTGGAAAGCAGCTCTGCAGAGGACAAATGGGGAGCCCTGGCGGACAAGGTGAGCATGAGCCAGCAACGTGCCCTTGTGGCCAACAGCCTCTTGTGCTGCATTAGAGCGTTACCAGCACCTTGAGGAAGGTGATCTTTCCCCTCTGCTCAGCACTGGTGAAGCCACGTGTGGAGCACTGGGCCCACTGCTGGGCTCCCAAACACCAGAGAGAGAAGGAACAACTGGGGTGAGCTCAGCAAAGGGCCACAAAGATCATCAAGGGCCTGAAGCATCTCTCATACAGGGAAAGGACTGGGCATGATCCTGTGCAATGTGTTCTAGGTGACCTTGCCTGAGCAGGAGGGTTGGACTAGGTGATCTCCAGGGGATCCTTCCAACCTCAAATCATGGTGATCCTATGAACCTTCATCTACTAGGATTTCCCATTTTTTTCCCCCACTGAAACAGCAATTCCAAATCTCGCTTTCAAGAGTGAGGCCCTGCACCGGCCTGCAGAGCTGGACCCTTTAGCCTTTACCTGCGTGGACTCCAGCCCCAAACTAAAACAATTCTTACCTTCTTTAACGTTAAACTTTCAAAACTTATTACTTTCAAACTCCCTGCTACTGTAAGACAGAAGAAGGAAAACACCATCATCCCTTACACCAAAGATAACAAGTCCTTTTCCAATACCAGCTTGTCACATTTACAGTGACTATGAGACCAAACTCCTCCAGGTAGGTAGGCTGAGGGAACCAAAGGTTTCTGAAATGAAACAGGAGGGAGGAGATGTTTGAGCCCTGGGTGTGTGTAAGTACAGGGCTCTACTTGCTATACTTACACACTTGCATCCCCCCTACCCTCACCCAAGATCTCTTAGATTTTCTACCTTCTGCTTGAATACAGTGAACAAGATCACAGTGTCTCTCTGCAGCGGGGACACCATGACCTCCAGCCAGGATGCCGAGCTCCTCATTTACGCACTTCAGCAGGGGCCTCGGCTCTGTGACCTTCAAGCAGGAACGTGGCCCTCGAGGGCGTTCTGGCCTGCTTACGCTCAGTGCTCGGCTTTGGGCCAAAGCCACCACGTCCACGTTCCAATAAACGCCGAGTGCCTCGGCGAGGAACAGTGGGATTTCAGTCTTCATGCTTACCTTGCTAAGAGGAGAGGGGCCAATGCTTTTTTACTTTCTTATACTTAAGAATTTTTAAAACACCTTCAGATTCTTAAAGTATTTTATCTAAGGACATGAAGAGCTTGCATAATTTGCATCTTGGGCCACCACCATCACAGCACAGATAATGGGGTACATCTGGACAAAATAGACTATACTAAGGTAGAGCAAAAGATACTTGAAAATCAAACATGCCACACCAGAAAATTCATAGCTATTTAATACATATTTAATATATCATGTAATATATTATCTAATATATTGCTTAACATAGTCCCTAACACAGTAGAATACTAGTTGGAGAAAATAGTTCATACACATGCTAGGAATATTCACAGTATCATTTGGACAGATTCCTATGTAATCCAAAAAATACCAGCTTTCCCCTTACAGTATTACATTTGATTGAGTTGCTTCCACTGCAGTAATAACTATTTTACATTTCAAGATAAATTATTCAAACATAATGCTCTCTGGCTACGGAATTGTTCTGTACATCTCACAAATATATGAATTGCAAAAAGCACGCACACACGTTACATTTAAAAAAAAATCTGCTTCTCCTTCTGCAATGGAAGCTTTGCATGCCTTCTTTCTGGATATACTTCCTATTCTCAATGCACTGCCCTCGAGAGTATCAAGAAATGTGATAAAATAATAAAAGGTTTCTGCTGCTACAATGAAGGTCAGTATATAGTGGAACATTTCTTTTGTCTCAGTTTTCAGACTGATCAGAGCGCTCAGGCGATAAGGGGAAGCTAATGCTTTTCTGTGATGCAGAATTATCAAGCTGCATGGCTAGTCATTGCCTGGTGCTGCACTGCAGCTTCTCAAACAAATCCTCATGTGTCCCCAGTGACATTAGGGGAGCTCGAGGCGAAACATTTTTCTTTAAGGTCAAAAACACAGTATCTGTCTTGACCACAGTATCTGACATTGTTTTGAAAGCAACAGTAGAATACATAATAGCACACATTTAATAAATGCATACATGTGGAACCTAAATAAAGTGAGAGGAAAACAGAAGTGTAAGTAATCTGCACGGAGCCCAGCGTGACTGCAGATGGAATCTCTACGGTTCACCTGACGCTTGTCTGATTTAATGAAGCCAGTAAATTACACAGCACAGTAACTGCCCCGCACACACCAGCCGCTGCCGCCACGCCTGGGACACACAGCTCCTTTCTTCAGCTTCTAGCTGTTCTCTCCCATTTAATTGCCATACGGGATACTGGAGAATAGTCTATGGGATATGGAAGGAAGCCTACAAGATAAGTGTATTAGCTAAACAGGGAAGAGGAGAATTACCATGAGAAATGTCCATTTCCCTCGCACATAAATGGAAGAATAGCTGAATTCTTTGTCTGGTTGCCATGAAAAGTAAGAGAGGTAGCCCCACCTCAGAGGAAATGAGGTTATGCGTATACGATAAATAAGAGATGAGAGCTGCACAGCCCTACCTCTGCAGTACAAAGCTGAGTCAAAAGAGTCTTTCTGAAAGCCAGGCCTGTGCGGATCCTAATCAGCTCTGTTTATAACATATGATAGTAGTTAATTGTTCATTAATTCCACCATGCCATTTGTTCAGAGATTATATCCTCCACATAATGAGTGTTTTGGGGTACTCTCCAGCAGAGGAAATTAAAATAGATAATAGCTGCGATTTTAAATAGTCGTCTTAGCAATCTTAGGTTGGAATCCATTGACCTAAAACGGTTTTTAGGAGGGTTCACAACACCAAAGAACCGCCCCTTCTCTTGGGAGGGGGTGCTGCACGCCAGGTGCTGCCAGCCACCCGAGGGGAAGAGCCCGGCGCCCACGCGCAGGCCCCGCGAGGCTCCGTGCTCCCCACCAGGCTCGCGCCTCCTCAGCCACGCGGCGCCCCGGCTGCCGTGGAGCTCCGGCCGTTAATTCGGCTGCAGGCCAGCGGACAGCCCCCATCGCCATTGCAGGCAGTTGGCATCAGTAACACCGCCAACTCCAAATGCAACACAGTCATCAGAGAACACTCTGCATGAAATGCCTGCATTAGCGATAATGGAGATGCTTATGTTTCACCTCCAGATTTTGAAAAACACCAATGAATTCAGTTACTCCACAGGATGAAGCATGCACATACCACGCCATGATGAAGTCGCACCTGAGTAACACCAGCAGTTAGCTACCAGCACTACGGGGCAGCCTCTCGTCTCATCTCACCCTCTTAGGGTAAGTTTTTCCTTCAAAAGCACACTAGCTTTCACAAGATTGCATTTAGCTAAAGAGTCATGACATACCTGAAGGACTCCCATAGACAGAGCAATATATATAGCGAAAGGTCTCTCTGCTCACAGTAACAAAAAACACATCATGGAAAAGCACAAACTCACAAAATAATTTACTAGTCCTTTGCTGAATGCACAAAAACAAATTGTAATCACTTTTGTTTGTTTTACAGGACTTTTACAAATAAATTTCTAAACCAAAGTTGCTTCAGTTTTTTTTTTTTTGCTCAAGATGCCAAAACAAGGCTTTCAAGTGACTGAATATTTCATATTCAAAAGTTGAAATCACAATTTTATATTCTGCAGAGTACAGTTATCGTCATCAACATAAATAATTTGTTGAGCTTAAGTCATATGTGTAAATTTTTTGACAATATTAACTCTGTTCTTTTTCAGCTAAGAAATCCTTGCCTGAATTAGTTACTAGGCTTTTGCCAATATGTTCCAAATGCACAATGGTTTGTGCCATATAAATAACTGCCCAAAGGAGAATTGATATACTTACATATTACATATTGGAGTCGTACATCTGGAACGGACACCATGCAATGAATTAATTAGCTTCTTAATAAGCATGTTAAAGCAATAATATGAGTGCAAATGTCATCTGTGACCTAGTAGTAGAAGGTCTTCCTTGCCGTAATTTATGGATTTAACACTGTTCTACTCTTCAAGGTCTTTTGCACTGTCTGTACTCGGCATTTGCTTATTGATATATTGATAATTGACCAATACTGATAATATTAATAAAAGAAAAAACACCTATGAAGAAAACGGTGCCTATGAATGGAACATCCATTTTTGTGTTGATCTGATTCCCCATTATTTTAGATCCCCATTCAAGTTAAATGGCGACATCTCCACACCCAAGCACCTGCACCCACCCTGCTTTGCACAGGGCCAGGGGAACCGGTGGCATTTCTATAGGGACCGTTTCCTCCAAAAACACATTTTATGATGGGGGAAGTACTATGGCCTCTATTCAACACATCACTTAATAGTGAATTCAGCTTTAAGCACACAGTGCTCCCTCTGTGCTCTACGGAATTACAAATAGGCTTAAACTTAAGTGCACACTTAAGTACTTGATTGGCTTAGTGCCAGAATCTCTAGCACTTTGGACTAACCAGGTCCATGACAACAGAGGCAAAGATATCATGCAGTCTGCTTAGTTATGTGGGAGCTTTAGGAAAAACGGCACACCTTATTTTTCTTTCCATCCAAGGGCAGAATTAAAAATTAAAAGACTTCAAAACAAGAAGCTGCACAAAATTTTGCTTTCCTGTCAGCTCAACACATAAAGCCAATTTAATGGCGAAAATATTTTGCTCTCTGAAAACTGAGATATCTGTGCTCATTTCATACAATTACTTTGCACCTCTGCATTTTTGTTGCAACAGCTGAGATGTCTTTGCAGCTACAGACTTTTAAAAATCCAAGCAAGGAGAACCTTTCCTTCACCTGATGTAAAGGAACTTAGATCTTTGGAGGGGATGACTGACTTAACTCTCTCTTTCTGGCGACATAGGCGGGTCCCCCTCATTTTGCAGCCTGCACAAGCAGTATGACTCACTCCCACAGGATCTCCCATCCTATCTGGGGGCATCACTCAGGAAAGGGAACATGGCATGGCCCATGGATCACGCCTCTGCAACAGGCTTTCAAGTACAGCACAGACAGATTTCAAAGACCAATAACTACCCTTTTAGCCAAATCTTAATAATTATACCCCATAAGAATGGAAGAAAAATGTTTGTTAAATTATTAGTAATATGTTAATGATGGTTAGACTGACAGCAACAGCTCGCTGCTGTTGCCCACACTGGACTGCGGTATCACGCTATGCCAGGACCGCTATCGCAGCCGGGCCTCCCACACAGAGTACCTGGATTTTAGTTATTCCAGAAAGCGAGCTGCAAGCCAGCACTCCTCTGGCACTCAATCGCAGCCTGCGCCTGCAGGCAGCGCGCAGGCACGTGGCACCTGGCCAAGGCGCTCCCTGGGAAGGGCCTCCGGCCTTGTCCCCTCCGGCAGCCGCTCCTCCCCCAGGAGCCACTAAGGGCTCTTCACCAGCCAGCAGGACGTATTCACAGCAAGGCTGTGACAGGTTAAACCAGACTTCTACCTTGAGGAAATCCTCTCCACAGCTATGCAGCTGAAAGCTGCAGCTCCCGACAGCAGAGACTGCCTTTACAACTGCCCTGCTGCGAAATAAAGCAGACTCAAGGCAGTCCTCATATTAGCAAGGCTTCACATACTCACTCATGTATTTTTGCATGAACAAAGCTCTCCAATAGGCAAAAAATCTGACTATTCATCTGAACAAGACATGCATAAAATAACTATTAACAAAATCAACCACCAGTAGTTAACATGCAAGTTTCTAAAAATATTTTTATATACATTATTTTTGAATAAAGAACACAGCCAAAGTTGAGCCCCTGGCAGATGCAATGTATTTCAATGTTCCAGTCAGAAGCCCTCAGATAGGGTCTCTTTCTAGCTAGCTCTAAGATGCATCTTTTTTTTTCCCAATTTTCTTTTTTCCTTTTTGCAAAATTCATCAATATTTTCTTAAGATCTTCTTTAGCTTGAACACGAACATAAGGATGAATTTGCCTCCCTTTTGTGAAGCTGCCTTTCTTCTTTTTTCAGATAACTTTTACAACTCCTCTAGGAAGCCGCCAAGGCAGTGACAGGGGGAGCTCGCAAAACTAGGACAGAGGCTCTGACTTGTCAAGAAAATGTGAGAAAAATCTACCACAAATGCAAAAGCAACATACAGAAAGATAAGAAGCTGAATCTCATTTTCTCCCCAAATCTTGGGAAGTATTTAAAAAAAAAAAAAAAAAAAAGTATTTTGGGTAGCAAACTGCTACTTCTGGGGAGACTTGCAATTTTATAGGTGTCATTGAGTTGCTCATCTTTGTATCAGAAATAACTGATGAGCCCTGATTAATCTGTAGTGATTAATCTGTAGCTGGCTCGTGGTACCCAGACCCTGATAAGGCAATAAGCTATATAGCCACGGCGTAAACTCCCGCAACCAGGCAACGGATAAAAGATCTCATCTTTTCAAGGACTTGATCGGATGCAATCTCCCGGACGTCCTTCAGCCAGAAGAGTGTCTCACCCTGCTGTAGAAATCTGGGGGTCTTTATCTCTTTGCCTAGTTCAATGCCAAAATCTCTGCCCCTACCAAGCCGGCCCCTCTGCCTGGAAAAGATGGTTCATGAGGACCACTGCAGGGGTCCTCTTCCTTCAGACTGCTTTGCTTTAAAAACCGTCACCAGCTCCGCTTGCTCCTTTGCGCTTGGCAGTAAACAAGGAGAAACGGGCAGCTTGGCCCTCGGGCCCCGAGCGCTGCAGGAGCAGAGCCGCTCCGCTCCCCTGCGGAGCTGGTTTGGTCACAGCATCTCTTGGCTTCCCGACCCAAGGCAGATTGCGCGTGTGGCCTTTCAAGCTGAATTTATTGCATATGTTCACTGGTTCTTCTAAACAGACCTATGACTTGACCACAATTCAACAAGTTTAGCTTCAAGGCTAGCAGACCCGTAGCTCAAGAAGATACACGCACCGTTAGGAAGCGCTGCTCATTTAGCCAGCTCAGACCCACCCTCATGCAGGCCTCACACCTGTGCTTTGACCATGATTCTGCACATCAGGAGGGTGAAACAGAAACAGCCCCATCAGGGTTCTACTAAATTTTTTACATCAACACGAATTATTATCAAAAATTAACTAGTCTGATCAGTGGTAAAATAGCCTCTGGCCATTGGCTTGGTACACCCATAAGAAATGAATTGAAATAACAGCTAAAAACAACAACAAAAAAACATTAAATCCTGCATGGGCCTTATTTTTTAGCAACAGTCCCTACCATGAGGCATACCAAATATGTTATGTAACAGGAACAGAAAAGCAGTTGGTGCTTGCCATCTGAAAAGGGATCCTTAAAATGTGAAGTAGAAAATGAGAGGGATGTTTTAATGAGAGGAAAACCAGAGATTAGGTAAGCTGCTGAATAAGAAACCTGTGGAAGAGTCCGTGGGAGAACCCCCTGCTCTTTGTTGTTTAAAGCACCCGCAAGCTCGCGTACTTTTACATGGGAAGCGTGTGCCGAGGGTGCAGGACATCTATTAAGCTGTTTTTAAGCATAACCAGACTTTTGGAAATTGCAAAAAAAGGCATAAAAAGAATCAGATACAAACATCAAACAAAATATATTCTTTCCATAAATGTTAAAAAGTGGCTGTTCCTCAGGCTGCCCTACTTAGAAACTTTGACTGCGCACCCACTGTCATAAGAGATGTTTTCCTCTCAACATCTTTTTAATCTTTTCAGACTGGTAGAAAAACAGCAGTCCTTAGTTACCAGAATTCTGATGTTTAACAGCTTCAAAGTGCTGGTGGTTTCAAATTAAATCAAGTGGTAGAAGAAACTAGGACTCCAGGTATCCAATGCATTTGCAGACTCCCCTTGAAGATGTTTTCTTTGCTTAGATGGTAATAATCTAATAAAGGAAGCTTTCCTCCCACCTCCTCCTCAGCAGTACTTCAGTATGGGATGTTTTAACTTTTCGGAAAAAGGAAACTGCCCAGAGCCAGCGCGGCTCAGCCTGCCGATGGCGGCCTGGCCAGGGGAGCTGCTCTTAGAGCGCAGCAAAGCAAGGCCTTTACTCGCACGTTGGCTGCAGCTCCTTTAACCTGCTTGCGGCGCCACAAGGCGCTCGGCTCACGTTGTCTCTGGGGCCCTCTGCTCTCCGGCGGGGGACACTGCCGGCACGCTCGCCCGAGCTTCGCCATCCGGCGCAGTCTATTGCTGAACAACGCCTGCTGCAGTTTTCCTGCAGCCTGGGCGTGAATCCGTCCTCTTCAGCCCCAGAGACGACTGCTAGATTCAGACAAGTCCCAAGCAGGCAGAAGAGGCCACAGATCCTCCTGTCTCCCAGACACCCATATTTGCTCGCAGGCTGATGGTAAGTTTAGCCAATGAACCAGTTTCAAACGCTCAACATGAAGCTTGCAGCAAGTAAAGGGGAAACGATTACGGTTTGGGATAGACGACAGCAGTGTCCAGAAGGACAGATGAGGTATGGCGGGCCTCTGAAGGAAGTCAGTTTTGGCCTTACAGGAAGCAGTTCCCTCTCCGATAATGCCCCAGGGCTGGACCGAGAGGGACTTTCACTACAGAAGCATCAACCAGCACCAAAAGGGGCAGCTGTGCATGCAGCTCGTTACAGGGGCCAGCACCGAACCGAGATGAGGGCGCCTTGCCCGGCAGCTCCCCAGCACAAGGGCGCCGCACGAGGCTCCGAACTGACCT
Source organism: Nothocercus julius (assembly GCA_013398735.1). Taxonomy (NCBI): domain Eukaryota; kingdom Metazoa; phylum Chordata; class Aves; order Tinamiformes; family Tinamidae; genus Nothocercus; species Nothocercus julius. Next base: position 2,094,195 of record VZSV01000036.1, read on the forward strand.
TCGGGCTGCCCGCAGGCTCTTGAGCCGGGGGCTAAGCAGGGAACTCGCCCCTCATACCCGGCTGTGCAAACCCAGCTGCTGTGGGGGCTCCTGCAAAGACCTCTGCCGCACTTGGATCCAGCAACGACCTGCCCTCGCCTTGGCCTCCCTCCCGCTAAGGCTACTCCAGCGGCGCCCGGCTGCTGAACAGAAGACAGTATCAAAAGGTGGAGGCCACGCGGTTAAGGACAGGGCCACAGACCAGGGCTGAGGCTGCAAGGCTTTACAAAGAAATGGAGACCACTTTTCTGCATTCACTCCTGCCCTACTCCATAAGGATGGATACAATGAAATATTATACCCACAGCCTGTCTGTGCACATTCATAGAAGAGGGCATGACAAACAAAAATAATTTGAGTATAATTTGAACTCATTTAGTCATCAGTGATTTGAATTCATTTAGTCATCAGTGATTTTCAATACGCACCAAAAGCCAGAGCTGGGAACCCTGCTCAGGACACCCAAGCCACAGCTCCCTCCAAGGCCGCGCTGCGTGCCCAGCAGAGAGGCCACAACGGGCACCTTCTACTTGATTTCAGCTGACGTTGGCTCTGGTATCAGAAGTGACATACACGTCTCTTCCTTTGCCAGGGAGGGAAGAGACAAGATCACCGCCTTGCTGGCTTTGGCACAAAGGACTAATCTGAGGGGCTGGCACAACAGACTCAGCTGGGACCCTTCCCATCTCCTTGCAGCAACAGGGCCCCGGGTTTCACAGCTCCAGTGGAGATGCTGCCACGTTAGCCCCCACCTGCACTGCTACCTACACCACACTACACACAAACACGGTAGCTACTGCACAAGAAATGTAAGAACAAACTAATACAGACAGCCCTGAGTTATAAATGAACCCTCTCTACCCTCTCCATTTCTCTAATTATGACTGGCTTTCAATAAAAGATACTAAAACGAAGAGCACAAACTGAGATTTAAAGCTGCTGCACAAGCTGTGATGGAACAATATTTAACAGGTGCAGCAGCTGCCCAATAAACTAAAATCCAAAACTGAGCAATAAAACATAGATGAACCAAACAACATTTAGGTAAGATGCACCATTCAATTAATTAAAAGAAATCTTACAAGGCCCCACAAACAAAAGCTCAGATGAAGGAGACCATGGCACAAGTGCTGTATGCTTCTGCAACTGCAACAGCCAAATGAGGTTTTATTTCTGGTACTTCATACAAAGTCCTTATACCTCACCCCTAGCAAACCTGCTGTACTAGGCAACTCTTTCTCAGTAATAACGAGCTTCAGCTCATTGCCAAAACTTTTTTTTTTTTTAAAACATATCCCAGAGTAAGTTTTCTTTTCAAGTAGCAAAACATGCCTTCCTATTGATCTAGTTTTCCTGTCCACATTAGTTTTACTTAATAAATACTAAAGAAACGTTTAATTTCATTCCCTTTTCAAATTGTTATTATTGAGCAGTTTCAGTGCTCAATAATTACAAGAGCTGCTGGGTGCAGATGGGCGCTGGCCGGGCACCGTGCTCGATAAACACCGCGCTCTTCAGCCAGCGGACGCGGTGGGAGGATCTGCGAGAGCCGCCTGAGCCTCCATGCAGGCCCCGCGGCCGCATTTGCAGGACGTCTGAACGCCCAGAGCTGCCAGCTGAAGCTGGCGGGACTCGGGGATACTCAATGCCTTTGAAAATGAGGACATTGCTTTAAATTGTCTCACTTATATGCACTGAATTATCCTCTGAAGACACTTAGCTTTTTCCATTAAATATATAGGGCTATAGCCTAAGTTGGGAAACTGAAGTTGAGAACAGTGTGCGGCAAGTGCAGCACCCGAACGGGTCTCCTAAGCCGGGAGAGTCTGCGCACACCAGTCCAACCGGGGCACTGCTGTGCAGAGCTGCCCCAATGTCCAGCAGGTTTCCTGACTGACAAAAATGCTGGGTCCAGTCCAACTCCTTGGGTCTACCTCTATTCCCTTACACAACCATTCTTTGCTGGCACTATTGCCTTTATTATTGAAAACAACTACTCAAACTTTGTTTAAAAATCACTTATTCCTCTATTTCCTTCCCCTTATCCCCAGGCCATGTATTCAGAGCCTAGTTCTTCGGTGCCTGTTCAAGTACAGCTGTAACCAGCACTGGGTTTCCACAGTGCTCAGGCAGTCCTGTCCATGGCCAGGCGCTTTGGTACCCCCACAACACACGCAGCGAGCAGCTTGGAGCAAGAAATTAGACAGGCTTCGGCGTTTGGCTGTTAATGGTCATGTAAAGATTTTGTTTAAAAACAAAAAGACATTGTTTACTAAATAACATTCTTGAATTTTCTTTTGCTTCAAAAGAATCCATTTTCCATGGAAGAGATGGTTCCTCTTCCCCTCAGTTCTCCCAGAAAATAAAACACAGTTCGAGTGGGAAAGAGAAGGATAAAAGACTCCATTAGTACCAACCAGATATTGATTTACATTTCCTGAGAGTCCAGCTCTAAATCTAGTCATTTAACAATCTCTCTGGGATGGAGAGATCACCTGCTGTTTGTCCTCCCTCTCGCCTCTCCTCCCACCCAGGGCCACTAACATTAATTACGTGCAGCGTGGTTTGTAAAACAGGCAAACATGGGCATAGTAACTAATCCACTGGAACACCACAATCCTGGAGAAAGGGACAAAGATACAAAGAAGCTGAACAAGTACAAAAAGGTAAATATTTTAAAGTTGCCTAAATCTTTTTTTCCCCTGTGTTGATAAACAAGTAACACGATGAGGTGCCCACTTCAAACGATGCCCCAGTGCTAGCTAAATAACACAGCACAGTCTTTCCATTCTTTTAAGAGCTGCCTTACAGAAGGAATTGTTTTCATCATCTGAATAGTGACGCTCTTTTAGTGGTAAAGGAGCGTTCAGCATTGCTAACAGAGATCCCAGCCACCAGAGCCTCTAGATACCTGCCAAAATGCCCTTCACTTATTTTAGCTTATTTGTCTGTGACAGAGTATCATGTCCAAAATCAAGGACACGATCCAAATTTTTCTAGCATCTAGGAAAATTTTCCATCAACTTCAACAGCCCTTCTTGCATTCAGGCCCTAATCTATACTTCCTTTGCATTTGCCAGAAGTATTGTACCCAGAGAGTAAACTAACTTTTTTTTGTCTTATATTTATTCTGGCATGTCTAGATTCTACCACTGTGCACTTCAACAATTCAAAAACCAAATATGATCATGACAATCCTAAGATGTTTAAAATACATGAGATTAAAAACAAAAAAAAGGGTGGATTTGTATTTGTTTTCTGAGCTAAAAGCCTCAAGGTTCTCCTGCTTCAGTCTTTACCTGAGAACTACTAGGCCCTTGTATGTGAAAACTGCACCAAGTGCAACCTAAATTGCTCCTTAAGCCACAGCGCAACCCATTGTGGGAAGACTTGCCCGGCAGAAAAGGAATGACCCTTCTTTTCTGAAGCCTGCCCAGCAAGAGTCACAACCAGGAAGGCCGTTTGCGTGGCAGCTACTCCGCGCACCGGCTCTCATGCAGGGTAATGGAGCAGGGCGCAGGCGCTGTCTCCTTCCAAGCTCCTGCGACGCCCGGTGAAACCTCGGCCCAGTGGAGACCCATCCAATGTCCAGAGTGCTGCCGGGGGGCAGCAGCAGGAGCCCCGCGGCCTCCACCCTGCACAGCCCTCGTGCTGGCGCCAGGGCCTGCGTGGGAGCTGCCGGGGGCTCCTTGCGGCCTGCAGCTCATCCTTCCCATCAAGGGTGACAAGAGTTGCAAAGAAACGAGGAGCATTTGCAAGGTGGGCTCCCGTTACGGCCACTGCTGTCCCCAAGTTTCTACCACCAATGAGAGGGCAGCTGCCAGGCTTTCTGCCATGACCCTGCTTTTTGTGCCGCCACAGAACGTGCTAGTGCAGACTGCTACACGCAAATGGAAACCGCTTCAGCCTTACTGAATATTGCATCAAACATAAATCATTGAGTGTGTGCCAAGAACAGCCCTTCGCTTCTACTATGTACTGAACCAAAAGAAAAGGAAAAAAAAGACTTAGAGATTTCACCTTTATTTTAGGAATAGCACTGACTAAGCAACTAATTTCTTTTGAGATATTGTTACCGGAAAAACAATTTCTACTTTCCACAAAGCAAACTATGCATGACAGAGTGGCACTGTAAGGAATCAAGCAAATCACCACATCAGTCAATCACTTGTATCCTTAGAGGTGGTTGCTTTGCTTTCTGGTTGCAGTTAAGGCCCAGGTCTGCCCTTGGGTGGGCTCAGCCTCCTTGCAGTGTAGGACGCTGCACGAGCAGCCAGAATTCACCTCCAAGCTACAGCTTAAACAAATGGGAAATCTGTAAAATGCAGGTCTTTTAGTGCACTTGCTTCATTGCCCAGGCCTATTCCTTTGCCTTACATGAGTTAAAATTATTTAAGCTCTGAATCTTCACAAGTGCCTTGAATTCAAGCGAACAGGAGGAGCGTGGTGGGCTCCCAGCACACAGGGTGACTCCACAGGGGTAAATGCAGCAATTCAGCAAGACTCAGCTTAAAATGAAATGGGATGGAATAAAACCCAGGGTGCTATATCCTGGGTGGTGCTTATGTGTGTTTTTTTTTTAAAAAAAATTCATCCTTCTCATACAGGATTGGAGTAAGCTTTAACAGAAACATTATTACACTGTAAATTGCTTAACCAGTCCAAGGCTGTGAAATACCACCCTCAGCCTGCAGCACTAGAGCCACACAGGCACATAAATCAGCACCACTGTTGCTCTCTCATCAGGGCTAGGTGCTCCCACCAGCCTCTCCCGCCATCAGACACCTCCCTTGCCCTGCTGTATAAATTAGCCAGAGTCCTGGGTGCTCCCTGCTCCTCCAGGGTGATTGGAAGGCCCTGAGGGCTCTGCCTCCTGCTCCAGGAAAGCGTTTGCTTTGTGCAGTACCATGTCATCTGCAAACCTCCCAAGCGCTGCTTGCTGGTGGGTGGTGCAGAGGAACAAGTGACTCACAACTCATAGTGGAAATATTGGGGGGAAAGTGTTTTAAATAGTCAGGAAAGTACGAAATGGCAAGCCACAATTACTGGGCTGCCTACACCCCCTGTACTGCATGGCAAGCCTGAATCTTTGCTATGAGAAGACTGATGCCCAAACATTTAAAAGCGCTGCAATTGCTGCTTTTTGCTTCATTCTCCTGGTAGCCTCTGTGTGCTCTGCATCCACAAAGTCCTAAGGAAATTCGGAAAGAAACTAAGCTACCAAATTCCAGTAAGACAAGAAGGAAGAAAAAACACCAAAAGCCATTGCTGGAATGAAAGATCTCTTTTCTGTTTGTCTCAACACACAGAAAGGAACCCTTGCAAAAAAAATCCCCTCATTTGAAATTAATAGCTTCATATTTATCCATGGGCCACACTGGTCATTGAGAGATCTCCCTTGCCCAGCCACACACTGCACGAACCCTACAGCATTCCGGTCCCCAAAGCAGTCGTCTCAGCTCGCTGAATCCAGAGCCCTGCTTGCACGTGGCTCCTACGCGGCTCCAGTGGCGCAGCCCAAGAGCCCCTGCCTGCTGCTGGCCTCGAGCACGCGCCGGCCAGCACAGGCTCCTGCATCACGAGCTGCCTTAGCGCAGAGGCTGCACCCTCCAGCTCCAAGCTCACAGGGAAATACGTGCGGCAGGCCCGACCCCTACATTCTCACTGCTGGGGACAGGGGTTGAGGGGGAACCCGCTAGCTCCATTACAGACCTGCGTACAGGCAATCAGCAGGCAAGAACGGTATTGCTAATTCAGGCCAGCCTCAAGCAGGGAGGCCTCCAAATCAGCCCCAAGGGCAGCCTCTTCCTTGGACACTTTGGCTTATGCTGAAGGAGGATTGGGAAGCTCTTTGCCATGCGTGTTCACGGAGGAGAACGTGCCGGCGGGCAGCTGCAGCTAGCCCAGCGGCGCCGCCTGCGTGCTGCCTTCCGGCACGGGCAGCACGGCCCTCGCCGAGAGAGGAGAGAAAAGGGCAGGGAGATGCGGACTGCCGCCCAGCCTAGCACTGCACCTGTGTTGCAGGAACATTCCCTGCATGTTGTTCCCGAAGGACAGGCACCGCTTATCCAGGTGCAGCGAGATCATCCAGCCTCCCGGGGGGTTCACAAAGGCCCAGGGAATACTGCAGGCCCACATTTCTGTGAAATGGGAGGCTTCTTCACATGGTCTTAAATATTTATTATAAAGTACAACAAGAGTCCAAGAAATCATGGCAGGGCCTTATTTCTACAGAGCAGAATGTAAGGTGTCATTTTTAAGGACACATCCACAGAGCAGACAGAGCGGCTGGCCTCTTTATCTGTCATTACGCCACGAGCTGCAACTATTCCAGTTTTTCCCTTCAAGAAAAATAGTAAGACTTGAATCTCACCGAGGGCTCTCGACTGAACAATGAGCAATGCAGCATTTACTGCATTTCTCAAGCCCTACTGTGCTGGAGGGATTCCTGCATCTAAGGCAAATCTACAGCACAGAAAAGCCAGGCTCTGCCATCTCAGTCACAGATTTCCCTAACAAAAGAAAGTTGCCAATAACAGATTGCTCCAGCTTGATTCTGTAAAGCATTTCAGCTCTAGGAGGAGAAAGAAACAATGGAACATCTTATTTCTGTAGCATCATCCCAAAAATGGATTCAAACATGCGACAATCCCAACACAAAGAAAAATAAATCTGCTTCCACACACATTCCCCCCAAGTACATACACGTAAGGATAAACTACTCTTCTCTCAGTCAAGCCTAGCAGAAAGCTCCACATGTAACCTCACGTCGCTGTTGCAAACTATTTGCAACTCGCTGCCGGGCAGTTTGCTTGCGCGAGGCGGCTGGGGACGCGCACACCTCTGCATCACCCCTGCAGTCACCACGGCCCCTCGCACCCCCCGGCAACGCGACCCCATGGCTGCTGGCGCTGGCTAAACACTCAACCCACCAAGGTGCACCCGGAACCAGTGCTGACACCTCAATTGCAATGGTAAGAAAATTAAAACAAAAGAAACCCTGTCAGAATTTGGCACAAATGTAGGTACCTTTTTCTTCCGATCCCGGGATCTTTTCCTGTGTTTTCTTTTTTTCTCGGTCTCTTCTTCGGCATTGATTTCCAAATCCCTGTTTTTCTTTAACTGCGATGCTGCGTGAGCCATAACGCATTAAAAATCCTCTCCAGCAACGCTCCCTCGTAAGAGATGATTTCCTCGGGCACCTTTAGGCAGCTCACACAGCGACCGCTCCGGTGATTGGAAGGAGAGCTGTGACCAGAGCCAGGAACACAGGCAGGATTCAAGGACCTCAGAGGCGCTTGCAGGCACTACCAGAATACATATTTGCAGATTTCTTCCTGTACCTTGCTGTACCTGCACCTTTGTAAAACAGCACAGCCATCGTAACACATCTAACGTAATGAAAAAGACAGCTGGGACAGAGAACGCTGTATTATGGCTGTATCCCCTGCCACCAGCTGGAAGTGTCTAACTGACTCTGGCGAAGGGGGATGCTGAAAAGGAGCGCTTTCTATTAAATAAATTCCTGAACAATAACATATGATGCTTTGCCTTTTCTTTGCTAATCCTAAAGCCTATTTTTAAAATCTATGAAAAAAAAAGAGAGTTGATGATCTACAGTCTTTTCAGCCAGTTTTGCATGGTAAGTCACTTAACCTATAATGAAATGGAGCAGCTCCTACTTTAGGTTAACTGCTGACGGTGACAAAAAAAATAAAATAAAAATTTCTTTTTACCATGGAGACTCTGCCTGCATTATGCAGAAAACAATGCATGCATTGCCATATCTTAACAGTGTGCCCTTTATACCCATTTTTCAATTACGTTACATTTTGTGAAAGAGGATTACAGAAAGCCCTGTTGTCTTATCCCCCTCTTTTTTTTTTTTTTAAACATACTTATTACAACACATCATACAGAGAGATGGGATCATACTAGTGTACGAGACAGGCATTTAATTCATGGGAGACTTCCTGGCACCATTCTTTTACGCGGTCAGAAGAAAGGGGGATCTGCACGGTTTTCATGTAGTTAGAAATGTACTTTTAGGCTTTTATGTCAAGGCTCGCTTCAATCATCTTACTATTTTTTCCACCTGAGTCCTCAATGACTGCAGCTTTTGAATATTCATTATGGGAGGTAAAAAAAGGCAGCAGTGCTACAGGCCTGCAGGAGGACCTTTTACTAGCATGAACACAGGGCAAGCATCTAGTAAATCAGGAACCTTTTTTTTTTTTTTTTTTTTTTCTCCTCCTTACACAAATATGAACAATCAGCAGCTTGCCGAAGAATTGCTGATTTTAACCTTTCCCAGGATTCCTGGTAGTGTACTTCCTAGCAGTGAAAACCAGCATTTTAAGGCAGTCTGATTCCTTTAAGATAAGCACTTAGAGATTCTACAAGTAAAAAGGGTCATTCTACATGATACTAACATATCTTTCTGTGGGGGAAAAAGCAGAATTTACTGTAAAAATAAAGCTACATTTAAATTTGGAGTTCAATTAGCCAAGTCACATTGAATCTTCAGAGTGTAGCATAAAATCTGGAGGGGTCTGAGGAGGTTGCGACTGCTCCTCCCCGGTGCAGGACTCTCCCGAGGCTGGGGCTGAGATCCAGGGAGGGACAGTGTCCGCTGCGTTAGTTTGCACATGGCACTACCCAAAGCAAAATACCTTACAAATCTCAAAATCAGAAGCTACTGGAAACACATTGTCAGTTACCCAGAAGGCAGCACATATAGTGCACTGCTTGTCTACTATTCATGGGCTAATAAATTAAGCCCCAGAAGTTGCTTATTTTGGGATGACGTTTAAGAAATGCTTACGGATGGAGACCTGTTATGTGACCTTAGGGACCTTTCTTCCTGATACAGTAAAATCACAGATTCCTGTCTACACCCAAAACTCCCTGTAGCCACATACCACCAGGCACCACTCCCTCCTCCTCCCCTCCCTAACACCTTCCAAGGCTCACAGAGTTGTGCCTTTAGACGGTTAGGGAAGGGGGAATGCTGCACACCAGCAATGTGTGGTTTTTCCCTAACCAGAAGTAAATCCCCATTTCTCCACGTGCTAGAAGCTTGCACAGACATATTTCTGTTTTGGAAGGTGCAAGCAGCAGAGCTGAAGGACACCCAGGAGTGCGCTGCAAACTAAGGCAAGGCCCTGGCCCTGGGCCCAGCGCTCCAGTGAGGCACAAAGCAGGACTCAGGTCTCCACTGGTGCTCCGAGGCGCCACTCAAGTGTTCTGCTGGAGACAGGAAAGGGGCAAAAATCACTGATTTAAGGACTGGACAATGTGAGAAACCATCCTATTTTGGCGGGAAAGGGAAGACTGCCTGGTGCTTCTCAGTTTCAAGCTTACAAGCTTCCTGATTGACCTTGGGAAGGTATTTGCTCTTGAGCTCAGTTCTTCCTCTGTAAAATACAGTTCACATTAGTTGCTCTCTCTGGCAGGATTCAGTTAACAGAGAAATGCTACTGAAAATGGATATGATAGCACTGAGTCCCTTTTATTTCCACCTGATCTGCAAGAGTCAGGACCCTTTGCCTTAGGGAATCATCTCCTTACTAGAGCTGCAAATAAAGTGAATCCTGCTGCCGTTCACCCACTTCCTAGCTCATCCTGGGATGCACCATAAGCCTTTTAACCATATTAGCCTGTAGTTTGTGCCCAAATAACCTCTTTAAACGAAAATATAAATAATGTATGATAAAGAGTTGGATATTTATAATGCTTGAAGCATACTTTTTAAATGTTGGCACAGAGAATAATTTGTGCATATGCAGGTTAAATGCCCTAATGCCACCAAAATCTTATGCACAGGCCAGATACTGTGCAGGTAGAAAGCAGCCTGTGCTTTTATTAATGAGAATAAAACCAATAAATTAGGGTAATAAGTGAACTTGCCCCATCCCGTAAAATACACATAAGCACAAGGATTTTATCCGTCAGCCAAGCCTGTTTCATCCTAAGTATCTTTTCAGCTAATTAACCAACTGGACCAAACATGTCAAACCCTTCCTGAATTAGATTTCAGGAAGAAGAAAAAAAAAAAAAAAAAAGCCTTTTCAAGCATGATTCCAGAAGTAGCACCTTAGCTAGGAAAGAGCCCCTCAAAAGAGAAACAGATACTTCATGGATCGGAGTAATACCAGGCAGCTTCTGCATAGCTTGGAGGCTGGTGCAGCCTCAAATAGAAAAGAGGCTATGAAAAAAGATGCAAGTCAAAGATTCAGACCCTTGGGGAAACAAGACTGTATATGCTAAAGTTCTGCTTTTGAGAAATGGCAAATGGGCACAATTCTTGGAAGGTGACAGGGCACTGCCAGGCTAATAGTTGGATGAAGCGCGAAGCTTTTTGTGCCAGATCTCATAACTCACTTCAAGGGAAATAGGTGCTAGAAAACTTCATTAAGTGCCACTTTTCAGACTTCAGTAAAATAATTAAGCTATTTGGTTTTACCCTTAATTACAAAGTTAATGAAATGTCAATTCCTATTTCAGCATATCACATACACTCCTGATGCACTATATCATTCCCCCTAACTTCAGCTTCCTGGAATAAAAAAAATGTTAAACTTTGTTAGTGCAAGGTAAGGTCTGTTTAGCTTCATCTACTCAAAGTCTTAGTAGCAGCTGAGAAGTGATTTTATCAACTTGACACTGGGGAGTGTCATTTGGCTTAATTTAACCCATTAGTCCCACTGCTAAAACTACACTCAAAAGAAACTGCAAAATGGCACTACCACATAACACAGAGAGATCGGGGAAAAAAAACAAGTTAGATGAAAAACCTTGGCAACATGACTACTGGAGTTAGTCACCAGCTTATGGAATAAAGATGGCATCACCACATTTATAGTTATTTTAAATAATTGGGGTGGGGGGGGTTAAAAAAGAGAGGGAATAATGAAAATGAAATACTGTTTTATTAAGAATATGCCTAACACCCGCCTATGAAAGCATCGCTCTTTAGGGCAGAAGGGATGCCCAGAAACACCTAGCGCTCACACTGCTCAGATCACGGCGGGTCAGCAAAGGCTTCAGGTCTGTCATGGTGCTGGAAGGTCGAGACAGCTCTCAGTGGAAAACGAACTATGTTTCCATTTCCCCCAACACTAACATAAGAGGTACAACTGGAACAGAAAGAGCAGGCAAACAAGAGCAAAACACAGAAAATAAAGTCAGTTCTTATCAGGTTACACTTTAAATCCTTCCCTTCTTTGGGTTACGTGCAACAGGACACAGGAGGAGCTGCGGCAGATGAACCCATCTTTCTGCTAGAACACCACTGGTTTGCTTTACTGTGTCAAAAGCAGCACTGGAAGTGAAGAGAAGAGAAAAAAGAGGACAAAAGAAAGAACCAGAGGAACTAGAAATTGGGGCAATATTAATTTATCAATTCATAAGAATATTTAGCACTTTGGGAAAAGACTAAGCAGAAGAAATAGGAGTTGCAGCTTGAAAAAAATAATGCAGTGTGAAACTTAGATAACTTAAAAAAAAAAAAAAAAAACCTTTAAAGGAGACTCTATAGATCAGGCAACACTCACATGTGCTAGACTATAATGCCTAGGTTTCTCAACAACAAAAAAAGAGATTAGAAACTTCTTAGGCATCTGGTTTTACTTTCATCTCCTTTTCACACCCGCAATGTCAGGGCACAAGAAACCCACCTCCAAACATGCCAAGCATCATTGCAGGCCACTGAGCAGGAAACATATGGAAAGTGGGAAGTTAAGGTCTTGTTTGCCCTTCTGTTCTGCATTATTGCAATTTAAAAATTTCCTCCACACCCCTGCACTCTATTCCTGCAGGATTCTGCACTGGCAACAACTGTACTAAACCATATGATGAAGCATGACAGGGGAAGGAGTCAGAAGGGAATGGCCACAGACTGTGAAGAAGGGAAATACCTTACAGGTGTTTGATGGAACACTTCTTAGTGCTGCTCCCTTAACTTTTCTGCACTTTCAACAGAAAACACTGAACCTGATGGAATTATGTTTCATCTCTTATTTGACTGGATTAGTGCACAAGCAATTAAAAAAACAGTTTAAATGACAAATTTAGGAATGCAGCTACAATGGCCAAATAGTTGAAGATGAGGATATTTGTATAGTCCTACTGAGAATCTTTACTTCAATGCACCTGTCTTCACCAAATACAGAAGACACTGCAGAGGGCTCAGCACACAGAGATTATAATCCCTGCCTTCAGATGAAAGGGAATAACATTGTTTGGGGCCCGTAACAAAAAGGAAAGCTAAAGTGAAATTATATTAACAACAGTTCAAGGATTGTATAAAGAGAATTTCATCTCTGACTTATAACAAACTAAAGAAAAAATACTGGTAGATCTTATAAATAAGAGTACAGGAATCAGAAGTGGGTTTGTAGGTAGAGTTGAGGAGAAACTCAGGAAACGTATCAGATGCAAGGAGCACTGGAAGATATTTTGTCTCTAAACTGATGTTAAGCAAATACAAACTTACTTCCCTCTCCTCCTCTCCCCGTGAGCAGAATACTGATAAAAAACATACAATTCCTGTGAATCACTAAAATTATACAAACACATACATTTAGAATAGATTTTTCTCTATTTTCTCTGCAAATTAAGTAACAGATTAAAAACAGGATTTAAAGTCACAAACGAAACTGGCATCTTTAGGATACCGACAAAAATCACTCGCACTGTGAAATAGCAGTAGATTGCCTTCAAATCTCCTACCAGCTAAAAGTTGTACCTGAGTGTGCTATAAGGTCACCAAAAGCGACAACTTTTTTAAAAACCTGTGATTGAAACTACTCAAGAATGATCTGAGATCATAACTTCACTGTATTGGTATTTCCCAGATGCCTAAATTCATAGCTACTCTCTGCCTAGTGCTCTGCACTCTCTACTTCACCTGCTGTCCCCAGCAGAACTGGAGGTTGGCAGGCTGTGGTCACACAGCCCAACTGGGCCAGCCTTCATGCCTGGAGTGCTGGGCACCTCTGCAAATCACAGCCCCGCTCCACAAAAAGCTGGCCCTCAGCGTGGCAGTCAGTGCAGAAGTGTGTTCTGCACCCAGTTTGTACTTCCATGCACACAACTTCAGCGCTGCCTAGGATTTGTAGGATTTGATGGGAGGGCTGATTCTCTCCTGCTCTGCTTAAAAAAAAAAAAAAAAAAAAAAAAAAGTGAATAAATAAAGACTTTATGATTCAGCAAGCTTCACTAGAGATGAATAATTAATGCCTGGTGCATCTCAGCTTCTGCTCCAGCACCCGAAAGGAGGAACCAGTTCACTCCAGGTACTGGTACTCACCTGGATTTGTTCTGGGTCAGCTGCAGGAGACCAAGGAGGCTTCGCACAGCCTTTGGGGCCACCTTGGCTGCTGCACAAGGTCTGCTCTCCACAGAGGGGATGGAGAGGGGGTGGGGACAGACAGAAGACTAGGAGATGCCTCTGGTATTTCAAGTTGGTCTGTGTCAAGTCCACATCTGCTCTACCTGTTTTGGAACTCCCGTAATAACACAGCTACCTCAGCAGGGGCACTGACTGCTGCAGCTCTGCAATACCTGCACACGTGTCAGGGCAAGAATCTGCCCGAGCAAACGAAGGTGCCAGACAGAGCAGGACAGGGACCAGAATCACAAAGAGATGCAACACCCAGGCCTCCAGTCAGCTCTCATTCTTGCCAGGCTGCTGTTGATAAATGTATGCATTCTAGAGGCTAAGGGAAACGCTGACCAAGGGAGCCTCCACACAAACCACCACGTGCTGCCTGTGAGGGGCTAGGGAGGCCACTGCTATCAGAAGACGCAAAAGCAACAAATACTGGTCCCTTCAAGTAAAGACAAGGTTTCATCACTTACTGAAATGCAATTTTGCATTCCTACCTTTTGCAGAAGGGAGGTGGACTAAGTGCCCCCGTTTGCTGGTCGCTACACCCAGCACAGGGAGTTGCTCACACCCTCGCTTTAAGTAAATTACTGCAGGATAAATCAGCCAAGGAGCCATCTGCAAAGCTGCTAGGAAAAGGCTTTCTTTGAAGCTTTCAGCATTTCCCAATCACCATGAGACTTTCAGCTGCCTAAGTTTTTACTAAAATGGAGTGGTACATGCAAAAGCACAGAGATTCCAAGGAAGAAGAAATCTTTCTTAACTTGGTTTGAATTCTAGCTATTTTTCACTTTTAGTTTCTCTCCCAAGGCAGGGAGAACAGGCAGGAGTCAAGGAGGGACACGGGCCTCACCTCCTACCCTCCCCACGACTGCCCTCGCATGCTCCGAGTGGCTCTCGACAACAAAACTGAACACAATTACTCATTCTAGCTTGGATTCCACACTTGCCATTCTAGCCAAACCCGAAGCAGAATTACCAGGGAACACCCTAGTTCCTGCAGTTTCCTCTTTTTAAAGAAAGCTTTTAAATGAAAATAAGAAAGCAACACACCAAGCTCCTTAGCATAAGAAGCTCATTAAATGAGACTCCTTAAGTATTCATTATTCATTTTCCTGTATTGAAATGACCATATTTGTCACATTCCCAAAGGGTCCTCACCATAATTAAGTCAGGGACTTATTAAAATCTCAACATGCTGCCCAAGGAAGATTTCGGGACTGTAAGAGTTCTGCACACTCTGTGTACCAGTGATATGACTATTCTGCTTTAAAAAAAGCAGAAAGTAGAATCACACTTGGAACTTAATAACAAGAAGCAGAATAGTCACACACATTTTTCAGGTGAATTTTGTTCTCATCTTCCAAGGAGTAAATTCACACACATACCAGTCCAAGTCTACAAGCTTGGTACTTAAGAGAATGACATGTGATAATTCTCAGCTTTCTAAAAAACAACAAACAATATCAAAGATCTTTTGTGGCCATTTTAGAAAGAGTGTTCCATTTTATTTGTTTTGAAAAAATGTTAAAGCCCAACTATTATAACTCCAGAACTAAAACCTCCCTAAAAAAGCTTGCAGGAAGAATGTTGAATGTTGTTTATACATAAATTTCACATAAACCTATTAATTTCCAAAGAAGGCTCAGTTCTTTCTTGACCTAGCAAAACTAAACCAGTATTTAAAAACAAACTCAAAACAAATATGCCAAAAAATTCAAGTATAATAATTACCACAGATTAAGTGCATTGATGTGGTGCCTGAAAATATTAGTGCCCCAGTCAGAACAACATAGTAAGTGGAAATTTTTGCCCTGATCTGTTTGTAAGCNGTATTTCTCCAGCTTTAGAGAGGGATAATTGTGACTTGAAGTTCAGGGATTTATCTTTTTCCCCCTATATTGGAATGACAAGCTGAACATAAGCCAATGCAAGGCAAATATATATTGCGTTGGGCATGTACAGAAACAGAAATATCACCTTCAAGATACAGGAAAGAAACATCTTCTCCATGGCTTTACTCAGGTCTCAGTTCCAACACGCTCCCTATTTCAGGCACCAAATTTCTAGGGAAAAGTTGTCAAGTGGCGATGCAAAGAGCTTCTTGCTTTAACTCTGAAACCACTCTTCACACGAGAACACCGAACGCGTCTCTGAATCTGTGCAGGCAGCGCCTCTGGGCACGCACATGGCTCCCCGTGCACGCAAGGACAGGCATCAGCCAGCACAGCAATCTTGCTTGTTTGTCCTCCCATCCCTTTTAAAGGAGAAAAAAAATAAAGCAAGCCAATACAAATGGGAGGATAACCAACTTCCAATCCTAGAAAGCTCCTGGATCAAGTAATTTGTTGTCACCCGGAAGGTAATGAGATGAACCGCAATCAATCTGGACTTGTCAGGAGGAAACTCTGTCAAATTAATTAAATTTTGTTTTATGACAGGGTAGCAGGTGTTGAAAACATGGGAAAAGCAATACTTGTCATGTATCTGACGTTCTCATAAGCAAGATAAGGGACATAATGTTGATGAAACTATCACAAGATTAATGAAAAAGTGGTTTGGTAACTGAAATCAGGAAAGAGATATTAGCATGCATTGTCAAAATGGATGGACAGCCTGCAGGAGTCTCTCCTGGCTTTGGTTCTGTCCAGTGCTTTCATTAAACAATAAAAGCTTATTATAATACAAGTAACAGGAAACTGCAAAGTACATATATACAAGACAGGACTTTTAGCTCAAAATTATAACGAAGACCAGAGGAATGGTTTGAAAAATGTGAGATGGAATCCATTCAGGATAACAGGAATTTCTGCGGGCAGGCAAACAACAGCTGTAGAGACTAGGAAACAAAGTGATCAAGCTGTTCTTCAGCAGGGTCTGAAGGTTACAAAGTGGTACAAGTTGCAGAGGGGACAACAGACAAACAGCATGACTTGGAGATGACTAATGGAACATTGCAACGGTTGAAGTCCATCAAAGGCTGACAAAATCCTGGACGAAACAGTCTCTTTACCTTGGTCCGTATGGATTGTAACAGAAGCAAAAAGCTGCAAGACAGACTCAGGTATGACATTGGAAACCTTTTTAACAATAAGGAAGGATAGTGGCGTTCTGCAAGGGACTGAGTGAAACTCGACGTCCTCCTTGCCGAGCTCCGGGGACTGCTTTGACAAAGGCCTGTGAGGCCCAAAGTCACGAGCGTGGCCCGTGCAGGGCAGTGGGGTGCCTCAAAAAGCAAGAAGCCAGCTGGGCAGCCCTCCTTTACAGAGGGCAAGTGCCAGAAACTTTCTGAAAACAGTTCCTGAAAAGACATCCAAAGGTGGAAATCGGTAACCTGACTTGTACTTAAAAATCCAACTCCAAATAAATACATTAGGAAAGAGAGTCACATGGCACAGAGGGGATCAAGCAGAAAAGCTAAACAAAAAAACCAAAAGCCTAGGCCCGATTCCATGTCTTGTGGCTCAGCTGCCAGCACAGCATCAACTTTGAATCTAGACATCCCTGTGTCCTAGATAACTGATCTACTTAATACGTGTTTATTAGAAGAGTAATACATAAATAATTACTTAATTACTAATACATAAAAAACAAATACATGACCAAGTGTATAAATGTTCAAAGAAACTGATAACTCCTCTGCCATGGTCCACCTAGCAACCTGGAAGAAATCCACAGCGAGTGTATGTGAGGCCATCAAGAGACCAAAAGCTCTGGGATATAAAGCCCTGAGAGCAGAACAGAGGCTGTTCTGCTTCTCCCTCTAAAACAGAGCCACTTGCAGACACATCTGGCAATCCGTGTGGGTGATGCTCGCCACCATCCCACAACGATCTCGGCACCAAGAGCAGGACAGTCTTCCCAGCTCCCAGCAGTTTGTACCTAAGTTAACCTTACTGTGACAACACATTGCTGCGTCATTGATTTCCACATTGTATGTTTTCATAATTTTTTTTTTTTTCAATTCTAAACCTATGAGATTCAGCAAGAGTCAAATTAACAGAAATATTTTGCTGCAGATACTACGAACAAAGATCCAAAATGAAGATCTGATACAAACTAAAAGAGAAGACTGTTGAGGTCTAAAAATATATTTGTTAGACAACATTTTTAAAATGCAGTGAAATCAAATCTACAACTAATTCATAGATTAAAAAGGAACGCAGAGGTATTGACCACAACAGAGGGTTGATAACAACACAGAACAAAGTGAATGTCTCAGCACAGGTCTGAGGAGAGATCTGGCACCGTGTAACATGTTACAGAATTCCCATCTAAGGAAGATGGTGGGAGCCCATTACTCGTCCATTTAAAACTGAACTAGAAAATAAAGAAATGAATGGTAGAAAACAAGTCCACATTGTTAGGGCAGAACATAAGATGATCTCATAGGTCTTTTCCATGTCTCATCCTATCACCACATTTTGATTCCACATCACTTCTGCGAGTGGAGGTCCTAGGCACCATTTCTGCTGTAACAATCAGATGCTCTCTTCTACCACACAGACAAAAAGCAGCACATGAAGTTACAGCTGTGCAGGGTATCAGAGTGGTTAATATGCATCTCTTCTAACTATACACCATTTATAAAGTAGAGGAAATCTTTTCAGTTTAAGTCTTTGAGTCCACATCCTCAAAGCTAGTGCATATTCTCCAGGGCATCCTCGGGCAGCATGAAGACAGATAACCAACGTGCAAGTGAGAGACCGCAACCCCCCGAAAGGCAGCACGGGTAGCAGTGCAGCCAGGCAGAGCCCACAAGTGCAGCAGGACAGAACGGCATGTTTCGGACCGCATCACAGGGACGGGGCATTTGGGAGGCTGGCTGGGCAAGCTGCATGTTTCTTCCTAACATGCAGCACTAGCGGTAACAAGCCAGGTCTCGCTGGCTCCAGCGCGGGGGCTCGTGCTAAGAGCTTGCACTGAGCCTCTCTCTGCAGCTTCAACTCTCAGCTGTTAATATGGGCAGGATGCAATTTTTTTTCATGCCTTTACATCTACACCACAAAAACTATGAATATTCTCTGCAGAGAGAAAAGCATAGCCTGAAATTCTGGTTAGCTCCTCTCCCATCACAGCATTAACTCAAAACAGAGAGCAGCAGAGTTAGCAGCAGCAATACAAACTAGCAATGTGTATCTGACAAACAGAGACTGAGATGCAGACACAATTAAGAATCTGTCCAAAACCCCATGCGATTTTTCAAATTTAAACAAGCTACCCCCTGAGAAATGAACCCTATGGGATCTGGATTTCCACACTGAGTCTGCACCATGCCTCCCCATGTTCCTCCTTGTATAGGAACTTCAGGTCCCCACCATTAGTTTTAGCCACCACATCCCAGCAAGTCCCTTCCAAGTCCTCCCCTGTTCCCAGCCTTTCACCCATTTCCCTGCACTGATGCAGGCCTAACATTTTGTTAGAAAAGTGAAGAGTTGGAACAACTCTCCCCCATACTTCAATGCTTCTCCACCACCACCTCATCACGATGGTAAAGAGACTACGGACATTTTGAAGTAAAAGGACTGATGGCTCTCTGCATAGTTTGTAGCAAAGTTTAGTTTTATTAATTTCCCCAGAAATGCAGAAACAGCCAGATGAACTTGAATTGCTTGCTCAGGTAACAAGAACAACTAGAGATGCCACAGCGAGGCGGCCTTCGCCTGCAGCTTAGCCATCTCTGGGGAGCTCCTCAGCCTCTCACTGGTGCAAGATCTATTTGCCCCATTACAAGCCCCAAGCAGGGTGCATCAGCCTTTTGGAAACAAGCGGCAATTTTTGTGGGGGCAAACCCAGAAAGGCCCAGATGGAATTTTGAAGCCACGAGCCATGACAATTCAGAATGATGCCATCTCTCTCACACAGCAAAACACAAAGTTATCAAGGCAGGCACCACCAGAGCATATGAGGAGGCTGATACACACCTACCTACCACAGGCACCTCCTCGAGTCCTGCTGCTCTCCTGAGGGAGGACGTAGTACAGAAAGATCACTGCCTCTAAGCCCAAATTCGTCAGAGTGCATTCAGGTCGAACGAGGATGCAGCTCGCCAGCCAGGACTTGGAAGACATCTCTTCCCCCACCACAAACTTTCTACACTGCTTCTCCTGATGCATCTTTGGGACACCTGAGCATCTCAAAAGCAGTAACAAAGTTCCAAATGCATTTTGAATTAAAAACAAACACATGCCTACATGGGACCTCATCGTGCACAAGTGTCCTACAGGAGAACTTAAACAGTGTTAAAGGTGCACAGTGGGCTATTTCATAAGCAGCAGGCCACGTTCAGCTCTAAGCACAAACCCAGCAGGACCTTCGTCACTATTAGCCAACCTACGGAGCACATAAAACAGCGCTGGGTTTGGGAAGCAGCACCCAGGTGCACTGACAGGATTACTCAACATAGCAGTTACAAAATGCCAGGTGAGGACATAGGGTCTGATGCCAGCAAGCTGATCCAGGACCAGCTCCGACCAGCTTTATCTTGGCACCAGGCAAAGATGGCAAGAGCTATATATCTGCCAGGTCTATAATGCACTCAGCCACCCTCGTGCACGTGATCTGCCATCAGCCTCGCACTGCTTCTTAATAAGAGTTCAAACTACTAGCTGTGCATTTTACCTTCCTCTCTATCCCAAATCCTGCAGATTTCATCCCACTGTAACTTAAGAGCGAGACCTGGCAAAAGTCAGGCTTTAGGACATGGTACCTTGGGAGTCTGCAAAGCTAGAAGGAAGAACTGTGTAAACAGTCACATAATGACATTGCTTTTCTCCATAAGTTTCATTTCCAAAATAGCACAATATTTCCATTTTTAACTTTCATATCTGTCAGCATTTTAAATAATTTAAGAAAAAAATTTCATTAAGCTAGGCACCGCTGAACCCTCTACATACATCCACTGAATAAAAGGATTTCAGCATTAGAGAACCAATTTGAAACTTGTTCAACTACCAATATCAGAGTATGGAGAACGAAGACTTGGCTAAGCTTATCTCCCTCAGAGGGTAAGTTTCATTCCTACCATTTCATTGCCTGTCGTGTAAGCTGTTCTCCTGCCCTTCTCTTCATATTTTCTCATTTTATAGCCTTTTATTGAGGGCACATGGAATGGTGGAACAGCAGTGGCTCTTCTCAAAGCAAGAGCAGCACAGATTCAGAAAGAATCACAGAATCACAGAACTGTTGAGGTTGGAAGGGACCTCTAGAGATCCTCTAGCCCAATCCCCCTGCTCCAGCAGGGACACCTAGAGCATGTGGCACACGGTGGCATCCAGGCGGGTTTGGAAGATCTCCAGAAAAGGAGACTGCATGACCTCTCTGGGCAGCCTGTTCCAAGACTGTTCCAAGGCAAACTATATTACAAAAGGAATATAGCTTTGTTATCAAATCAGTTCCCAGTTCCTAATATTATTTGCCTTTTTGATCTTACTATTAGACTAATATTTTTTAGAAGTTAGCTGCATGGTCTAGAAGTAAAACAGTACAAAAGAATAAGAAAATCCAGGCCAGGCTCCTATTTCGCCTAGGGAAACGAATAGGACAGAGGAGACATCCCTTCCCCTTGTGCTAAGAGTCCCATTCTGATCTCTCCATACGGCTGTAGAGTCATTCCACTAAAGCCAACAGAATAATAGCCAGTAACTGAAAAGTTAAGGCAGAGTGAGTATGGAAGAAGGTTCTCAGAAATACCCCCAAGTCACAAAGAAGCCTCCTGGAAGAAGCATCACAGAAGAGACGCTGGCAGGCAGCAAACTAATGAAAGCTCATTTATTTCAGGAAAAGCCCCAGTTGGAGTTTCTGGAAATGAAACAGAAGCTAGTGGCATCTTGGCAGAAACAGGAGCAACAAGATATTCTCCAAGCCAGGGGTTTGGCAGCAGCCCAATAAGGAGCTGGGGCTTGCTTGTATTGTTAAAACCTTCAGTTAAATACAACCAAGTTGGAAAGCCACCCTAGCATTGAAAAGGTTTCTTTTCCCAATAATCTGCAAAAACTTGCACGCTGCAACATGTCTGAGGAGTGGGGGTTAAGCATTTCCAAAAGGTAAGTGATAAATCTTGGCCTCTACTCCAAAAGATCCACCAGCTTTGCTATAATCTGACTGCTGAATGAGTGTAAAATCAGCCCGAGCTGCTTCCAAAGCCTTATGCTACGTTATGCAGCAGTATTATGTTAATGAAATCCTGCACGTTGACCAGCTACATTCTTTAGGTTTCAGATCTGTCTCTTCATATCTCAAGAAGTTCACTAATGCCAACATTATTGGGGAAAAAAACAGAGGGGGGAAATAGAGAAGAATAATTATTGGTAAAACATAGCAGAGTATAAAAATAAAGCTGCCCTGCATAAATTCATCTAGATAGTTGCCAACCTAAGACACAAAGTGAGAATAACTATAGTTGGGGCTGGATTTCAGCCCTTACAATAAGAAGCACTTGTTTCCAGGCACGGTTCCGCACAGTCTCTGGTCCCGCGGTACCGTCGAGAGGCAGCCCTCACACCTGCAGCACAATCCATCTGCAGCCGGGTACTTCCCTTCTGGCCTCTCCACTGTGAGCACTTGCACCAGCCTAGCTCTAGCCTGCATGGATCACAAAACAGAGAGACCTTCAGCTGCACGTTTAGGTTGCATGAACCCAGCTCAGAATGGGTTCACTTCAAGGCAAGTTTTTACCACCTGGAAAAGAAAGGAAAATCCCCAGAGTCACGAGGATTTCAGTCTACCTTCCTAGGGCATTGCAGCAAGGAACATGTAAAAGCTGTGCTGTTTTACTAAAATTCCAAGGCTTTCTTTTTAATCTTAAAACAAATTCACCTAACACTGTCTACCATGGCATCATATTTTAAACTCTTCTTGGGTGAAATTGCTTAATGTAGGGCCAGATTTCATACCCTCTCATCATCAGAAAATAAAGACTTGGCACAAGTGCAAGCCCAGACATTATTTGAGACAACTTGGTTACCACACTATCTTTCACACAGGCAATAACAAAAGCTGGTTTCTCATTGACTGACCTAACCCCATCCTCCGGGATACTCGCCATCCTCACTTTTCAGGCCATCTGCTCACCATGGTGACAAGACAACTGCTCCTGGGGTCAAGAAGTGACACTGAAGGTCTAAAATACAATAATTAGTGTGACGAAGCTCCCCCAAAGGACAAGTCCTCAATTTTCAAGGGCATCTCAGAAGTCTGCTCAAAGTCATTGCAAGAGTAGGGTTAGGTTTCAACACAGACACTCAAAAACTGACCCTGAGAGGGACATCATCTCTCCTTTTATACTGCCACATTTTTAGAGTGCACAGTTTATATTGGCAACAGCAAGGGCTTGTGTCACATCAAAAAAAACAAACAGATAAGTCAGGGCCATTTAAGATGACAGAGGAAAACATAAGGGGAGTTGAGCATGTCATAATTTGCCCTAAGGACATACTTATAGAAGAGGTATATTAGCAAAATACTTCCAATAGGTACTTCAAATTTACCAAAAAATAAGGAATTCAGAATCATTTGCAAAAGAAATAAATTAAACAGAAAAAGCTTTTTACCATATGAAATGCGTAGAGACAGAGAAGGTATAAGGTTATGCTTCATACCAACTACCTTCTATCACTGTAGATTTCAAGATACCTTTCATCAACAGTGACTTATCACTTTGATGGCTCACATTATTTTGACTTCTGCTGGAATAGCTAGAGTTAAGTGTCTGTTGCTATTTTCATTAAAGGCTATCTTATGCCTCAGTTGCTCAAAATCTGATTTTGCTTTAAAACTAGATTTGGCAGGCAAATTCTATAGCCAAACTTGTGGGTTAATAGATTTGTCAAAGCAAAAAACATCTTGCATACTGAAAGAAAAAAAAAAAAAAAAAAAAAAAAGGAAGAAAAAAACTTGCAACATCATCTAGTATTCGACAAACCCCCAAAGTTCACATCTAACCCACTGATCAGCTGTTCAGAAGGACACAGGCTGTTTTTTTATTAACTGTTGCACTTGCACCCCATTAACACACTGGTTTTCTTTAAGCAAAGAGCACGCAGGGAGGTTTAGGAAGAACCCCGTCCTAACAGGGGCAGTCACCACATCCTGACAGCATCTCCCCAGGCCTGGGCATCACCGCAACAACTGTGCTCCCCAAATTGGCAGCAGCTTCAGGCTGAGGGCTTTAAAGGCTTAAAATGACACAACAGCCCGCGGCCCCAGTGCACCTGCGGGATGCGGACTGGAGCTGCTCACAGAGAGCAGGGCTGCAGGAGAGTGCAGGCTCCCTGTAGTGCGTGCACATCTCACCGAGCCACCTACATCCCCTTGTCCTTGTTGTCGTTGTTGCAGGGGACAACTCCAAGCTCAGCTGCTCGGAGGAACTGAGCTACAGTGTTTTGTTAAGGGAGGCAGTGCCCGTGCAGCACCCTGGGGGATGCTCACTGACCCCTGTCCGAGCAGGGTGCAGCAGGACACACTACTTTAAGACATCTTAATTTGACAGCCCAGCAATAAGGCTGTGAGCCAGGGAGCTGAGAAAACACTCGCTCCCAGCCTCTCCTGCACTGAGGCAGCTGGAGAAGGCAGCTCCCCAGCAGCTCAGGCAGGAGCAAGGCAAAGTGGCAGCCCTTTCTTCAGCCCCAAACGAGACAGCACTCAACATCATTTAGACCCTGTGGGAGCTAGGATCTACCGAAAGAGAAACTGGCTCCTGTACCTTCAGCATATTCATCAGCCAAGGACACATGCACACATCTGGCAGCAGGGATGCATTGAACAGGGATAAACCAGGCGACTCTGGAGCAAGTTTAGCACAAATACGTGCAGTAACCAAAAACCATGGAGGGAGAATCATCATAATCCTAACGATGAAATGCTCATGGACCCCACTGGAGCCAGGAATTGTATGGAGCAGCCAAAACTAGACGAAGGCAGCACAGGAGTGGAAGGTTAGAAGAAAGGGAGAAAGAAGAGGGTTTAACTACATTATACACATCCAGGAAAGTAAAGTATAAACACGAAGCAATAAGTATCTGCCAAGTGGAAACAGTAATCAGCAGAAATTACTGCTATAACTTCCTATGAAGTTTTTCATGCCCAGAGAGATTTCAGGAAGTTGTATAAGTATCTCAAAAGTTAATGATACTTTTGATGCACATTTGCTTCCCCTCCAAAAAAAAAATTCAAGTAAAATGACATGATCAATATAAGTACACAACTAATAAAGTTCTGCATTGCATAGTGTGCAATATCAGAAAAAGTGCAACTTCAGTGACATAGAGTGCCATCACGTGTCAAGAGTTAAAGCTTTTTTGAACATACTTCTTTCAAAAGCAAAGACTAGAGACCTGTCTCAAAAAGGCACCAAGCCTTTTAAGGAGACATCAGGTATTTAACTGCATGCCAAGCAGAAACAGAAGTTCCCCAGCTAATTTCAGTGTATCAGCTTTCAATGTGCATTCTTCAAACTAGCCAACCTCACAACCTTGTGTTTTTTGAGGCACCCACGTTGGAATGAGGCTTAGAAAATTTATACAGAGAAGAGACAGAATTCTGGAGCGCTACCATCTTGTGGACTGTCTAGGAAAAACAATAAATTAAGCTTTGTATTTACAACCAACTCGCACACTCATCTGTACTAATTGTGAAAATAGCACTACGACTCAGTTGTGTAAACACTACATAGCATTAAGAATGGTTTTGTTTTTATGGTTTGGTTGATTGCATCAAGATGCCCAAAGTCATGAGCCTTTCTGGGAAAGAGGCCTCTCCCAGCACTGCTGGGTTACCCAGAGCAGGGCAGGCGGCCACAAACACTTGGCAGGCTCAGAGCACAGCAGAACATCGCAGCCTTCCCCCAGGTGCACACGTGCCCAGAGGGACATTGGGGCCTGAGGCATTCTGGAGAAAGCTACAGCCCAGAACTCAACCCCAGTATTTGGAATTTGCCTAGGGTGGATAAATTACCTATGCTTTAAATTGCATTTTCACATATGTACATACATATATGAAATAAATTTGTATTAGGTATACAACATCAATATGCGAAAATGAAGTGCAAGATATTGCTTATTTATATATGTGCATATAACATGTATAAAATCAGATATATAAAAAAGCTTACCTCCCTATACCCCAGCTATACCTCCTATAATTAATACTTCCTTTGATGATTGCAGGGGCAGCCAGGAGTAACACTGCTGCACTCTGCCACAGGGGTGCAGTTTTTAAACTTACACTGGATGGTGAAGAGGTTTGCATCAGCCTAAACCTAAGAAGTTGCTTGCCAGTGGAGAAGGAGGAATGGGGGAAAGGATGGAATACGCATATCTTATCTCAAGGGTCTATTTCTACTAAAAGGCAAATATATAATATAAAACTCCGTCCAGAAATTCTCCATTAATAAGCAGCAATAAGTGCAGTTTCACATTCATCTGTGAGGATGAAAGTGAATTAGACCGGAACAAGAGAAGCTGCAACAACCAGGAGTCCCCCAACAACAGGAACAAACACTGTTCTCCCTTCCCATCCCTTTGCTGTGACAGGTCCCTGCAGAGAGCACAGAGCCAACACCACAGGTGAGAGTCAGGTGCTAGATAAATAACCAGCATGCTACCATGATGAGGGCAGAATGCGGCTGGAAGGAGGATTTTCCTCTCCTTTTCATCTTCCCCACAGCCCATCTCTTTTTCCTGTTAAACTGTCTACTAATGAAACATGAAACTGGCCAGTTTGACTTTCTCACTTAGAAATATGACCCACCAAGTTTCTTTCATTTCTGCTACTAATTATTCTGGGTGAAACCGATGCCTCTTTGCAAAACAGTCAAGTCTACATGACGACTTTTGTTCTGTACCTTTCTTGCTTGCATCCAAAAATAAGCTAACAGCTTCTGAACTGCGCAGAGTGGCACCATCTTGAAATCTAGCTCGGCTTAATGGAAACCAGCACAGAGAGCACAGAGACCCACACTGAATCTATATTCACTGCCTGCTTGTATTACAGTTTTCCTGTTAATGGTGAACTTAGTAACGCATTTTTAATGAATGTTAAATCACAAATCAGTGTCATGATCTGCATGTAGATGGAATATTTAAAAACATGAACATGCCAAAATCCAGTGGCATTTCTTCAACATTATCTAAAAGCTATCAGCATAAAGAATTCTGTTACTCATAATACTCTCCACTCAACTCATACGTAACTTGGGAATTATTTGGTAGTACCTAAAATACACAGGATTTTCCACATTTCCATCCATTTGGTAGCAGAAGCATCTCTGTCCAAATGAATGCTGTGACCCCATCCACAGGAAAGTGAGTAGAGAGGTTTTCCATCATTTCCCCAGGGCATACAATACAGTTTGTGAGAGGTTGGCATGGGACATGTATAACATAGCGTATCATCACAGAAATTTGTGCCAACAGGCACAAAACAGAATCTTGGATACACAGTACTCCATTTCGGTAATCGGAGGCTTTGTCTTCCTGAGCCTTACCTAGCTGCATGCATCCTACTCAAGACAACTTCCCAGCACAAACACCATGCCAAACCACACAGTTTTACCCGATAGTAGTGAATTAATGTGTTGAAAACTCATGAAAACATCAGTGGCAATAACTGAGCTAGCTCCTATGAATGTGCAGAACAGGCAACCCAGACAAGGGAAATCTATAAAGGCACAGGGTTAGAGAGGACATGTCCATTCTCTAGATGTCAGAGATTAATCACCATCAGAATCCAAAGATTTCATAGCAGCAATGGCAACGAAGAGGAGGCCCCTTGCCAAACCTCTTTAGCTATGCCCTGATCCAGCACCGCTACTCTTTGGCGTGTGCTGCCAGGGGCCCAGGAGAGCCGTGGTCCCTCTCTTCGGGAGGACAACAGTGTCCAAGGAAATTCCAGCCTCTGCCTTGGCTAGAGACAGTGGGTGTTCCAGCTGCAAAGCGTTTATTGCCACAGAAGGGCAGAGTTCACCCTTTCCCTATTGATTGCAACGAGTCTGACCCTTAGCACAGCAGGCCCTGAGGCCGGTTAATCAATACAGGCAGAACAAAGGCCAAACACATTCAGGCCATTTTCTTAAGAATTGGCTGAGCCCCTTTCTCTTAATACAGATTAAGTTTTGCCTCCTCCAGGCTCACCATGTGCCGCTCTCGAGGCCGTCACTGA
This sequence comes from Nothocercus julius, assembly GCA_013398735.1. NCBI lineage: Eukaryota > Metazoa > Chordata > Aves > Tinamiformes > Tinamidae > Nothocercus > Nothocercus julius. The sequence continues at coordinate 2,121,781 of VZSV01000036.1, forward strand.
GGCTGGCTCCCGGCATCCTGCATCGAGAAGCAGCTGAGGCTCCTGCAGGCCTGGAGCCTGGACGAGCCCCAGCAAGTGCCCCCGGGGAGGCTGCTCCCGAGCAAGGCTGAGCGCAGACGCAGAGCAAGGGCTGCCCACGCACCGTGTCACAAGTGCGGCCAGCTCCTTCCTGTGTAGGGTGGCCGTGGCCAACACCTCCTGCCGCTCCGCACCACTGGCGAGGCAGTTGGCCAGGCTCACATTTGGTGATGTGCAGGAGGCTGTTCTCCTGCTCTCCCCTGTGCCAAGGTGGTACCTAAACACCCGCACTTTCTCTCTCCATAATGATTGTCCTGTAGTACTTCCACAGAACCAAAGTTTTTTTTCCTAGGATTAGCAAATGTAATGAGCTATCTGACATCACATAACTGATCAAATGTTTAAAGAGGGTCACCACTTGTTTATTAAGATATTACTAACACATAAAGATGGCTTTGTTCTTTGGATTGCTAAGAAACACATTCAAATCAGAGAGGCAGCTTACCACAGCATTACTCATTTTTACTCTATTTGCAGGAAAACACTGCAACTGCTCATAATGCAATGACATAATGCTATCCCTGGAAGAATCAAAAGAATCAATTCTGAGACAAATTTTTTTTTTTTTTTTTTTTTTTTAAAAAAGAATATTTCCTTTTAAAAACGGTGCTTGGCTACTGAAAGCAGAAGGGGAACAGCCTGATTTTTAAACAGTAGGTTTGAAGTCCTACCCAAGCTAGAAGGGAACAGCAATCAACACCCATTGACAGTTGACTAACAAGATCGAACTGAGAAAGGCTCAGATCCATCACTGTAATGACCAAGTGTCCGCAGCATGCGCAGACGACCAGCAGGGAAGAGCGCCCGCCACGCAGACCCAAAGTGCAAGGAACACAGACACTGGAAGCTGCCCCCAGCACCAGCAGCCAGCACGGCGTCCCCACGTCACGTCCCTCCTGCCGCCGCGGCCCAGCGCGGTGCCCGAGCAGCAAGCCTGCAGCAGACGCGCAGAGCCTTCCCGACCCACATGCTTTGGACTCCTTCTGCGAGTCAGAACTGCAGGATGAGCTGATTCCACAACACTATTTGCTTACCCGGTTCACAGCGTACCCAGCTACATTCCCCAGAGCTGACATTAAGTGGCATGTAGTGATGCTACAGCAAGGAACCAACATTCACTAGTTTGCACATGCCTCGGCCATAGGCCCACGCTCAACACATGGTATCAGTGTGACCAGCTCCATGGCACAGAAATTGCTCATTAGCCGCAGGTACATACCCACATGAAGGTTTAGCATTTTTCAAATAGCTGAAATGCCAATGGTGGTGTTTGGACAAGGATAAAAAGAGTAAAGTTTATATTTAGAGAATTAATGCTTTTCTGTGACTGTTTCCTCTTAGAAAACATTTTTAAAATTACACTATTAAGGGTTGTAATAAAGGGATTATTCATATTAAAGAGTTACATCGTAAACTTATCACAATGTTAAGCTTGATTACATTCTATGATGACACATTTCCTTTAACATGTATATTCACCTTAGAGATGAAAAAACTAACTATACAGGTCCAACTAACAGTAACATTAAAAAACACCCCAAAAGAGAAGATGGTTAGTAGCCAAGAAAACAAGAGAAATAATTTTCATGCGAAAGTTTGAAGATACTTTAAAGATTCATCAGCTATCATCTCACCGTTAAAAACAGACTGTTCCCCTGCTGACTACTAATGCCTGCTTCCAAACTCGCGTTATTAATAATTAGGAAAATCTCTACTGGAGGTGCATATGGCAAGCCAATGCTGTCATCTGAAGACTATTTCCAACCAGCACAGCACACAGGCTGGCTGCTCGCGGCTCCTGTGGCTCGAAGCCATCTTTCCGCAACCTGAAAGAGCTTCAGCTCCATCACATGCTAAACAAGAGAAGCTCAGCAGGGGGAAATTGGCCACGACGACTAGGGACTGCAGGAAGCAATACTGATGGATGCAAAAAACAAACTTAACCTCTTCCTCTCCAAAAGTCAGATTTCCAACATCAACTGAGAGCACTTCTGCTACGAGAGGGGAGAGCCCTGCCAAGATCTAGGTTTGAGCTAATGAGCCCCAAGCCAGAATACCACCCAAATCAAAGCTGCTTTCATTTAGCCACCAGCAACAGTTTTATACCACTTCTGGCTCATGTCTTAAAATTATTCTTCTATATCAAAAGATGCATTCTTCTACCTTTGCTTTTTAGCCCTGATAGCAATTGCATTTGGTTTGTTTCCAATTTCTTACGAGTATTTCAGGGACAAGGTTCTTAGAGCAGCACGCAAGGGGCTGACAAGCCGAGGGCACTGCTGCGTGTTGCTGAGCTAGGCAACAGCTTCCTCACAGGAAACGCGGATGTTGCTTATGGCACATTTGACACATTGTCACATTACACCACTCAAACATTCGGTATTTTATTAACAATTTTCCTAACAGGAAGCAAGTTCTTCTTAGCAATAACCAAAAGCATGACATGACACATTGACAAGCAATGTGACAGCTCCTTTCTAGTGTAGTGAGCTCAACATAAATAGCGATTCACTGTCTGACACCCAGTGGCAGGCAAAGAAAGGCATAACAGCAAAGGCAATGCTCTGAGAATTTTATCAATACATTTAAAAAAAAAAAAAACTAATAGCCTATTTCCATCAAAGCTTGCCTGCTCTGTAACACAAAGCCTCTATACTTATGCCATATGCAAATTCAAAATCTACCTTCATACTTATGCCATATGCAAGCTCAAAATCCTCCAGCGATGTGGCACTAGAGGGGGCCCTTGTTCCATTCCTTAAGCAGAAGGTATTTACAGATATTAAAATGCCAAAATATGACTAAGCTTTTTTTTTTTTTTTTTTTTGAGCAACATGCGTCATATTTAAGTCATATGCAGAAAAACTGGTTTCATCTAGGCTCCCCAAATCAATCAGTGTAACAACATGTTTTAGACAGAAAGAGACTGCCTTGGTTTAGGTCTGAGCCCATATGATGCTGTCAACTTTACAGACTGCTACCTGCTCCTGCCAGGGCAGCTGCCGAAAGGCAAGAACCACCATGTGCTTTACCTAAAGGGAAAAGGTGGAGGGAAACATCAATCCCCCTCATGGTCCAACAGAAGCCTCGGGGCAGGGAGAGGCACCAGAGACGGTGCCCTGAGCCCAGTACTGTGGCACAGTGCCGGGCGAACAGCAGAGCCTGCCGCGGCCCCACCAGCCCCTCACGCTGACAGCCCGTCGCAGAGCCCGGAGGGCACCCGAGCAGCCAAGGTCTTCGCACAGCACGCGGGCACAGAAGCATCAGCCAGAGCCTCCTCTCCAAGGAGCGCAGCCAAACGGGCACCAGCAAAACTGAGCATGACGTTCTGTACAAGACTTGCCTCCCCGCCCACTCCTTCCCGAAGAGCGGACCACAGCAGCCCGTGCCACAGGAGCATAGATCACAGCTTTATTCAGCCATTGCTATGGTACTGTGGGGAAAAACCTGTGGTAATTCCTGCACAGAGGTGTCCACAAGAGCCAAACGAAGATGAACTCTTGAAAACACACTTTTTTTCCTTACCAGTATATTCACACCTTTTTTCTGTGAAAACAGGCACACTATTCCCAACATGGAGATACAGTTACTATGCTCAGGGAGCTCCAGTGGCACCTAAACTGCCTGCGTGTGCCTGACCAGCAGACGCTTCTCCCCGCTCTCAGCCATGGCCATCCGCACAGCGACAGCAGCCGGGGCAGCCGCCGACAGCGCCGCCCACCCGCCCCGCCAGGCGCGCTAAGACCCCAGCCACCTTGCACTCGTGTTGCACACGCACAGCAGGGGCACGCCAGACTCAAGGCACATGCCGTAGTGCAGAAGGAAGTGTAGAAACCAGCAAGATGCAGCATGTTTAGACCGAATATACTGAATTTTGGAGAGAAGAAAAACAAACAACAACAACAAAAAACACACACAAAAAAATTCTTCCCCTCCCCCCACCAGCATACATAACAAATGGCTAAAAAACAATATCTGGCAGTGGGAACATTTTCAGTGCTTTGTGCAAATTACTCATATTTAATATTACGGTTGTCAATTTTAGCAAACTCTTTTCATTTTCCAGCAGTATTTAATGGTTAACTTATTACATAAAATTCTTCAGCGAGGCTGTTAATCACAGAGGCAACTGGCAATCCACTACGCTTATGTGATAAACATCACAACCCTGTAAACACCTGGTTAATAAGACATATCCAGTAGGTGTGTTTTTTTTTTTTTTCTCCCCTTGTGAAAGTATCATTGGCTTTTGATGAAGAGACCGTAGAGAAAGGCATCTGACAATGTAAAAAAGTACCCAATTAACTGTTTTATCTGACATGTTTTTCAAATTCAGGATGTGTTCAAGAGATTTATGTAGGTAGTAATCAAGGTGTGCAAATTTACCTGAAGATATTCCAAAATGTTAAGGGAGGAGGTACAAAAATAGCTAACAAATATTTTAAAGGCTGAAAAGCCTATTAGAAAGTAAGAAAAATGTTATAAAACAGGTTTTAATCACAAACCCAGAGAGTGAGTAATGAACTGAGAAAAGTCTGGAAGCCGCTTCTAGAAATTGGCAACTATTTCAGAATGGCTTTAAATACATGAAGATGACTATTTTTGTGGTGTTTGCCTTCATTTACCATTTCTTCTTATAAGAGCAGAAGAGATGAAAAACACTGATCAATATTGCAGATAAGTAACTGATAGAGGATAATCAGCATTTGACAGAGCACAGCCTAAAAAGTAGTGAGAAAACAAGAAACTGTGTAGACTGAAACATGGAAAACATTGTTAGTTAAGTATAAATATTGCCAAGGGTTGTTAAGAAGCAATACAGAAGTGATTCATGTTCATCTACAAAAATTGCAGAAAGGCAGTTTCTCTTGGGTTTTCTTCTTAAAGACTGGCCAAGTTGCAATGACAGTTTTTTTATCCAAGGAACAAGAAAAAAAAACTGAGCTCAAACATCAGGTTAACAAGATGTTGGTCACGTAATTTCTGCCTTCAGAGGAGAGCCCCAAAGGCTAGCGCCAGGTGTCCCAGGCTTTCCCCAGAGCAGGATTTGGGAGCACAGGCATCAGCAGGAATTGGCCGTAGCTCCATCCAGGAGTCAGGTCAACTCATCTGCCCTCCAAGCGCCTCCTCTGACAAACTAGGATTTGAGCCACAGACACAGCTGGAAGATAAAGAATTTATACTTCTGGAGGCTCTGTGTCCTCTCTCATGACAATGGCAGGATTGATTACAACCAAGAAAAGATAGCACTTGTGTTTTGCTACTAAACCACTGCAACCTCAATCAAACCCAAATGGTGATGCTAAAAAGCAAAACACAGAAAAATAAGATGGAAACATGAATAAATGAACCTTGATATCAAATGCAAGGGAGCTTGTAAAACAGGAGAACCAGTAGAAAAGGCTGCAAAGAGCTGGGAGGGGAAGCACGGCTACAATCCCTGGATATGCCACAGCCACCGAACATATTTAGAGCCCCTTAGCAGAGCTGACAGAAAGGGGCTGCTAGCCCATCCTCACGCTCGTTCAGAGGGCCTCCCCAAGGACCGTCTCCTGACATTTATACACATAAATATGTTCAACTTGATATTGAGCAGGATTAAAACTAAAGCATCACCACACACCCTTGACTCTGGAGAAAGGCATCAGAAGCCTAAAAGAGCAACCAGGAGATGATTCTGGGTTTCTTGATGGATTAATTATCCAGCAAAAACCCAACAGTCAGAGTTTACACACAAAATTATCCTGAGTTTATTAGCAAAAAGAGAAAAAGAGCATGGCACCTAAGGTCAACTAATAAACAGCACAGAGATGCTACTGAATTAGTTCATTCCTTTCCGAACAGAAAGCTCACAGGCTAATTAGAGGAAAGGAAGAAGCTACGCAAGGGATGATGAAAGGCAATCATGTGCTTTCCCTTTCCTTTCAGAACTTGAAATTGAAGGGGCAGATTTCTATCCTCCATTCATGTTTGCAGAGCAGGCTATGTCACAGTTTATTGCTTTAAAATGGTGAGAAATTGGAAAGGAAACAAGGCAATCTAGAACACAGATGAATCCCAAATTTGTATCCATTTCTAGAAAGGCACCCATGCTGCATTGGTAGCTGAAAGTAAAATATTTTTTAAGCTTACTGTTTTGTTCTACTAAGGATTCAGACTAGAATACTGAAAAACCACCAAACTGTACTCTTAAGTAGTTATCTAAAGGTACGGCTATTTTATGGTCTAGTCAGCCTACATGAATAAAATCTGAACCTGATCATGCAAGAGTTTTCATTTTCAAACTTAAGGACTACTATTTTTGAAAAATAAAAATCCTTGCAAAAAATTATCCTTCAGCATTTTTTTTCTCGCAGAGGAAAAAGCATAGGAGAAGGAAGCTGGAGGAAAAAGAAAAATATTTCTACCATATCCTATCATGTCTGTAACAGTCGATAGCAAAATCACATCTATTGCAAATAAGTGAAACCCATTCAGACTGAAAGATTGGCTAAAAAATTGGATTGCAAAAAATTTAGAGAATCTTATCACTTCTAAGCCAGTAGCAATACTTTTCTTGTTTCTGTAGACTATTAACTTCAGCTACAGAAACTCAATTGTAAGCTAAAGTCACTCATCATTCCAGAGCATGTCTGTTGCTGTTCAATTGAACAAAATTGTTGTGCAAAGATTTTCTTAAAATTACACTATTTATCCTTGCTTGTGGCCAGGGTCAGATTTCAATTGCTAAAAGGCTTCTGCATTTTAATATTAACTTATTTCGATAGCACCTGTCACATAGAACCTTTCTTTGGAGATCCTGGAAACTCATCTTCCACTTGCTGCATGCCTTGGCTGGGCCCTGAGCACAGGCTTCAGGCTGCATGCCGCAAAACTGCTGTTGGTGGCTTCGCAGGTTAAAATGAGAGAAAAGGAGCTGTAGGGTCTCATGGCTGCTGGACTTGCTGATGTTTGCACATAGCAAAGCGAAATATAAATAACTCCCTGAACAACAGCTTGACAAGTGAAACAGAAGTCTGACAGCCACAATGAGACAATGTGGCACTCGTAGGAAAACAGCATCCATGCTGACTCACTGGCTCTTTTAACCCAAAGCACCTAGGGACAGCACTTAAGTGCCCTCTGATAACCAGCCTTCAAGCAAACCAGATCCCATCTATTTGGTTTTAGACAGCCATCAGCTTCAGCAATGCCAAATACTGGTGTTGGGACAGCAAAGAACTTTGGCGCAACACACATAGTACCATTCACATTCTGCTTCTGAACATTTATGAACACCAGTTTATGCAGGTTTGTGTGTGAGACACTGCAAGAAAATATTAATTGATACTGTGAGTCACACATACTTAAACAATTAAAGGCATTTCAGATGCAGAGTGGTACTTCTGTGGCTTTTTTTTTTTTTTTTTTTTTTTTTTTGTCTGTGGGCAGGGGACTCTGTTACTCCAGCTGGCATACTGCTTGCCTGTCATGTTTGCAAGACTGTTTTTCCCTCCTGAAAGTTTGCAATCCTTCCTCAAGATGCCTGCAAGCCAGCTCCACCAGCCGTGACCAACTGTCCACAGCTGCAGCCCTGCAGGCCCAGAGCACCTGAGCTCAAAAATGACACTTCCTTTCCGCTTCTCTCATTTTGGAACTGCTGACCCATTCTGTAGCCCCACCTTGGCCTACCACACTGGTTGTAGGAGAGAAATCTTGTGTTCTTGGCAGATCTAAGTAATCCCTGTAAAATGAGCACATCTTGCAGTGATTTTTGGTCTAGGTAGGCTACAGCAGAAGCTGCATTTTGTATCTACTCCTAGAGCTTTGGATGGCTATTTTCTTACGAACATTCTTATCAACAGCATCCTCATTTTTGTATTTAAGGCGGTATAAAAAGTGCAAAATACTATTAGCTGCATTGTAGGTGCAGTCCAGCATACCACATTTCTCCCCTCAACTTTCATCCACCTTTTACCCGTAGATTCTTACTGCTCCTGCTCACGCACCAGCCCAGCCACGCTGTGGGCCATGAGGGGCCACACAAGCACTTTGCTGCACGGGCAAAGGGCCAGCCGAGCCCCAGGGCAGGAAGTACCCAATGGGTACTTCCCTGTGCCCCTGGGCGCCGCTGGGCACCCAGCTCCACAGACCCCCAAGGCAGGAGGTGGGTACCAGCACCGGGAAACGCTCACACCTCCACAATTCTCTTCGCTCCTTAGTGCTTCCCTGCACTGCTCTTGGATAAAGGATCCTCATCCTGGCTTCTTCCAGCAAGACACCTGAGGGCTTCCTCTCTGGGGAGCTCGCAGCCATCACAGGTGGATACAGGCTGCTCACAGGCAGCTGGGCCACAGGCAGCCCAACGTGGCAACAACCTGCTGTACTGAGCACCAGCACCTCGCTGCACAGCAGCTGCTTGAAAGGAGACAGGAGGAGAAAGAGCAGCAAACACTGCATTTATGGGCATTTCATCTGTCCCTCCCGTGCTGGCAATGGACACAGCTGGGCACGAGCCCTGCTGCCGGGCACGAGCCCTGCTGCCGGGCACGAGCCCTGCTGCCGGGCTGACACACAGAGCTGCTCTGAAGCGCTTGCTGAGAGCAGCAAACACTCATCTCGGCTGGCCATCAATACAATCGATACGAAATAAAAACAGCCCACTCAGATTTTTAAATGATGTTCAAATGCCACATTGCCTATGGGTCAGCATATGTGCAAATAGCTTATGTCTTCATTGATTTCAGTCTCTTCCGAAGGCTTTAGAGAAATAGAAAATAAAATCATTTTCTGCCACAAGGGGGCAAAAATGGGTTGCTCTAAAGAAAGTCATTTCATTAATAAACAAATACGTAATTGTATGCAATGTCTCTCCTTCAAATTTTATTTCCTCATTTCTAATCATGCGAAGATTGTATCATCTTCTAAATTAACCTCTTTTTTCTTTTTTTTTTTTCCTCCCTTTTTCATATTGCACTGCCCTAGCATTCTTATCAAGCTATTTCAACTAATTTGGAAGCTTTCTCTTTCTTTACTCCCCACAATGCTGTTCCTTCCTCTCTTCTCTGTTTCTGGTGCTCCTAGGAACTATTACTTCACAGACAGGGCAAAAAGGCTTTCTGCAAGCTGCCTTTGAAGTGCTTTAGCAACAAGATGTGTTTATTGAGGGCTTTAATAACCTAGCAACATTGCAGCACAAACTAAACATACATATCATTTTTGACAGAGCTTGCAAAAATGCTTTGGACTTACTTATATTACAACACACCTTTAAAAAAAGAGTTCATGCAATTTAATGCTGCATTTACAAAGTTTAAACTTCTCCCTGAGCACCTACACCTGGCAGAGTTTAATCTTTCAGATTCTCCTACCCAGACTAACCTTTACCACACACCTGCCCTGCACAGCAGACAAGGTTAGCATCTTAGGTAGCAGAGACAGAGCCAATCTGATGATTTTTCAATCCACGCCCTGCTTACAGAAAATAAGCACATTAGGACACATGAAAGCAGCCTCTTAAACACACATTTGCTGACAATTCCTTAAAAAAATAGCAAAAACTCCCTGCTAGTGCAAAGAACCCAAACACTGCCAGGCTAAACCTCATGCCAGTCACGTTTTCCACTGTGCGCAGCTACCTGAAGCTCAGGCTCCATCAAACAGAACTAGGTACAACTTGTTAACAGTTCGTGGCATTGTGGACTTTAGAAAAGGATGCTGTCCAAATATCTCAAAGCATTAAAGCACACTGCAAACTTAAACAACACAAGGCACATAAAATCCCGACAAGATATAGAGCAATTTGTTCGTTAGGTGAAAATAGCGAGTCACTGAAACAAGATGACTTTCTAAAAATAAAATGGCAAATCTCTAGCAAAGAATGGAGCTAGAGGACTCGGGAGAACACTGAGATTTCACTTCAGGAAGAGATTTCCTGAGACCTTGCTCCCCAGCCAAGATTCATTTATCGGTGGGCAACAACAATATCAAAGCATAGATACGGCACAACTAGTGACATGCAGGCCCACGAATCCCTGCTATAGACTCTCCCAGTATGGGGAGCCGTCAGCGTGGTCTTCTTGGGTGGTGTTAAAAAGCCAAACAGGAACTGAGGCCATCCAGCATTTCCTAAGGCTGACTTTAAACACCCTCCCAGTCACTATTAACCCAGCCAGGACTATCCCACTGCATTTTGGCTCACCGTGAAACATGAAGCTATATTATCCTAAACATCACCTCAGTAAACCACAGCATATTCTGCTGCATCTTGTCAGTTTACATCATTTTCACTGACATTTCTGGTTAACAGAAAGAAGTCTCCAGGCAGAAAAGCACACTCACAGAAGCATTGCTTATAACAAGCATGTGGCCGTTTCCCCCTGAAGTCCTAAGCGCTCAGTTATGTTTGTTCACAGCATCAGTTCTCTGAATTTGCCTGAAGAAAAAAAAAAAAGCTCGATCTTCATACTGACTTCTCCAATCAAGTTGCATCTAAATCATTTTTACATGACGTGTGACAACTAATTTTACTGGATTACTCAATAACTATTTTTAGCAAGTTTGTGCACATACAATAGCAAAAGTATGTATTTAAAATGCATTGTGCAGTATTTTGACTAGCTGTTCACTGTAATGCTTAGTGACAAGAAATTTAGCACTTGCAGAATAACAGCACCTTACAGGCACAAAGAAAAAAGAATTGAGGTATCAAGATGAGAAATCAGACTCTGCTCCCTCTCCAGCTCAGAGACAAGTGAGAAGGATAGAAGGTTTTAAAAAAAGCCCAGCTCATCTCAACATCCAGTTGGCTCTTCAAAGACACATGATACAGAAGCTCCATGTTATGTTCAGTTTTGCATCACATTTGTGATCCCCCCAAAATACAACCTAAATTCTGATGACAACCAAGTACTGGAAAATGGCCATCTAAAAGTCACCATATTTCACAGCTATGTGACTACAGAAACAACAGACAATTGTGTCATTCATTTAAGCCCAAGTGTGTCATTTCATTCTGCTGAAAATGATCAAGATTAAGTGGTGATGTCTCCCTAGCGTAGCTTCTTATGGGATGAGTCTTCTGTAGTTTGAACTTCTACCCTTTTAAGAACAAAAAAGGGAAAGAATACTTTTATATATATATCTAGCACAATTGGATCCCCACAGTCTGTGAACTATTTTAAAGGGGACAAGGGAAAAGTATATAGGAAAACATTTTCTTTCTACAGTGTCTGAATTTTCAGTAAAAGAATAAAGAACTCAAAATCTTTTTCTCTCTCCTCTCTTATACTCCTCTTCCAACTGGCCTAATCCCCATTGCTATTAAAGTCTGATCTTCAGGGTTTAGTGTTTTTTCTTTTCTTTTAAGAAAAGTGAGAGACAACATGTACTTTTTTACAGGAACATTTTGTGATTGAAACATTTTGAACATTTTTCAGCTACAGTAAATTAAAGCATTGTTATGATACTCCAGTATCAGAATACATTTCAGTGGCTCTTCTTTTCCAGTCTGCCTCTGTCAATTTTTGCTCTTTAGAAAATGCGAGTTGGGAAGTTTTGCCCCATTTACTCCTCTTGCTATATTCATCTGTATCTGTATTAAAAATGAATGCATTTGTACTTATTTTACAGCCATTGTGTTTCAGTACATCTTTATCATATACCAGTGACTCAAAGGTGGTATTAACTAAATTGATAAATATTGGAAGCCGTGTATCACGTAGCTGTGAATTTATTGACCTTCACTCACAAATAACATTATATATTGCATCTGTGCTGATGTTTATTCAATAGCAACAGAGTTGCAGTGGTTTTCTAATAATACTGTGGCTTATTTTATTCAGAATGACTAAACACTAAAGATAGTTAAATTCCATCTCACAGCTTCAGGTATTTTCATTATTAATTCTATTGTATATTGGTCTTTGTGTTCCTTATTACTTGACTCCCTGAAATGCTGATAACAGCCATGCATGGCAATTTTTCCAAGAGAAAGAATCACTATGGTCCTCTGACTTTGATTGGGAACAGGCACAGCAATCCTGGTGGCAATCATCTCTAACAAGCTGTCTGAAGCAGCAGAGAAATTTTGGGTGTCATACATTGTACAACTGTGTCAAACTACAACTGACTGTAGCAACTTGAAATGAAGCTGTTATTTAAGTAGTTAAAAAAAAAACGACAAGTACTTCACAAACACAAGCAACAACATAAGGAAGGGATGAATAAGTGACTGGAGAGAAGTAGGGGTGATAAGAACAGCCTTGCCTTCTTCTGCAGTATCCAAACCTAGTTTGAATTACTGTGACATTCCAGCTTCATCATGTCAGAAGGCACAGGAAGAATGAAAGATTTGCATCTTGGACAGCTACAGAAGAACAATGCACAATCGCCAACGAGCTACGAGAGACTAATCATTTTCTATGGGGATGTGGCAGCCTTGGTTACACACTTTTTTTCCCCTCACTAAGCCTTTAAGCTTATCAGTGGCAATTCTTAAGAGCAGATCTCACAGTCCCTCCTCCACAAGCACAATGTCATTCAGAAAACCTAGAGGAAAGACATAATATTCTCACGGCAGATGTCAAACAGTACCTCCCACAGTATCCAACATAGAGCAGCTCCTCTAAGTTTTTAAAGCCCATTACCAAGCAAACTTCAACAGACAGAACACCCTAGAATTTTTTAACCATCAACAGTAACTTGGTTTACTCCATGAACTTCCTTTATAGACAAAAATACTATAGTTAGGACATGAGAAATGTCTCGTCACAGAATCAAGCATCCTTTATCACATGTGATGTTCCAGCTCCGTGCATAGGCACAGCTCTCCCAGATACAAGTTCCTTACAATGCACCCTGCTTCCTACACAGCCATTGAACTGTTAGCCTGGAGCAGATGGAAAGAAGAAACGACTTCATGAGCTCCCAGGGTCTCTACAGGGAAGGTCAAGGTGAGCTGGTTAGTTTTAAATGCAAAAATATGACAGCCTGTCAGCCTGATTTCCACAACCTGAAGCCTGATTTCTTTCCCTCTCCACATACAGATTCTAAAAGGTTTCTTTCCAATTCTAGGATTTCAACAAGGTAATGGTTGGAAACACTTCTCCTGTTTCCATACATGCTTTAACAAAACACAGGCACAAAGTTTCCTAGCCCACCAAGTCATTTTAAAACAGGAAAAAAACAAATTTGCCAGCCCCTAAAACACACCCTTCACATTTTCAGTTCAATTACTGGGGAAGAGAAAGTCTGTGCATCACAAGTGAGAGTTCAAAAGCCCTAGATAAAAGGAAGGAGCAAAGGGTAAACAGAAGGCATGAGAGCCAGAAGGCACATGACTCGTATTTGTGAAAATAACCCTGATATAACCAGAGCACTGGGTATCTGGGAAAAAGTCTGATGAAGAACATGAACAAGAAGAAAGGCAAATACAGCAAAGAAGAAAAAAGAACAGCTAAGGGACTTGCTTGTAGAAGAGAAGAGACTACAAGAGAGAAGCCTGAGGCTGTAGCACTGCACACAGAGAAAGCACGGTAGGGCTACCTAAACCACCCTGAGGAACAGCTCAGGAGATTATTCCATTCAAAGGAGAAAGCAAGAGAAAAAAAAAAAAAAAAAAAAAAAAAAAAAAAGGCCTTCCAAAGACCTGGAATTTAGAGAACACAGAAGAAAAAAAAAGCAGTATCATAAGTGATGCAGGAGGATTTTCCAAAAGAAAAAACAAGTTACTATCAAAGGAAGGGAAGTAAGAGGGGTGGTCAGTCTTTAAGCATGAGACAAGGAATAATGAGGTACCCAGGGTGCATTTCTTCCATTACGGATATAATCCTTTCTTACCAAGCACTTCACAAAAAGCACGCATCTCCCATGATTCTAGATATTAAGCTATCCACACATATATACCAAAGTGCCTTCCTTTTTAAGCTGTTATCTATTTTGTTATACTTGAGTTTGCAAAATTAATCATGATTATTAACCTGCTTGCACATTTAATATGCTATTAATGCTCGATGCTCTGAGAACATGTGATGCATACAAAACGTAAAAGTTGAAAATTAAAAAAAATACTCAGACCTTTTCCTCTGAGTTTGAAACATGAGCTAAGTCCTTTCCATATTACAAAACAACACATAATCATTTTTGATTACTTTAAGATCAGATGTAGTTGAAAACCAGCAAGGATTATCTGTTCAACATAGGTGACTTGCTTCTATAGCACATTTGGAAGCAAGTATGATGCAGACCATGCCTCCTATCTGAGTTGAGGAAGGCATTAGTTTCCTAAGGGGACCCATCTTAAGACGCTCTTTCTCTGTTTGGCAGTCACGGTTAAGACGCTCTTTCTCTGTTTGGCAGTCACGGCCTCAGCCGCAGCCAGCCCGTAGCCATGCTGGGGTCCACGCTGCGGCTCCGCGCTCGCGTGGGGTTGCGTGTTTGGTCCCGCTCTCAGCAGCGGCGCTGCGCATCAAGACCCGTTTCAGGAGGCTCCTCGCGCAGCACGAACAAGGAAGCAACATCACTTCCCTGACACAGAAAGTGACGGGTCATGGCCAGCTGCCACATTCCTATTCATGCACAAGTTCCCTATAAAAAACACCGGGAGCCCCGTCCTGGGAGCAGCCTGCCTGCCGCTCGGCTTCCCTGCCCAGCTTGTGGCGGTCTCAGTGTCACCATCTGGCAATGCTGCCCAGCAGCCCCCATGAGTCACAGCGCAGCTGGGGACGCATGGGGCTGTCGGGGGAACTAACAACAGCTCCGAGTCAGCTGTTTTCTCTTCTTCTTTGACAGCAAACCTGCTCTTGATTTTCAGGTACAGACACTACCTTGCCCTTTTCTTGCTTTGTTTCCCCGCTTCCCGCTGCGGAAGTCACTGCAGCCTAGCATGCTCGCTCACGTCTCTCTGGCTTTGTGAGGCCCTTCGCTGTTTGCTTAGTGCTGTTACTCATCACTGCAGCTGATGCTAATCCCAGCTCCCGAGCCAGCCAGTGGGGCTGTTCTGTACTGCTTCCATGTCACATCTGTGCTACCTCAGCTTCTGAGTCCCCACTTGGCTCCTGCAAATAACACCTCTCCTCAGCACAAGGGCCTGCCCTGCTCCCGCCACTGCCAGCAGCCCTTCCGGAGGGCCCTTGCACCACGGCGGGCTTCACGGTGGGGCTCAGCTTCAGCCTCCGCCTCTGTCCCCTCTGCTCTGTGCTTCGGCACGTGCTGCTGCACGGCTCATTTTCTCGCTTGTCCTGCAGCATCCTGTGCAATTCCTGCCTGCCATGCATTGTAGCTACCGTACTCTGTGCTGGGGTATGGGATACAGCACTAGATTTAAACACACACTATGCTTCCGAGCTGCTTTAGCATGATTTTCCTTCGCTTTTCCAGTCATGTTCCTGCATTCAACCTTGCTGCAATTCTTCATGAATTTGTTTATCTTTCAATAGGCAATACAGTGCTCTATTTCTCAAAGCTGTGGATTACAGCAACTCAAAAGACCTCACACAAGTGCATATTTTTTTCCATAATTTGGCTAATATTTTCCTTTTTCTAATGTTAAGATATTTGCAGGAAGCTTGAATTTTGTACTGTCCTTCCCAGCCTACTGCTTCTGAATTTAGATACTATTAGAGATATATCAACTTTCACCGAAGTCAACTAGTCCTGCCATTCTTATTTGTTTTCTCCAATCCACCAGAATTTCATAGATTGTGGGGTGTGTTCCTTATTCAGCTACCAGGGAAGGAGTTACAGGATGCTGCCAGCATTATTGTCATTGGTTTGTTTCACAAAATCATTCTTTTTATTTCACAAACCTTTCTCAGGAGTCAAATCACACTCTAAAAAGAGCATTTGCTGTGCTCCAGCAGAAACAGATTGTTACAGGAAAGGTAAAACATTTAGAGCCTATTTATTCCTTCCTATGCTGATTGAATTCTTTCTTCCACAAATTCCCCCAACGCGGCAACAAATGCAAGAGCATAAGTATAGATTCAAATGCTTCCAAATCATGTCAAAAGCAACACGAACAGAGGTTTGCTTACTTGCACCCATGATGACGTGCCATGCAAGCGCCGCGGCCCCACGAAGGTGCAGGCCCGGCGGCCTTCCCCGCCGGCATGGCACGCATGGCTCGCAGCACAGAAGGGCAACCCAGTGGAGGGTCATAGGCACTCGGGGCAGGCACCTGCCTCGCAGCCCCGTGCCTGCAGCAGGGCCCTTCACTTGGCCGGAATGCGTTTGTTTATATGGAACCACGGTTTAGCTCAGCTCCGTACAGAAGTTATCAGCTTCTCCACAAACCCTTCCAGCATTACAGAGATTTCAGTAGTTGGGAATTCATGGTTTGTCTCTGCTTCCAAAGTTCATGAGGAAGCTGAAAATCTGAAAGAAAGGCATCAGATCCAGCAGGAATACATTCTATTAATTTAAAATGTACATAATTCTCCAGGAAATAAGACTTTGATTGTCAAGGATATGATGCTGAGGCATCACAACTTCTAAACTATAAATGCTATATATTCATATAGCATTCATATATTCATGTTGCCTATTGAATTTTAAAAAAGATAAAAAATAGATTTGATGCTGGCTCAGGTACCAGAATATACATGCACATATTTTAACACAAAAGGAGATGGCCTAAATTTCATGTAACAGTGCTCAGGGAAATACAGCCCCCTTTCCCCTCTGTAACACTAATGGAGACATGAAGATGTGAATCTCAGCCTATTTTTAAAAAGGCAAATGTGCCACACAGATAACTACATTCATTCACTATAATCCTTATCACCCAAATACATATGGTGCAAGCTGAGACAAGACCATTCTCCTGCACTTGTATATAATTTCAAGTTGGAAAGAAGTCACACACGGTAGCCATGGTTACCCAAAGAAGATAAGAGCAGCATTTTTCATCCAACAATGTCAGAAACACGCATAAATTCGGGAACTGTACTTGATGTTTTCCAGGCCTCCCCATCTGCACGTTTATTTTCTGCTGTCTGTATATCCTTTGACATACTGGGATTCTAGATATTTAAAGAAAGGTTTCATTCTTTTTCTATGTTTAACCCAAAAAAACAATTTTCCGTTAAACCTAAAAGCCCATATTAATTGCAAATCTCTTCTAAAAATCAGAATCTAAAGCTTACAAAAGAGCTTTGAAGACAACTGTCATGCTCAGACTAAGACTGCTTCATTTCACATTCATTTGACACTTATTTACTGCAAAAGCTATAATTGACAGTTCACCAGCTGGTAACACATAGCTTTTTGTATGCAGATTATAAAAACAGTGGTAAAGCACCAATTAACATATTTCTTTCATTAAAAACTGTTGCTTTATTTACCCCATGAAGATAGCCCAGGCACCCCACAAGAGGGGACACGTCCCAGCACGTGCTCTGAAGGCGGACACGCTAGACTGTGGTTACTGAAGTCACATTTCCAACTCACCTGCCAGGTGAGCTGCCAGCTCCCCAGGTAAGTAACTGCAGGGAGCTCCCTCAGATCTCGCTACCGATGCTTTTGAGAACTTGCCATGGAAAGAGGCTTCTCAGGCGGCCCAAGGCAGGCACCTGGAGGCTGCGTGTCTGCTGCCTCCATGGGCTCAGAGGCATCAGGGCACAGAGAGCAGTGCCAGCTGCTGCAACCCAGCAGCAGTGAAACCAACAACAGCCAGCTCCAGCAGCTGCTGAAACAGGGCAGCTGTCGCCACCTGCAAGCAGCAGGGCTGTTTGTTTCACTGGGCAGTTGTTAATTCTTCTTCAGAGCAATATTTTCTCGCCACTTCCTAAATTTCACGAAAATATCATGCAAAACCCACCCTGGTCCTGACATGCTCCTTCCCTCAGAGGGCCAGCACAGCACAGACCACCCTGCCTGCTGTGAAGGCACCACCCTGCCTGCTGTGAAGGCAGTCTCGCTGCTCCCAGTTGTGGAAGGGCCTCTGCACTTCTGGTGCTAATACAGGTGAACACAGCCCCCTTAGAGCTGCTTTAGGCTCTAGGGTGCCAAACAACAGACTATATTTAGCAGGGTAGTACCATGCTGCTAGAGGATTTGGAGTTATTTGAAAAATGTGCTAATTTAAATCCAAACAATACAGCTTCAAAGGGTTCCTAATCACATACACCATATCCCATGCCTAGATTAGCGAGAGCTGCTGCACAGAAGCAAAGCAAGCCCTGGTCCAGAAGGGCTATGACTGGGAGCAAAAAAACAACTTTCATACCTTATCTACACTAGACTGAGCAATGGATACCAGGGGATTTAGAGAAAAAAAACCATAAAGCAAGCTGGTTCAGGGAGATTCACGGACATTAAGCAGCATGAGTGCTACACAGGGACAGCTAGTGCACTGAGCAGAGGAAGCCTCCAGCCACTTCCACATGTCAGGGAAAAAGGAAGCGAGCCCAGGTCCAGGGCATGGCTGCAGACAGAGCAAACCGCCTCAGGAGAGGCGCCACGCACCTCTGGGAACCTGGCATGCGGGAGAGGGTCTTTAGAGAGATGCTGCTTTCCGGGGGAGAAAGGGAGACCTGCTGCTGCTTCACGCGCAGAGCCGGAGCAATAAGATCTCCGCTCCCAAAGGCGGAGGCTGGAATGCTGGAGCGTGACCAGCTTCGGCCAGGGTCTCTCTCAGAACATCACCACCCCAGGAAGGAGGAGAGACAGCTGTTTTACAAAGCTGCTCTACAGATGTGGTGATATGCTCAGAAAATTGTTTTCTAGATTCATTTGTCTGTTTATAAAAGAACCTGAATTCTTCCTACAATGTTAATACTCACAAATATACTGCTTTACTAGACCTACTAAAGAAAAGTCATTTATAGAGAACACAGTGCATATACACTGAATAAAACAAATAGATATGCTGAACAAAGTGTGCCTTAGTGGTAACTACTTATGTTCTAATTTCTAGTGATCACTGTTGGAAAAGAAACCCATCCAACCTGTACCAATTCCTGCACAATCCTAATTTGCCCATCTCAAATTCTGACAGCAAGATGCTCTCAGTCAACACTTACTTATTTTTTAATGAAACAAACTTTAGTGATAGACAAAGCTTTTTAAAGAAAAATCAATATACTCAATAAGGTGTGTACCAAGACATAGCTGTACTCCCATCTGTCACAAAGTTGTGGATAAGCACAGTGTGGACAGGCCTGAACAGTAAGGAACCTTCTGCAGTTGTGCTACACATGTACCTCCCATGCAAAAGAAAACAGCAGGAAGCAGTTTACCCAGTAAGCACTACATAAAAATGTATGATTTTAGAGATCATGCCAACATACGAAACAGCATTCACAATCATTTCTCACACACACACCAACTGCCTTAGTCTCTCTCATCAGAGCCCAGTTTAGCCAAAGTCCACTTTCATGGTCTACAAACAGCTCCTGGATGCCTGAGGATGCCCAACCATATATCATTCATTTTGCCTTATGTGACTTCTCCCCACCCCCCCCAGTCACAGCTGGTTTTTTTTCCCTAAAATATTATGTATATAGATTAACACTTCATTTATTTAAGAAAAGATTATTAACAAAAGGTAATTACATCAATAAGTGTAAAGAGGATTAATTAAAACTTAAATAGTGCTACCCATTTTTAAGGTATGGTGCTCTACAAATATTAATCAAGTGATTATTTTTTGTGGGAATCCTTATGCCCAGCAATTTCCTGACATGTGGCTGGTGTCACTGCTACGTGCACTGCTCTGCCAGCGATATAATTGTGCTGCAGTGCGTCTCAGCAGTACCTGTGCAGTGGGAGGAAACCTAAACACCAGGCACGCAGCGTGGCTGAAGCAGAGGGTGGCCCACATAACTGCAGCTTTCAGGCCAGCGCACGTTAAGGGAGCCGAACAGAGCACGGACAGCCCCCAGCTGCCATTTACATTTCATGCAAGAGCAGAGCAGCAAAGCAAACATCATTGAGAAGTTGTTCACTCAATGCATACGTAAAGCAAGAGAAAAGCCCAAACCAACCCCAACAGACTGAATGTGCTAGCCTGGCAAGGCTTTTCTCACTCTCAACTATTTAGATTGAGCAAGGAACAGTGGTTTAGCTCTGACCCCCCCAGCAGACAAGCAGAAGTGATAAGCTAGGCAATTAATGAAATATTAAGTGATCAGATTATTGGTAAAAGGGAACGTATTTATCTTCCCTATTACACTGAAAAAACAGAGCAGTTGTTAGGGACTGCTCCTTCCAAATACTCAGCAGGATGGCTTGTGACCCGTAGGAAGGCACCACCCTCTGGCTAGAGAAGGTGGTAAGGGAAAAGTGCTAACATGAAAACTCAATTTAAAGCCCTTAGACAGCAGAAGTTGACTGAAAAGTAGGATTCCTCAAAACCAATTAAAAGCACATTAGTACAGCAGGAACAAGAATTCCTGTAAGGTTTCATTTAGAGAGAAAAAAATGTTAGTATAACTTTGTATTGCATTTAACATACTATATTACATTTTAATATTTCAATGCCATGCATGTATACAATGTCTTTATCCCAAACTGATTCTCCAGCATGACATTAGCTTAACTATTCTGCCATAGCTGTAAATGAAATACAAAACAAGGTCCTGACTGCTTACAATCAGGACAGATCCCATGTTTGGATGCCAGCCTAACCCAGATAAATCCACACTGGGAAATTTCAACTTACTTACATAGACACCCACTGTTTTCATTAGGGTACAATATTCTTCCCTTCCTGTTTGAGACTAGTGTGCTTAGTGCAATGTACATAACAGCAGCTGTTACACCTCAGTGGTGGTGGAACACATGAGCGGCCACCACTATATGTTAGTTTGCAATCAGGGCACACAGCATCTGGGCAAAGAGAAGCTCCAGTGAAAGTTGTTATAATGGTTCCATTTTCCAAGAACCACCATGAAGAAAACAGCATGATAATGACTTAGCAGCTTTCTTTTTGCTTCCATTCAGCACTGAAGAATCATTCTATAATTACATTATTCAGATTCATAGATCTCTGCTGATTTTTTTTTTAGATTTTTTCTGGGAAGCTTGTTGCACTGGATATATATTAATAAAATTAAAGGAAAACTAGCTTTAAACATTGCACACAAGCAATCATATTTACAGGACAGTTTGCAGAGAATTTATTGAGTTTAGAAATAAGAGCACAGCAATTACACAGAAAAATCTGCCACAACAAACTTAGGTTACGAAGTAAGCGGAAGCATAAAAGTCTCCATTTTGCTTATTTTAAGAACCAGAGAAATTGCATTCCTAATCCAAACGAAGGTACTAAATACCTCAGGGCTCAAAAATGCACGTAGCAGTAAGACCAAAAAGATAGCTCTAAGTTTTTAAGTCAAGAGTAGCCCCATGAAATTGCCAACAGAGGCTGCTGTTAACAGAGCCTTGCAGGGTAAGAACCAGGGTCGTGCAGTTGGCTCCAGTCAGCACAGCCCTGACTTGAGCATTCAGAAGCTGCTACAACTGAGAGGCTGAAGGCACAAAGCTCTAAACTGGATCAAAGCAGAACATAAATCAGACACATAGAAAGCTCTGCTTTCGCAGAAGACTCCAGATGCTAGGCCAACTCTTTTTTTGAAAATGCCCTGATTTAAATGAAGAATGATTCATGCTATCTCAAATCCAGAGCCCTGTGGGGGAAGAGAACAGTAATCGTAACTGGATTTGAATGTATAATAATAAATGCTTGGTCTTAATTGACTATTTCTGAAGCAATAGTCACACATTTGCTCAACTTTCAAAACTAATCAAGCACTAAAATGCTGTTTGCCATACCAGCCCCACACACACATACTCTGACAAACATTGTGCTGTAAATTATTTTCCAGGTTTTTGGCTACAATATTAAGGTGCTTTCTTTAAGCCACTGGGCCCATGGCATTACATGGAGTTATGCTCTATAGGCTAAATAAAGGACATTGCCTCTGATCAGCTCTCAAATTTTAAGAATGGATCATCTCCACCCAATTAACTTGTCCTGTTAGATCGACTTTTTGCCAAGAGGCACAGACAAGAATAGCCTAAAGCCAGGCTGTATGAAGTAATACACCATCATCCTTAGAGATGAGGATTAAGAAAAGTAGAAAGCTCTGCGTATTTCACATGTCCATTAAGGTCATGAAGTGAATGTCCTATTCAACTACCTGAACAGGAGAAATTACAAAGCCCAGGCTGAAGAAAATTTTACCTTTGCAGTTTCACAGCAAACGAGCTTGTCCATCTTCCCTTCTGCCAGCTATGAACAGTTTAATCACACATAGTCAAGATAGCTTCTACTACATAAATAATTTATGTCAGAAACAGAAGTAAACAAATGGCTTATTCTGCTTTGGTACAACATTCTAAAATGAACGTTTTAAAAATATACACAAAATTAGTACTTTGGGGTATGCAAGGGGACCTATAACTTTCTTTTTCAGTGTGCTTGAGAGCAATCTACTGCATATTAGGGGAGTTTGACTTACAAGGAAGCTCTTTACCTGTAGATATATTTTTAGGCCAAACTTGTGAGCAGGAGCAAATAGAAAGGCTCATGGTTAGTTCAGCTGAACAGGTTAGATTTCAGTGCGATATTAAGGGGAAGAGTCAAATCCTGTGCCAGATTCAACTGCTGTAAAGTCACCCTAGGTCCACTGACTACAGAGTTAGACAGATTTCCAAAGACTGATTATCCCCTAAATCTCCTCCTGTTCCTTTAAAGCAAAGAGCAACGATAAAACTTGCAGTAAATGGTGTCAAGGGAACTAAGCAAAATCAGTAGAATGACTCAGGTAACAGAGCTTGTAATACTGATATGTAATGGCCCAGAACACATGAGTGCGTGGTACTCAGCTACACTGAACAGATGAGAAATTCAGTTACAACAGCATTAGCACAGGAGCAAAAGACAGAGATCAGGTTTTGGTTCTACATACATCTGCTTCATGCCTTAAGCCTGTAAGCACCACAAATGGACTTGCACCGATGTGAATCCAGGGAAGAGTTTTCTCCAACACTTGCAAGGTCAGAATTGAAAATTTAAGCAACTTTACCCAAGTGATTAGAGCTCTACGGACCCTATAAAAGGAGACCCAACTCCTTTAAGTCTAGGAGCTGAGCATTAGGAGATACAGCATATGTCAAAATTAAATATTTGAATTTTGCTGATAAAGACACTTTAAATTCCTTTTTCCCCCACAACTGTTCCCCATACACAGCGGCATCATTGCTGCCCAGGGCTGCTGATTTCTATCAGGATAGGAGCAAGGCCCTCCAGGGAGCACTCCAAGCCCTCAAACCCAGTGGTTCTCCCCTCTTTATTTCAGATCAGGAGACAATCAGTCTCTCCTTTAAAGGAAGGATGAGTGTCTTAAGATTTGCTGCAATTTAACCAGAAACCATAG
This sequence comes from Nothocercus julius, assembly GCA_013398735.1. Taxonomy (NCBI): domain Eukaryota; kingdom Metazoa; phylum Chordata; class Aves; order Tinamiformes; family Tinamidae; genus Nothocercus; species Nothocercus julius. The sequence goes on from VZSV01000036.1 coordinate 2,145,219, forward strand.
GCAGAAAGTGTAACTTTGTGCTGTTTTGCAGAAAAGCAAGACAGGATGAGCATAAGGATATAATAAAGTATATTTCTTGAGCATAGTCTCAAGAAATCCAGTCCATCTTATGAAGAAATATTCCCTCCATTTTCTGAGGTTAGATGCCAAATCTCAGGCTGTAGAAAGCTATTAGGTGGTGCCTCTTTACTCTTGCTTTCCTTCCTGTGTCCCGTTGCCCACAGTAGCACATCTTGTTTATAGGCTTTGATATTTTTCCTTGTCAGGCTTTAAAGTAGAGTGGCCTTCCCTCCAAGAGAGGGTACATGCATTATTTATGATGAAAAGCATAAATCAAGCTTCTCAGCACCCTTGAAAGCTCAACATTCTTCACCTCTAGGATTTAAGCTTCAGTATACATGAAAACAGCTCTTTAGTACAGGCTGACTCTACCTTCTCTGACAGCAAGGGTTATTTGCACACCCCATTTTAGTTGCACTTCATGGTATTTCTACTGGTCATATATAATTTTTTTTTTTTTCCTCTATACTAAGCCCCTCCAAATCTCCCTGCACATCACACCTACTGTAACTTTAGTAGCAAGATCATCATCACCACATTAACCTAAATAACCTAAGACTTCTCATCCTGCGGTTTCCAACCCATATCTGACCTGGAGTTCAGTTCTATTAGTTCACTACAACAGCCATAAAAAAAGCATGTTTTCAGCAGCCACTTGCAGAGGACTTACTTGTGGTCAGAAGGTCACCAAAGGACGTTGTTCAACGTCCAGCACCAATACTGATCGCCACAGTACACCCACCTCTAGTAACAATGAAGTGATGTCAGGCAAGCAACACCTTATAGCAACAGTTACTTGAACTTTTTACAAGTTACCAGCTAAACAAAGCTGAAACTTCTTACTTGCTGAGGTAACCCCTCCCCCCCAAAAAACCCCAAAACTAAACTAAAATTAATACTAATACTAATTAATACTAAATACTAAAGATGTCTGCATGGATATGTCTTCTCCATTGAATTGCAAACAAGATAATCACAGCGTATAATCAATAGAAAGTTGTTTATGTGCACAAGCAGTTTCAACCAACACATAGTCAAACAACTTAAAAACCTCTGTACTTATATTTGCACACATCATAAAGAACAAAGTTCTCCGTCAGAAATGATGGAAGCAACCGAGAAGCTGCCGCAAAGAAGACAAACACAACCAGTTGTGGCAGTTATGCTAAAATAAAATTAAACACACACCCCCCACACACATTGTCCATGTTTTACACCAAGTTAAAACATAAAGAAACGAAGATGGAGCAGTAGAGCGACACCACCAGAACCATGTTAATTAGCACACTGAAGGTGAGACACAGTTCCACACAAACCGAGGCCCGTCACAGGTGTCTCAGGGCTGGATCTGAGCCCTCCTCCCTCCCTCAGCACCTACGAGCAGGATGGAGTTTCTACAGTCAGGCAGGGAGAGCATCTCATAGCCCCTGGCAGCTCAATATCCTGCAATAGCTAAAAGCAGATTTTGAAGGGCCATCACAAAGATGACAGTTTTCTTCCTTTTGACAATTACTATTATTTATCATATCCAGTTTGTATTATCAGAAGGCTAATTTCCAAGACTGTTTAACATTAATCTAAAATTAGTTAATAAAACACATCAGAAAATATACTAATCTATTTTAACCTCTTACAGTACACCTGCTGTTCAAAACAACAGTTCTTATTTTCTCCATGTTAATAACCTATTAATCACCCTGGGCTTTACCGTCCTGTACATAACCCACGCAACCTGGCAATTAAAGAGCTGCCCCAAGGCCTCAGCTGAAGAGCGGTGGAGAGGCTGAGATGCCACGGTGCTGGAGTGACACGCGGAGCTCTTCGGGGCCTCCCTTGGCAAGGCCTCTTAGAGACTGACACACACCTGCGCAGCCAGAAAGCTGCCCAGCAAGAGCAGTAATAAAGCTTTAACTTGTTGCTATTCTTATAAATCAGCTCCAGTGGTCGTAGAAGCTTTTGCAGCATGCAACAGGAATGCAGAGAGACCAAGGCCAAGCCAGTCCTCCTCCTCATTAAAAACCACAGGGGAGAGTCTTAGCCATTAGCCAAAGCACCACTAGCCTAGAGGAAGCAGGGTCTCCTTGAATAAGGAGGACAAGAATTGCATGAGGTCCTCGCTCATGATGAACTCCGCTAGCTGTGCTTTCTGCAGGGTGTCCTCCTGGCCACGGCTGGGAGCTCACCCAGCTCAGTACGTTAGCTGAGGACTAGCACAGCCCGGATTAACACTTTGTTCAGGCAGTCGACCATCTCGAGGCCCAGGTAAGAACAGGGCGCATTTTAGACATTGCAACAACCTGGATTTCAACCTGACAGCCTGACAGGCGAAGCAGGAACACTCAGCAGTGGCAGTCCCAGGAAGAAGGCCAAGGGGCAGGCAGGTCCTGCTGCCCACACAGCACTGACTGCGCCTGGGCAGGCAGGCACAGAGGGTGGCAACAGGCAACAAGCTCGCTCCCTCCACCTGCCTCTCACCAGTCTCCATCGTCTTTCCCAGCTGTGGTAGTTCTTTTTCAATACTACTATAGCCTTGTTTCCATTCATCTCTCATCTGCCTCTTTTCATCCAAAATTCATTTTCAAATTGTTTCACACATTTCAGATCATACACCTGACCCAAGCACATCTGAGAAGAAATATTATGTAAACATACACAGACTGCCAGCAAAAAAAAAAAAATCAGTGTGCAAGTCAGGGGCTTTGGAAGAAGAAATTATCTGCTGAGAACTGCAGAAAGACATCTGGGGACAACACACACAGTTGTGTAGTGCTTGTAGTTTTTTTGCTTTATAAACTAGTATATTTATATTTGATTTCCCTCATTTTATTTTCCATAAAGATTGTGAAAATGGTAATACGTTTTAACTAATGTTTTAAGAGATGATGTAAATAGGTTTCCAGCTTATTTTACCATATGTTAAGGATGATAGAAAATGATCCAGCAAGCAGTGAGATTCATTCACAAGGAGAGACCCAAGAATCATGAGTTTTTATGTTCTGAAGCTAGGAAGTGATTTTGGCTCTCTCCCAGAATGAGCTGTTTAATCAGAAAACATGCTGAAGTGAATAAACTGGTAGTAGCTTACGGCAAATCTCACTGACTCCCCAGGATCAAAATTCTTATTTAAGGGATAGAGCTTCATTTGTAGAAATAAGGGCAACAAGCATTTGTGATCAACAAGGCTAAGCATTAGCATGACAGGCCACAGCAATCCTAGGCACACAGTTATGAAAAGGTTATGGCATTAGTAGAAGAAAATAAGCCCCTTGTATACCCCAGCCACAAATGGATCAAGACCGCGGAAGCTTCTGAGCCTTCAGAGCATACCACGAAAACTCCTCGCTTGCCATTGCCCCTCGGCTGCAGAAGAAACACCACAGTTACGGGCAGATGGGCTTTTGAGTCCCCCAAAAGGGGAGACACAACAAAGAAGTAGGAGTTACTCTCTCTAGAGGGAGGAGCAGTAATTTACATCAGAGTATCTGAGAGCAGACCTGAGACTAAAGGGGCATTATATTTTAAAGACATTCACTCAATCTTACTGCTTCCAGAGATATTTAATATAAAACATGCCATTTAAAACCCTGTTTCAGTTACAGCCCTTGTTCTTGTTTATAAGGATTTAAGTAGATTTGCTGAAAGCCATTCATATGTTAAACTCCTAACCTGTGCTGCTGTGGCCTGCAAAGTGTATTTTACCCGCTCTGAAAAATGCTCACTAGGAACTCCACATACCATAACACTGAAGTGAACAAAATTATTCTTTTAATTTTCATTTAAGCACCAATTCATAGGGGTTTATTTCCATTCCATGGAAAAATCTCTTCATTGTGCATCTGCTGAAGCACAAGTGCCTACAAAATCTGACTAATTTTCAATTTATAAAGAATAATGTGATTGTCTTGTTCAAATTAGATTTAATTGCAAAGCCTCTGAGTGCTCTGAGAGTATTATTTTTTATATATGTGTTCAAAAGAAAATTCTTCACACTTGCAGCAGGGTACACAGTATCATTTTCTGGCTGTATTCCTCTCCTCCTATTTTGACAGTCTCTTTAATTAGTTCTCTGGAATATCTCAAGTTGCATTTAGTTTTCAAGTTGAAAAGTCCAAATTCAAAGGAAAATACTAACACCTTTCCAAGACAAGCATGTTCAAGAACCTTGCACTTTGGGGGAAAGAGAGCGTTGCTACTCGTACAGCAAAAACTCTCACTTTATCTTCCTTTCAGCCACGGCACAGAGCAGGTTACCAAGAGCACAACAGGCTACTACTAGGTATCAGCTGCAAATTAATGCTACAGGTCATGGTGCATATGAAGATGGAAAATATTCCACTTACCATCTTCCTCAGAATATATACTCCAGTAGCATCCAAAGTACCTGCATGTCAGTATTGTCCTATAGCTCTCACTCCATAAATCAGCAAGGAAATAAGAGCCAAAGAAAGTGACAATAATGCAGAGAGGATGCTCAGTGCCACATTCACTTACCTGGAAAAGGAAACACACAGGGCTGAGCTCACTAATCACAGAAGTTTGCTAATCGTATTAGATGGCTGGTAATTATCTCTGACATAAAGAAGGATTATGCGATGCAAGAAAAGAAATGTATTATCCTATGTTTAATAGACACTGATTGGAGAAAAGAGCAAATATTTATCAAGAGCTCATAAACAGTTCCTGCTTGCTGAAGAGCAGCTGCGACAACGGAACAGGTGGTGGAAACACAAGCCCTGCTAAAGCCTCGCGGGTGTTTTCTCCGGAAGTGCCCAGCGGGCGCCGCCAGCTCCGCGCCGCGCCGCCTTCCCAGGCGGCTAACGCGCGCGCGGAGCTGCCGGGCT
>VZSV01000036.1:2173984-2193668 GCA_013398735.1 Nothocercus julius
TCTCTAAATGAGGTAATTATTGGTCAGCTTCAAAACTTGTGGTGTTGAAAAGAACACAGAAGCCATTATACAATTTGCTTGATCTAAACATGGCCTAGGCTCAGTATTTGAAACAAGGACCTAACACTTGCCAGCTGCCAAAAAGCCACGTTCTAGAGGGCATTAAGACTTAAAACCTTAAAACCTGAGGGTAAACTTGTTTGGCAGCTGGGGAACCTGACAGTCAGCAGGCACTTTGGTTCCAGTTTGCAACAAATTAAAAAATTACTAAAAAAAAACAAAGTTAAACACAATACCACTCTATTCTTTTACCTCAGAAGGTCTAAGTTGCCTACCTCAGTTAACATCTCTTCCCTACTAAGATACACTAGCGCTTTGACCACAAGGGCAACTTGTTGGGAAGTTTAAGTGGGATGCCCAGATACATTTAGCTTTGTCAATCTGTAATAGCATAACCACAGTACTTTAAAATTAAGGCAACAATTACATTAGCACAGCAGGCATATCAGCACCTGACAGACCAATGCATCTGCTACCACCAAGACCTACTGAAGTCTGCCTCTGCCTCAGTTACAGGCTCTGAGAAACAAAAATCCTGAATACTAACACCAACTCTGCAGGCTCTAGGAAATCTGAAAAGGATGTTCTTATGATTCAAACCAAGTTCAAATTAGAGCAAGCTGATATTTATAGGGTGGTTTAATGTAACAAATTTATTGCAGTAACTTCTGTGCTACTTCCTGTCCCTGCAAGCACTCTAGAACATATGTAATTGAAGTCTGCAACTGAAGATAACCAGCCATGCCTCTTGCGGCCCAAACACGTGCGCTGTAAGCAAGCAAAACATCCATCCCTTTCCTACTGCCAGAGCTGACACAGCCTGGGCTGGAAGGGCCCAGCTGTGGGGTGCCCCCTAGGGCAGCTGCTAGAGCAGCAGGGAGCACAGCCCATTCTGGCACAGAAAAACACCCACACAAGGGACCAAAAACACTGTGAACTGTGGGAAAAGGCTGTGCTAAAAGCCCTACCTATGCAGGGTAGGTATCTCAGCCACTAGCCAATACCCAGTGCAGGAGGGCACAAGCAGCTTTTGTTTGTTTGCTTGTTTTAACCCAAAGGACATAAGCCATTAAACCATGAAAAATGCAACGTGAGCCTATGCTACTTGAGGCACTGCGAAAACAAATCCATTTACAGGCCTTCAGTCTAGCGGCCCTTACAGCTCCCCTTCTGGGAATGCAGCTTGATGCTAGTTCCTCTTTACAGCACCTATACTCACCTGCAAAAGTTTGTGCCACAGAGCAGTCTATGGTAGCCTACTCCCCTTTAAACCACTGAAAGGGAACATGTTTTCTGTTTCCCTGAACATGTTTGTTTCCTCCATACTCAGTCACTAGTGCAGTTTACCATAAGATAAAGACGAGACAGAAAATCAGCTAATTCAGTACAGCCGCGCTACTTACACTTCCTAGATCCATTCTTCAATAGGTGAAAGACTACTCATATTTGAATTTTCTGGAAAGAGCTTGAAACCACAGGATGAGATATGCCATAGGATCCAAGAACCTGCCTCAAGTTTCATATTCTCTGTTTTCCTCTAAATTAAGCATGTTTAAAAAAAAAAAAATTTAGATTTCTTTCCAGCACAGGGAGAAAAAGGCAAACAGGGCATAGTCCCAAAATATTTGTCACAAAATCAGTTTGTATCTTATTTAGTGCATTAGTACAGCAGAATCTATTCTCTTACGTAGCTACAAGAGTTTCAATTTAACAGTAAATGGAAGGACTCTCACACAGTCACTTCTGCCTACAAGCTGTCACTTACTCACAGGAAAAGTTATGATAAAAATCCATAACCGTGTGCCTTCTTATGTCATTTTCTATGGAGAGGTTACAAAATGATCTCATTTAGCAACATTAGTCAACGTTAGAAATATTAGTCAATAATAGATAAGAGTTGTTGACTAATACTAGCACCAAACAAGCATTATCTAGAAATTTTTTTTTAAGGGAAAATGATCTATATAATCATTTCAAAACAGTAGGATACTTAATTTGCCATCATATTTATTTTGTTCAAGCCTGATAACAAGAACAAAACAGAATGATTCTTGCAAAGGTGACAAATCAGTACACTGCCAATTCCTGGGGCAATTCAATAAATTTTAGAATGGCAATAGAACATAAGTGCTTTTGATTTGGAGGAGTAGAATCTTAAAGCCTTCATAAAAAATGCAGTTAAAAATAGTCATAACAAATTAAAAGCTGTATTTCTGTGCTTGGTCCTGTTGGACTCTTATTTGGAAATACAAAAATGGAGGATCTTCCAGAAGCTCAGGTTTCTTAAAGTAGCACAAAGACATTAAAGTCCAACAAGTAAAATCTGATAAAGTTACAGAAAAAAAGTGTTGATATCATGAGTGAATTAAATTTTCAGCACAGAATAAATCTTGTCAAGGTTTAAAGTCACAATCACAGGGTCAACTTTAACCATGATTTTTCCAGAGACTTAAAATTAAGAAAATGTAAGCCTCCTGCTAAAATTGAGTAAGAGACAATGTCTTTCTAGCACCTTTTTGCCTTTTTAAAATTTCCTAAGTCTATGCAGATTTCTACTTGGCAGTTTGTGAGGAGTAAACCAGCTTGGTGATAGTGAGCCCCAGCTATTGGCTCAAAACTAGTAGATCAAATTAGATCTATTAATCAAACCAGAACAACAGAGGATCTAAACATTCCTACCCCAAACATGGCTTTCGGCCTGCTGCATAATAGCTCCTCTTTGCAGGGTATAGTCATATATATATGAAAAATAATGGAACACAATGCCAGCAGTCAGATACGATTGAGTAAAGTTAGCTGGTGTATTAATACACAAATTACTCTAGCATCGGATTATGAGCTTGGCATGAGTATAAGATAGCTTACACATTTTCTACATTTTTCTATCAGTAGTCTCCGCTGCTGATTATGCTTCACGCACCTAGGGAGATGCATTGTCATCGTTCATTGTGCAGTTTCCATCAAAAGGCTTTGCTCAAAGGAAGGAGGGAAGGGGGGGAGGAAAAGGAATATAGACATTTCCATTGAAGTTTTCACAATGGGAATTTAACATCAATTTTCCTACTACTCAGGAATGACTGGTGTCCAGCAAGTATCTATAAAAATAATGAAATATATTATACTGTAAAGAGTCTTTGTCTGATCCAATTTATTTCTTATTTTCTGATTAGTTTCAGATGCCTACCAACTTTTTATGGCCTATTTCATTCCTGTAGAAAAGGAAAAAGACTTATCATTTGCTAAAAAAATTAAAATATATCTTACATCTGTAGTAATAATAGAGTTCAATGCTCACTGAGATTCCTAGATTTACCAAAAAGCAATAACATATACAATAAGATCACTCCATAAAGCCATAGGCTTCAGTGCGACATTTTCAAACACTGACAATATACAAGCATGGATGAAAACTGCAAAACAACTGAAGCTCAACTCGCTGAGCAGCAGGCTCTGCTAGAGAAGGCTAAACTCATTAGGCTTGCTGTTCCACCAGAACTAATCTTCATTACGGCCTTAGCAACAAATAATGATGCAGCACCTTCATTTTCCTTTGAAAGCTAGTTCCCCACCTTAATATGATAGTGCTAAATACAGTGTTCTCTGCTTTCATCTAAGTTGTCCATCCCTCAGAATAAATCTCTGTAGCATCTCCTGATTCATTCTCTAAGTTGAAATTTTTAACATAGTCAAAGAAAACATCCTGCTCTTGTCGATCTGTTTTAAAGGTACAGATATCACATGAATGCATGCCCAAAAAAGAGCCACTGTTGGCCAGGTTAAGAGCCTTTTTTGGGTACACCCTACTGACTGTAATTCTATGGAAGTTCAGAACACTCCTCCAGTCGTGATTTTTACGTAGCAAACTGAGCTTGCCATTAACTGTCCTCCTGCTCTTTCTGTACATTTAATCCCCTGCTGATTCACTTAAATTGTATTAACAAAAAAAAAAAAAAAAAAAAAAAAAAAAAAAAAAAAAAAAAAAAAAACCACACTCCCCCACCCCCACCCACTCAGAGCCAGTGAAGGGCAAGGGATCTGAACTAAGACCTGAGCAATCAAAGAACAGAAGGAAGTCTTTCCACAACTCATCTCTGAAGATAAATGGGACACAAGGCAAAGGAAAAGCTAAATATGGAGAAAGCACAGTTACCAGGAAAAGAATCATCCAGAAAACATGGAGAAGGCCATGGAATTTTGGGATGCCTGCCTTTAGGTGGGACAGGTGATATGTAACTCTCTGGAATCCCAGGCCCAGTTAAGCTTCACCTGGCCCAGGAGCTCAGCCAAACACACACCATTTGCTCACCATATTTTTCTTGGAGAGCATTCCCAAATTAACTAAGTGCTTCTTAAAGCTATAGGCCATTGACAGATCCATCTTCTCCTGATTCAAATCAATGCATTTAAGCTTTGTGCAGCCAGCACATTGTAAAAATCCGGGGAAAAAAAAAATCTGCTAAAAACAGAAAAAATGTCTGCTTTTTATTTGAGAGATAAGAAAAACACAGTTGCCTTCCCAGGGGACACAGCCAGGCCACAGGCTGGCATTTAGCACTGATGTGCAAAGAGCCTTGATGCGCAGTGCTCGAAAGGACACGCCTAAGGCTCATCCAGCAGAGCCCAGCCATAGCCTCAGATTCAAAGAGAAAGCCAGAGCAGGGACAACGCTTTCGGCAGTTTTACAAAGCTCTCAGCCTCTCCACAAGGAGAGGCACCAGTTTGCAGCCGCGCAGCAGCATTTGCTACAGCCTGTGCAGTGAAGGCTGCAGGCACATTAGCTTTGCCATCACCAGCTATGCACTGCGGCCCCGGCCCCAAGGCACCCGCACTCATACGTAGATGGGGAGCTGTCTGACAGCCCCAGAGAGCGGGAACACTGGATCTCTGCCACCAGCAGAAGCTTTGGCCCCCACAACAGCACTCTCCTGCCCACAGGCAGGACATCACCTCTCTGCTGTGGGCAGCTGCCAGTGGGCAGAGCCCAAGCCTGGCCTAACCCACATCCGCCTGCACAGCTCTGCCTTGCTGGCTATTGGTTTGGTCCTCTACAAGGCACAGATGGATACACAAGCTTCAGTCTACACAGGCTTAAGGCATAAAACTTGCTGTCTACTATGAAACCGCAGATAGATTGTTAAGAGCCATAAAAATATGGCTAATACAAGAAAAATATTAACATGTTCCAAATTTCAAATCCACCTCTATTTATTCGCACATTTCTCCTCTATCCCTGAGGCAACATGTCATGCTTGACAGCAGCATTTTGTAAGTCAGGGAGATATCCTAATTTGCCATTAAAAGTGATTTTGATGATACTTTTCCCCCACCCGCTTCCCTTCCAAAGCAGCTCTCCATTTCTGTGAGGACAGAAGGACTAGTTCAATTTTTTTTTTTTTTCCAAAATTTTTTTTTATTAAATACATTCACCAAGGAAATGCATCAACTATGAGGCTGTCATACACTTCCATAGGGCAAGATGCAAACATGCCCAGAAAGTAAAGGGTGGGATTCTCAATTTATTCTCTTCAATAAGCCTTTCAGATGTCTTTTTACAGTAGTTGAAGAGATTCACATTATAAATTAATATATTATTTAAATATGAGTAATAAATTTAAGCATATCTCCCCCACAGTCAGGTTTTGAGTATAAACACATGAAAATCATGTTTCAAAAAGGGAGGGGGGAAAAATTGCATGGCTATCAGGAAAACAAAATTGCAACAGAGAAGGTTACGATCTAGCAAATTCATCTTTCTAAGTACACTCTCAAGCACAAGATAAACCATGACAAAAATTAGCTCCACTGAAACTGAAATTAAACACTGGAATAAAATTCAACACAAAATTTCAAATTCCCAATATGAAAGACTGAAGAGGCTTACAATTAAAAAATGTGGATTTTAATAACAGCTTTTCCCAAAGCTTACTTATATCTTAGCAATATCACTAATCTTCATTTCCAAGAGCACATGTTGATTATCAGTCTCTCTCAAAAAAGGCTTTAGATACCTGTTTACTCCTAAACCCTGTGTTTGAAATATCGCTATGAAGACTACAACCACATTACAATTTTATGTCTAATGTACTTAAACATTGGAATAGTTAAATAATGCAGAACTAGCAAGTTATGATGTTGTTACTGATTCTAGCAAAGAACACACCCATCAGCATCTAGCATAAACAAAACTATCCTGATTCTACCACCAACCTTCTTCTAAAGGAAAGATCCAACCAAAGCCACTCCACACCCAGCAGCAAACTCCTCAGATACAAGATGACTGAAAGCAAGCCATTACAGCAGACTGTCTAGTTACCTTTTTCCCCTTCTTTTTCCTGTGAGCTGGTTTAGCATTCTTCTCCTTTGCTTCCTCACTCATTCTTCAGCAAGTAAATATACAGGGAAAGGGGAATAAGAGAGATCACTGCTTGTATTCCAACATCCAAAGCCACTGCAAATATTCACGGCTCAGAAAGCAAAGTCCATCTGCTGACGTTTCTCAGACAAGTAAGAGAATAACTGCTGTTCAAAGGCAGTCTCTGCTCCTCCTGCACAGACTTGAATTGCTCACAGCCTTGCTGTTTTCCTCTGAGTAACAGGGTGTTCTTCCCATCAGTCAGTCCACGATGCCTCTAAAGAAAAGAGGAAACATTTTTTTCTTTCATTTTTAACGAGTCTTTATTCCTGAGAGGAGATCTGGACAGCACTTTCTAGCTTGGTCATCCAGAGCATTGCCAGTCTCTCAAATGGAGCTGATGAGCCACGCAGAAATGAGCTGCAGCCGACTGACAAGTGCTAGCAGCTTTCACTTGTGGATGATTTGCTGTTTCTTGCAGACGGAGAAACGGAGCCTAAATTGCTCTGATGGCTGGCTGGGTACAATACCGACATGTGTTGAATGCATCAGGGCATACCAGAAAAGGAAGCCTCCAAGAGTGATAAAAGATCAGGTTACTGGATCTTAAAGCCACTCCCAGGCAGATTCAGACAATAAAAGGCACAACACGCGGCTCAAGAAATTGCTAGATGAGATGTTTATGTTTCCGACAGCTCCCTAGCCCTGTCCAAAAGACCCGCAAATTGCCACTCTGAACAATAAGGTTTATAACATTAATTATTCATCTCATAAAAGCAGCAGCAATATTTCAGCAAAACCCATATTTACAACTATTCCTGCCTGTAGCAGCTCGCTCCTCCCTCGTGTGCCTGCTCCTCTGACAGGATTTGCATGGTCTCTCCGCAAGGGCAGCGCTCCCACAGAAGCCTTACGTGCCTCATGCGTGTGTACGGTGCTCAGGCAGGTTTCAGATCATGTTTCCACATGCTGCTGACCTACCCTGGCAAATGCTTTGGCTAGTTCTGCACAAGTCTTGGGAAGTGGGGTTGGGGGGGGTGGGGGGGAAAGGACAGATTTGCTTAGAAAAATTCTCTTGCTATACTGCCCCTTCAGTGGCATTACAGATAACCCCACATCACGCAACAGCCATGACAACAGGCATCCAAGGCATGCAAGTTATGCCAATAGGGCATTTAAGATGGGGACTTCTTTCGGTGCCCGCCACAACAGTCATCACAGGGGTGCAGGAAAGGTGGTAGGCACCCTGCACCAGCCCTGGGGCTGCATTCGTGCCTCTGAGGCCAGACAGCAACATTTCTGAGAACCCTGGTCACATCAGAAGTGACAAGTTTTGACAGGCAGCCTCCCATTAACACAGGACTATTTTTTTTTTTTTTTTTCTGAGTTAAAAATGAAACCTCTTTCTCTCCCACCCTCTTTTCACCTCTAAACCTCCAACACCCACCAGGAGCATAAAAATCCTCATGGTGACCAATATGTGCACAGAAAACAAAAAAGGCACCGATTCATATGGCTGCTCAGCTCCAAGCTTTCTCCTTGCATCATCTAGAAATTAATTTCAGCGAGCAACCACAACAGCACCGTCACATGGAAGCTGCTTCCTACACGTCGGCAACAAGTCCTTGTGCTTACAGAGTGCACCAAACATGGACCGGCATCATCCAAACCAGGCAGATAATTCACCACAGCCTAGTACAACTGATATTTTGACAGACTGCTTCACATGCTGCAGAGCTCAAATACACACTGTGAAGAGACCTCTGACAAGATTTACCTCAAATCATCTTCTCTTGAAACCCATGTACAATAAAATTTATACTTCCAAAATAAGTTATTTGAATAGTGTCAAAAAATGTTGATAAAGCACAAACCCAAGGATTTAATTTTCACAGACAGTTTGCTTTTAATGGCTGTCTCAAAGAAAATCCCCAGCCTCTCCCAATTTCACATTTTTCAGAGGCCATGTTACAAACTAAAGTGCTCTCTGCTGGTTGAGAGTAGGTAGAACAATGCTTAGACACAACACCATTCTACCCTAGCACACAGGCAAGTCTCCATCGTCCCTCCTTGACAACTATTTTACCATGTGGTCATCCCCTTGGACAACACTAGTTTCCTAACAGGTAGAAAGTAGGTAGGCAGGATAATTCAAGTGTGTTTTCTGAAAAGAAATTAAAGCTTTGATAAAAATAAACTGACCAGGCTGTTGAGGATTCTTATATTCTACTCCTAACTTAGGAGGCACTTATTTATTTCTGTAACCTCTATATCCAAATCCCCTGTGTTCTCCATCTTCCACCCTTTTTTCAGCTTTGCAAAAATTTGTTTTGAACAGGGAGTGTCAATAAGAAATAGAATAATTTTACAGACACAAGACACTCAGAGGTAAGGAAATAATCACGCTCTTCTCCCCTCATTCCCCACCTAAGCATAGTGACTCTTCTGAGAAGACAGAGAATCTATCTTCTCCCATTTAAAGTAATCATTTATACTTCAAAACTTAGGCCCTTTCTATGAATTCTGCTTTGTTTTCTCCTTACACACACAAAAAAAAGCCAAGTTCTTTTACTCCAGACAAAGCTACTACGACAGCAGAACAAATGAAGTAATGGATATAAACGTACTTAAAGCATGCATCAGCAATAACAGTTTCCTAGGAAGGGTTTAAAAAAAATTTAAAAAACACATCTTACAAGTCATGACTTTTGACTTGCTTCCTCTGAGAGCACACAGAAATCATTTTGGTGCTAAAGCTCCTAATCAAGGGAGATCTGACATCAGTTTACTTCTAAAATTATACTGAAGAAATGATTAAAGTTAACTTTTCTTCCATACCCAGGCTTTCAGCAGATTCTGTGCAAATCCATGTATTTATGTGCCTGAGGTAACTGAACAGAAGGAGAGAAAAATCAACCCAGGACTGCCTGGAAAATTAAGGAGCTACACATTTTAAAGGCTCCTACACACGTTAAAATGTTACCCATTAAAAAAGATATATAGGTATTTCTGGAAAATAGAAATGTAGGAAGAGTAAAACTCTTAAAAACCTATTCTAGGAGTTTAAAAAAAAAAAGTTAAATACAGATGCAAAATTACATTAAATTACTGAAGAAACTGCCAGAATCTAGCCTCATTTAAACATGCTACAATCGAGAAGGCACTCTGATTAATTGCAAGACATTCCTAAGAACAATCTCTACCATCTAGATAAAACTTCCACATGCAGGGGTTAGAGCATTCACAGAAGTTACTTCTTTGTGGAAGTGCACATGGGCATTTTGGGTATGTGCTGATCAACTCCAAGGGAACAGTCCCGCTAAGTGTCACACTTGGCAATGGCCTGGTTCCTTGAAAAATCCCAACTTATATTGTTGTGCTTTAAAACTCTTCAGCCTATGGATGAGAACAGTCATGCCGCTCCCCACAGCTTACTGCTTAGTTACAGTAGAGTCTAGAAGTGAACTTTCACAGCCTCGTTGATACGTAGCTACTCGGACAGTTCTATTTTTAAATCAAAGTAACTCGCATAAGAGGACAACAGTGTAGGCCAAGTTCAGTCTATCAGTACAGTTCTATTTATAAATTAAAATGACTTGCATGCAAGAGGCGAGGGGTACACAACTTGTTTTTGGCAACCAGTTTTGTAACTGTCTGCAAAGGCTATAGAGAGAGAAGGAGGTAGACTGAATTGCTTTCCTAAACAACCCAACATCCCAAACCAAATATTCAAACAACTTTCCAATCTACAGGACTAAAAATGTGGAGAAAGCAGAGTAGCAACACAGTCAGCTTGTCCTCTGAGTAGAAAACTGCAAATACAATTCAATAAAAGCTTGTGGAAATCCATGTTTAGCATAAGACCACTTTTCAGATGGACTGCCTAGTACTCCTCCCCACAGTATTTCATGCAGTCTCCTATTCTATATGTCAAAATTCAAGGTTAAAACAAGTACTACCTGGCCAGGAATAGTAACTGCTCAGAAATTAGAAGGCAAATAGAATCTTTCTTCTATTATAAAAAAAACAAACAAACAAAAAAAAAAACCACACTTCAATACCACCGCACATCTAGAATTGCTATACCCCCTTTAGCCTACGTACAATTTATATTGTCCTTCCAAATGTGAAAAGAAAGCATTTTTATAAAGACATAAAAGGCAAAGCCGGTTGCCAATCTGTCTTCACTTTAATAGTCCCTTTTATTATTTTCATTTAAATTTTACTCAAAGAACATGACACTTTAAATACTTATTACCAGCTTCATTAATTTCAGTGTAATGAAAATCCAAAGCATATGTGCTGATGAGCTGCTGTCTGTAAAGGTGTGTGTGGGTAGTGGTCTTTTAGCCCATGCCAAGAGAACTCCCAAAAAAGCATGAAGTCTGAAAATTGGTAATAGTAATGGTCACTACTGAGGAATTATGTCTGTTTACTACATACTGAGCTATCAAACTAAAGATTTCCAGGTCCAAAACATGTGTTAAAGGCTGGCACTGGCCCACAACTTCTCCCCTCCTTTTAAATGGCATCTATTCAAGACAGAAACAGAATGGTAGGGTAGAAGCAGCACTGAACTAGACACCTAAGGAAGAAGAGACTTCCGATGAAACTTTCAATAGAGGCAGCAGCAAACTCTCCATCACTGATAGAAAAGCAGGAAACTACTCTTTCAGGAGGAAAAATAGCCACGTTGAGAAAAGGTGCATTCTGACCTTAGGTAGGTCATTTGAAATAAATACCTTAGACAGACATTTAAAATAAATTAGCAACAAGGAAGAGGCAGTCCAAGGTTTTAATTCAAGTTAGCAAATCAAATTGTGTCTTGAAATCCAGGGCTGAACATCAGATATGAACATGAATCAAAAGCAAGCTGTCATGTCTTCAGTTATTTTAACATATGTTAGCTAAATGAAGTTAATCTCCTTGAGGACAAACATATCCCTCAAGGATGAAGCTGAAGGGAGTCTGGGAGTGAAGCCCAGAGTAGCTGGGAAGTTATTCTCTAAGAGGCAAAGCCAAGAGATTAAATTCCTTCCTTCATTCCCTTGAGGAAAGGAAATGATTTTCCTATGAACCATCACTTACCAAATGAAGCTTATAAGAATTCCTGTTCATTACAACTAAAATGTGGAAAAACTAGACAACGAACAAAGTCATACCACAAAAATAGCACAAAATTTTTTTAGCTAGTACAATCAGCTAACCCTGTTTGGAAATAGCTGCACGTGGGTTCCTAAGCACCTGCTATAGGATATTTTATGGATTCTGGTTTTGATTTTATACCCTTAATATTCTGCAGTTTTTTTTTTTAAATACATATTTTGAGTTCTTTGAAGTATAGTACTGGATGGATAGCATGCAAACTGCTGAAAAAATAAAGCCAAAAAGGGTATGAATTGAACATTCATGAACATGCAGTGTATCATATATTACCTCTTCTAATCTCCTGAATTTTGGTCCACTCCAAATGTCTACAACTTCTTTAACACAACAAAAATTTCAGGTAATAATGAGATTAGCTAGAGCAGTTAACTCACTGCTGAACTTAACTAGGTCACTCCAGAATAGGATTCTCCTGTCCAGATAGAAAGGATACTGGTAGGGCACTTAACTCTATTATCCTTACCATGCTTGGTCTTGCATCAGTGCTGCATACACTACCAACATACTAAAATTCAAAAACTTTCTCTAAGTTTCAAGAACCTATAACAAAATGCATTACAATAAGTATTAGAATCTGTATTTATTTTTATTTAGCTTCTTGCATTGGAATATTTAAAAGGATAATCTGCCAGATTTCAAACATTATGTGATTTTAGTGGATATACAATCATTTCAGAAACATAATGGTTGGAAAAGATCTTCAAGATCACCAAGTCTGTATTTTAAAGGCGTGCTCAACTCATGGTTTTATGCATTATTTCAGACTTTCAACCTACTAAGCCATTTACAGAAATGGAAATAAAAAAGTAAAAACATACTCCTCACCTTGCAGCTAGTTCACTAACAGCTAACAAAGCACAGCCCCATATCATCACACACTTAACTGGGCATTAAGTGCAGCTGTGCTTCAGAGTACAAGAGGGGTTTCTTCCACCCCAACAACCCATTAAACATGAAGGCAACAGCCAGGAAGTTGGAGAAAAAAAAAAAAAAAAGCCCCACGCTCCACTCCAAGTAATACTTTGGGTATGTATTTCAACATCCTCTTATGTCAGAAACGATGGCAGGATTTGCAAGTTTACCTGCCAATCTGAGCTACTTGGGCTTTCCCAGCACATGGTGCCTTCCTACATTTGATTCGAGGTGAAAGGAGGAGAGGCAGAGGCAGTGCCCTTTCCTGGGGCTGAGTTTCACCATGGTGCACAGCAGCAGGGCACTGCCCCAGCTGCAGCTCTTCAGCATCAGCCATTAGGGCAGCCCACTCAGCCACATGTCACCAGAGGTTTATTAAATTGCTTAGCAGGGATGTTAAAGCGCATTGTTGCCAGCTAGGTGAGTATGAGACCCAACTTGACATCGGCTGGACATGGATGGGGGGAAAATGGAAGGGTAATCAACCTCTTTATTCCCCAAAATAATGCTTGCTTGGCAATTACTGGGGCAGGGGAAACACTGTTTGCCTGTTTTGTGAAGCTAGTATACAGCCTTCATGACAAATTATTCATAATCTTACAACTCACTGAAGAGCTGAACAGTCCAACTTCAGCATTGATTCAAAGGCCTCAGGCTGCAAGTTCTTCTGCCTGGACATTCATCTAAATGTTCCTGGTGACACCACAGCAGCAGCCTTAGACAGAGCTGTTCTCTTTTAAAGAGGGTACCAGGCTTATAGGTTTGGGGGAGGTCTGCCTGCAAGAAATATTTATGACTATTTGCCTTTAGGGCATCAATCATTAAGTTAACGATTATACCTGAAACACAAATCCCTAAGCCATTACCCTGCATTGTATAGGAGACTTCCTCAAACTTTTAATAAGTTGCTCCAAATAAGTATATCCAAGAATGCTTGGATAAGCAGTACACTTAAAACACAAATACATAAACCATGATCTGAAACTCCATGAGTTGATAGATGCTGTCAGTGAAAACAGGCACTAACTGAAACAAGGAAGCTAACAACCCATAGAAAAGAGAGAGACCCCGAGAGAGACCCCGAGAGAGACCCCGTCTCACCTGCCCGGGTGCTTTAAGGAAAAGGGGAAAAAAACACCCTGTGACACCCAGATAAAGTCTAGTCCATATTGTAACAGTAACTGTAGCATTATAAACTATTAATCTGCGCACATGTGTTCACAACTGTACAGATAGCTATACATCTTCCTCTTAAGGTAGACCAGCTTATATAAGCAATCAAATTACAAACTCTTCCCTCCCAGAAGAGAAACTTCTTTGAAGTTTTTCAGCTTTTCCAATTCTGATGAATATATCATCATGAAAAGATATTTGGGAGCAGGGAGAGGGAAGTAAAGCAGAAGGGGAGGATGCTTTTTGTTCTCACTTCTCTCATTCAGTACCTGTCTTCCTCTCCATGCTGTAGGGAAAAAGTAAAATGAAAATGAAGCTGTTTTCATGGAAAACAAATGCTTTAAATCTCCCAAAAGCAATAATCTTTTTGGCCAGACACAAGACATACAAAATAGGTGAAATGATAGCCATAATGACTTCACCAAGCGCCAGATAACACACAATAACTTATTTATATTCAGCCTGCATGCTGACCATGATTAGATTTCTCTCATTAGAAGACAGATATGTGGCTGGGAATAAATTCACAGATAATGGATAAGAAAGGGAGAACAGAGTGGAGAGAGGTCAAACAGGGAAACACATTACATTTGATCAGCCAAGAAAAAGAAAAAAAATCGTTATATTTCTTTACAGCACTGTGCTCATAGTTTCAAATGGCCCAGAGATTCTCAGACTAAACAGCAACAAATATTTTCTGTATTGCTTCCATGTAAGCAGCAGCAATGCAGAATTTCATCTTTTCCCAACATGGCAATATGCAGTGCACCTACCAGAAAGAACTTATTCTACAAAACCATCAATTTAACAATAAATATTGTTAGAGTCTCTTAAGCTGTACTACGCTAATGCCTACTAAAAGTTATATTTTCATTTGAAGCTGTGGAAACAATTTGCATACCACTCAGAAGAAACATCTTTCAGATATAGAAATTTGACAAATATTTGCTTCCTCACACAATCAAAATTGAGTTCCCTTGCACAGTGTATTAATTATATTAGATCGTAGTATACAGCTGTATACATAAAACATTAAAAAAGTTTCAAATCATAGAATTATTATGGTTGGAAAGGACCTTCAAGATCATCAAGCCCAAAGCATGCCAGTAAATTATGTCTGTTAAGACCCATAAAAAACAGAAGAAAAATAAAGATATAGACTATATTCTTGTCCAGTTTCTGTAATCATAACTCTGTTCTCCCATGCAGAATATACTGCACAGCTTTGCAGTTTTAGCCAAGAGGCAATTTTAAAGAACAAAAAGGATATTTTCTTCAAAAGAAAAGGATATTTTCAACCTCTCAAAAAAAAAAAAAAAAAAGTGCAGAAAGAGCTTTGGAATTCAAGTAATTAATTCATGGAATCTCCTAATTCATGCCATAGCAACTTAAAGCAACACTTAGCATTAAATCTAACATAAAACCAGGTACAATATGAAGTATTAAAAGTGCTCCATTCTACATCCTTCAAGGTTATCTTTACTGAAAAGAGTGAAAAAAGTAGAGAACCAAGAAAGTATTTTCTGAAAGTTAACCAAACTCCATAACAAAAATCCATAATATCCCCACTACCTGTACAAGTCACATTCACAGAAATGTAATATTTCTTTTCTTAAATGGGACATGAAGTTTCTCACCCTTCACTCTTAAAGCCCTGAAATTCATGACTAGTTTTAAGATGCTATGCCAGTGAAACACCATTTTGGAGGGAAAAGTAAAGAGTTAAACACTGCTTCTACTGCGCTTGTTCATTTGGACTTTGAAGTTGAGCCCACAAAGCACCATCCTAGAACAAACACTGCTGTATAAAAACACTGCATAGACTATGTGGTTTTGTTATTTTAACACCTGCCCTTAGAATCATAATCAAGTACATACTAATTTAAGGACATTAAAGTTATTCTAAGCAGTACTGCCATTCTCTTTAGAGGTGTGTCTTTGGACAAAAACTGGCATTCGTTTAATCCCTCATTTTATTTCCTTAGGGTTTCCTAATTTCCTTTCTGTTTGGAAAGAAAAGAAGGAAAAAAGAACTCCCTGAAGTCAGTAAAATATTAGTACCAAGAAGTTTGTTTGCTATCTTCTCATGAGCTTGAAGATGAGCAAGAGAAAGAAGCACCTACTTAAACAGTTAAGACAAATGTACTTGGTCATTATGGCATATAAAGCTTACTTATGCAAAACTATACTTAACATGCACTTAAGGCCTAGACTTCCAGATCTGCGCATTTTTTTACTGCAATGCTTTAAAAATTCTTATCTTAAGCAAGGCTAAGCAGAAAGGAAAACTAACTGAGGCTTTCTGGAATTACAAACCAGGCTGCATCAGACATAAAGGAAAAATCTGTAATCATTCAGATCTTGCACAGCTTGTAGCTATGGTATTACATGAGTCATGGGACTAGAAGGCTCACTGGATATGTTAGTTTTGCCAAGCTATTAGAAAGAAGCAGTCTACACTTGAACATATCCTGCTCTCAAAATACTCACTTTCAAGGCAAAACTCAAATCAGTTACTGTATGCGTCTCCTTGGTCAAAAAACAGAATCCAGGTACTGGAAATTTAAGGGATCTGCTCCCCTCTAGTCCCCAGACAGATTTTCATCACATTTAGAATCATTTCCCACAGCAGACAGAAGTCACAAGGGTGTTTGGAACAAAGGTTCCTATAACTTCCAGTCTTCCAGTCAAAATTTGTTAAACAGTAACTCAGAGGTGACAGTAATGCATGTGAAAGCATAAAGCAGCATACTGGCACTGGTTTCTACTTCATTAGATTTGCAAAGACAAAACATTTAAACTGCCCAATCTTCTCCTTTTTAATTCAAATTTAGATTCACAATTTCCACTACTATAAGCATTCTTAGACGAAGAGGCAGTTTAACTGCATATTAAAATATATTTAGTCAACTTAAAGGTATTATTGCCCCAAGGAGGAGGCTTTCCTAAAAGTTTTGGATACAGGAAATTACCTAGTTCATCAGTATTGCAAGCTCAAAATAGATGAGCCCTGACAGCTTAAAATTAGAGGAAAAAAAGCTCTTTCCTTCTGTCAATATCTGAAACCACCACAGAGCGTAAAAAGGGATAAACAAATATTACCTATGACTTTTTAGTTGTTTTGATTAAAACAAAAGTCCCCACAAAAACACAGGCATTAAGCAAAAATTTTAGTTAAAGGTTTTGTTTAGATCTACCTTTCCACCCTCAGGAGAACACCAGCAACAAAATCGTGAGCGTTTTGATTTTGACCTTAAGACAACTCTGCATTTAATTCTCACCTTCCTCACTACTTGCTAGTAAAGCCCTTGAGATAACTCCAGGGTTCATTAATAGAAGGAAAGAATAACCCCACTTTTCCTGTGCTATATGAACTAGCATTGCAGCTCAAACTTTCCAGCTCAGCTGTCATGCCCTCCAGCTTTTTCCTTGGGACACATCCTTACATGCTATCCGCATGCTGCTTTCACACTACCTGCAAGTTATGTGGAAACACTTACAGTCTTGCAGCGCATATTCTTACTGCAAGAAAGGTCACCACAGCAACCTTCAACAGGGGCTCAAATGCTCACTCTGAAGACAGCAGGCATTATCAGGAGCAGAATTCCATATCCTGCATTAATAAAGTTTACATTTCTGTCTTCATAAGAAATCTTTTTCTTCGGAGCAAGTTTCAACCTCTATTTTTACAATATTGATAGACAGAAAAGCAGTTTAAATTTCATTATCATACCATGCAAGTCAGTCAAGATGACCATTATTCAGAAATATTTGGCTTAGGAAGCCCATTTTCAGTTTTAATGGCTGAGCAAGCAAGCTTATTTGATTATGAAACTCTAGGATAGGTCTTAAGTGCTTCATGGTGACATCATCATTAACACAGGTTTAGGAAAAACTTAGGCTGAAGTTCAGCTTTCCTATATGCACTGTACATAGCACGTAGACACCTGGGGAACTCCATTGTCTAATGACTTCTGTAGACAAAAAGAATTGTGGGAATTACAGTTGTGACTATTTCACAAAACTTAGATCAATGAGAGCAGCACTCACTTTATATGACAACTTATAAATCTGTTAATTCTATCATGCCAAGCAAATAAGGGAATTACAGTGAAATTATGAAAAACATTATTTCACTTTACTACAATTATCTGATTATTATACACAGTCAGTCTTTTAACACTTAGTGTTATTTGCCATTCTCTTCCATCCTTTCATTTACCTCTTCCCAATTTCTGCAAAATGCTCCTTCTCTTGACACAGCCATCCAGCTGATTTTAAACAGAAACCCTCCATTTTCATCTGCCTCTTCCATTTACTTCCTGTAGAGTTATCAGCTCCCTCCACATATCGTCTGCATCGCAAACACGCGTGACTTCCCTTCCCCAGGCACACCAACCTCTCAGCTTGGGGTCTGGCACCCTTGCAGTGCTCCTCCCTGCTCCTGGAAAGCGCTTGGGACCCCTGCACCAAGTCTGCCCCCTCCACTTCCCTGGCTTTTTGACAGATCCAAGACCACCCCTTCAGACCTATTCTTCCCCAGTGCAACAGTACCTATGATATCTACAGTCTCAGTAGTTTTTCCACATAGCATCAGAGTTGATTTGTTCTCACACATGCAGCTAACAACTGTCTTGTACCATTTCTCCGTATTTCCTTTCTCATTTTCTAGCCTAGTATGTTGCCTAATTTGCTCCCTTCTCATGTCATCTTTGCTTTCAAGACTTTTCTTACTGTCAATACCAACATAATCTGCAATAATTGCTCTTCCTAGGATTAATTCCTAATGGCCTAACCTGTTCTTTTTACCCTATACTTAATATCCAGGCTCCAATATTTTTGTTTTATCCTTCTCTTCATCCCCTCTAGGGCATGCTCCTTTGATTTCTGATTTTCTGAATGACATCAGTCTTATTCTTCACCTTGATCTTGAGGTTTTTCAAAGGGATAGTTGAAAGGGAAGCAATCCTTTAACAACAACAACAAAAAAAAAAAATAAAAAAGAAAGCAAACACACACCACACACCTCCAAATTATAGTCGCTTCTCCAACCAAATCCCATTAGGTTCTTTCTGTTAGACAGAAGAATTCCATCTCTTGCTCTGAAGAAGCAGGAAGTTCTGCTACTAGCAAGATGGTAGAAAGCGGTGCACACAAGTTGTACAAAGTCATCATCATTTCATGATGAATGAAGAACACTTCAGAGTTACTGGTATCTCAGAAACTTTGAGCACAATTTACTCTCTTCCTCACTCCTTCCCTTTGCTGCAATTATGCAAGGGTTGCTTGAGTGAGTTTTCTGTGTCCTTAGCTGACTGTTTCTGTGAGCAGTCATTGCCCGAACTGAGGATTCATTTATTACCCCTCTTCCAACAGGTGCTGGCCAGATATAACAAAACAATCACATAATGGACATTTGGAGGCAAGCCCAGAGGCCTTGTCATCTTCTGTCCAGGCAGCATTTTGGCCTGCAACTTCAGAAGCCAGGAAATAGAATGTTTAATACCCGGTCCCTCCTTCCTGGCAGCTTGTAAGTAAAGCTGCTCCATTAAGAAGTACAATTTTTTTCAGCGGTTAAATGACGAATTCAAAGTTGCAGTTAGCACATTTCAAATATAACATCTAAAAAACAAGCTCCTCTGCGAGTGCTTTTTTCCTCAGGAAGTAACTGTTCAGAAATACATTCAGGCTGAAATCTATCAAGCATAAAACTTTTTTATTCTTACACTGTAAATCAACTATTAACTTGAAAAAAGGTAGCAAATATAAAATACACAGATCAATGATACTAAAAGAACAAAATGGTAGAGGTTTTACTGATCACCAATTTTGCCACTAGTGCCACATCACTGTTACTACTGTTTATGTTGTATTTAACTAAGGGTTTTTTTTTTTCCCCCCCCATTTTCACTTCTATGTAGTATTTTATCAGCCTAGTTTGCCTACAGTAAGGCAAGGCATATAAAAAGACCAACTTATGCACATGAACTGCACTCCAGATATCTTCCAAAGAACTAAAAC
>VZSV01000036.1:2197619-2231095 GCA_013398735.1 Nothocercus julius
AGGAACAGAACCACGCTTTGCCCAAGAGAAGAATTAGGTCCCTTACAAACAGGAAATCAAAAATTCTTGATGCACTAGGTAAAAGAATGGCATTAAAAAAAAGGGCCTGCCTGCACCAAAAGAGCATGAGATCCATTAGCTTACAAAAACATGAAAATGCCTACCTGGCTGGGGTGAGAACAAGGACAAGTAAACTTTATGGAGTTGAAGTGTCCCCAGAGTCTTGTTTTGATCCCCACCAAGTTAGGACTAGCCAACTGCTAGTTCTTCAGGTACAAACAAGCAGCAGAAAGTTGAACTGTCAGTCTTTTGAAGCACTTCCGCTTTGCAGAACTCTGGATGCCTTAAGTTTGCCTCAAAAAACCCTGCAACATCGAATGCCAAGGCAACTCCAGTGAAAGACATTGCATCTCAAATGAACTTTAGAGGAAGTGTATGTAAGATCTTTTAAAGAGAAACAGCTGCCTGATTTAATACAGGTGAGACTATTTGATTACAGTAAGAATAGCAAGCACTGCAGAATAGCTAAAGCTTTTATCAGCTGCCCACCTATTAACAGGAAAAGCAAAGTTCTGGTGTCTTACAGTCTAAAATAAATATTTAGACCTTCTCACAGAATAGCCATTCGCTCCAGGTTCCTTGATTTCCAAAGTCATTATGAAAAATCCAAGCTTCAAAATGCTGCCACGTTTTTCCTTCCATTTGTGAGGACAGTATGTGATGCTACAAGCCTGAGCTGGAGGGACTGTGTGTTTGCACCGCCAGGGACTGCACAGCGCACAGGCCAACCAAGCAGCACCATCACCTCACTGTGCAAACAGCCCCATAGGAAATGACGGAGTACTCAGTTCCTAATGTTCTTGTTCAAGACACCCAAATCACTGAGGGAAACTAAGCTCTAAACAGGCTTTTTTTTCCCTCTCCAATCAAAGTAGGAATTCAGGAATTGTTAGGAAAAAAAACCACCCCCCACACAATCCAAAATACAGACACACACACACAAAGACACACCCAACCTCTGTAGAGCTCTGCTATATCTCTGTTCCTAGTACAGAAAGCCAAGCAGCTCAGGTCTGTCCAACAACTACAATAACGAGGAATGATAAAGTATTTTCACATCAGTTTCTAGAATTCATATTTCAAGATTTAGTTAATACAAATGTTTTAGTAATTACTGAGATAACAAATAGAAAACAGCATTATCCAGCTATTCATTAAATTCTCCTATCATAAAAGTCAAACAGTATTCCCTTTCAAGTGTTTTAGAATTATAGCCAAATCATTGTTTGCCTATATAAACACTAATCCACCGCTAATTTAAGTTATGCAAAATATTACATAGATAACTCCAATACATCCTTACATGCAATAAGAGGTCTTTACAATCCCTAGTAAATAATTCATATTCTCATTTTGCCATTCTGTCATAGCAGAGAGGAACAACTTGAACTCACTCATTGTTCTAACTTTATGGAAACAGAGCACCATAAAAAAAATGGCCAAAAGCTCATAAGGATAATAGGTTTGCAAACTAGATCCAATTCCCAAACAGAAAAATGTAATAGTCCTAAATATATCTGAAACAAAACCAGCATCTGAAGAGCTTCGCCATATGCTGAACTGTCTCTCTCCCATACTGAGCGATGAATTAAGACGGTAGCATAACTGGTTGTTTACTACAATACTGTTTATGTCACTCACACATGTTGCTTTGGCAGTTATTACCCTTTTTGTAGAATAAGCAGCAGGTTAGACTTAAAACAATTAAACTTCTGCTTATTTTCCATGTATTTGGAAGAAACTTTATGAAGGACTAAAAAAATATGAAAGGCAATTGCTGCATCAGTGTAATTTGTACACTGAAAAGCATGAGAATCACCAAGGCACTGCTAAACAAGAGTCCATAATCAGTAGTTTCTGTAGTCTATGCAACAATGCAATATGTTAATGCTCACAACATTGCCAAGGCAAGGTTCAGAGGGACAAGAAATTCATCTGCAGCATTTCAGGATACACATCAAGAATTTCACTAGCTAGTTAGTATCAACATACTGACTACAACCTACTTACTTACCCATACATAAGTCTACATACTTAGCATATAAAGAAATTCAGCAATTATATTTATGACAGTGGCATAAAAGATAACAACAAGAGGTTGCATGGTAACATAAACATTTAGTTACTTCATTACGTGTTAAGTGTTTATGTACGTAAATACAGAGATGTTTATGTCAGCCTCCATGTTTCCCAAAGCCTGCATCAGTCAAACAAAGCATTGCTTTGGCAATGGCTCTTAAACTTGATAATCAAGGGTCCTGGCGTTATCCCATCCTGAATTTTATACAATTGTGTCTAAGTGGAAGTTCAGAGATTTGGAATGAGATTTGGAGAAGCAGAATACATCTCTACTTTCCGCAAACAGGATAAAGTACAAGGAGTCCTTTAACTGTGTTAAGAGGCTGCATTCCTCTCACTCTTAATCATTTTCTTATCCTTTTACCTTAAAGCTATACTGAAGTTTCTGTAATTGACCATACTTTCTGCAGCTGCTTGTGCACCTGATCCAAGACACAAGCCCTGCTTGACAAGACAGGGCTGCAGAGACTCCTCAGCAGCTGCTGGTAGAGCTTGCTGCTGTCATGTGGAACAGGACGCATGCGCACGTGGCGTTAATGGAATGCGCCTGCGCCCATCCACATGCAGAGCTGCATCTGCTTTGTTGATGTTTATGGGGAGACAGCTATGTATCTAGAACAAGAAACAGCAGAGATGCTGACATACGCTTAAACAGTAGGCCAAGTTCTGACAGCGTAAACAGCACTTTTGTAGAGAGAAAAATTCATCACTGCATGCCTTTAAAGAGCTTGGCTCCAGGTTAGGCAACTCAGACAAACTCTAGCTTCTGATTTGCTCTGTGCTGAGAGGGGATTAGAAATACTGGGATGTTTCACATTACCTGCAATAGTTGCTACAACTCCAATGCCTGCCAGACATTGACAGTCAAACAGGATTATCAGTGTTCATTAACAGAACATTTGGGGACCTGCAAAACATTCCTCAAAAATCTGCTGCTGCAATGCATCAGGTAATTGATGGGAAAAACCTTTATGAGAAAAAAATCCTCAGTTTAATGAATTGCTAAATAGAATCAAAGGCAGCCAACAAGGCAAGAAGGACATTATTACAGAGAGCTCAGCAATGTGATAACAAGTAAATGCTAACAATGTGTAAACAGATATAAATACTTCCAACAACAGGAAGAGACTGCTCAGCCTCTCACACCAAATCAGAAATTTTTAGTTGCTGCAGTCTTCAAGACTCTGAACTGAGCTACACAGACTCAACTCACATCTTTAGGTCTTAGTGAGGTGAGGCCACACACTGAGGCCTATTTTATAGCTTGAATAAAAATAAACCACACAACACAGCAATACCTACACAGACACATACAAACTGAGGTTTGATAACAGGCTCAAGTTCCATCTTTTCAGGCACACAAAAGAAGTATGCAGGACTTTCAATAGTGATTCAAGAGTCTTTCAAAAAGAAGAAAGTAAAATTTGGGAATGTTTTTGAATTTGTTTGGAAAAGACACTTTAGACAATTGTTTGTCTTGCTGCATCTTCCTTTCATGTAAGTGACAAGCCAGAGTGAAATGACCGAGATTTTTCAGTGTCCCTAAGACAGCCTTTCCCTTGGGGATGCACCTTGGGGCCACTTGCACACCTCTGCTCACCCAGAGCCTCTGGGTAAAGCCACAGCAGAGCTGCAGCAGCCCAAGTTAGTCCTAGCAGATATTTTAACGTAGTTAAACAAAACACACAAAAAAGGAATAGCTCTATCAGTAATTCTTCTGATAAATTCAGATATTCTACAGAAGACTAGTTTACCCCATAAATTGGTACAGGGCAATCAGCTGATACATGAACTCCAAGATATTCTCCATCACTCAGAACTGCTACAGAATTTTAAGTGTTTAATGATGTACCTAGTCTCCCATATCAGCATAGGCTTTTGTAATATTTTAATGTCTGGCCATTATGTAGCTAAAATCCTACAGAGGGAATACAAGTGCTATTACTGGCAGCCTTTAACTCAACTGCTAAACAACATTTAGAATCAAGGGCTCAGACCCCAAAGGGAACTCCCTTTCATTATTGTCCATTACTGGGGCTAAAGGAGAAATCTATGCAGTAAGTAGCAGCAATGTTCAGCAATGTTTCTAAGTCCCCACTCATTTCAAGATAGAGGCATCTCATCATATTTAATTGATGCAGGACACATCCAATAGATTTAGTCCTAGAGACAGCTACATCCTTTCCACAAAGTCCTTTCCTCCTTTTTAACTAAGTTTTGGCAAAATTTCCTTTATGAAAGGATTTTTTGCAATACATGTCTCCCATCTGCTCCCTAGCAGATGAGCAAGAAAAAGACCTAGAGAAAGTGTTAAATGGAAAAAGAAAACAAACCTAAGTCAGGCCCTGCGTAAACATTACACACAGAGACTCCTTGCAAGGTTGCACTCCAGTCACTTCCCCCAGAGTGTCCAGGACACCTCCATGCCTATAGTGCAAAGAAAAAGAAACAGGATCCCCATAAGTGGCCAAGAAAAAGGAAGCATTTTCAAAGTCACAGGGTCAGAGGATGTTCCTGCAGGCAGTGACTGAGGACCATGTGTCCAGCTGGCATTTTCTCCCCTGACTTGCATGCACCAGCAGGAAGATGCTGCACATCAGAACTATGAAAGCCAAGAGATCTCCTCCTGTGTCCCCTGCAAGGTGGCAGCCCAGGCACCTAGGAAGTTCAGATGCCCAGAGCAACCACAGGCTTCTGTCCTGCTCAGGATATGAGACTACTTCCAAGCTGGGCTAATGTGACTGTGCAGTCTGTCACGTGTTACCTACAGCACATGCCCCTCTACTGCTTTGAAGAGGGGGCTGCTAACAGAGCAGCACTAGCTTTGATACAGCAATCCATCAAAAATAGTAGAGATCTCAACTTGCCTTTGTACTTCAAAAGGAATGATGCTAACTTCAAATTTGGACAGCCACCAGCCCGGGCACAAGTTGCCTTCTTGATCAATTTTTGTAGGGTAATCTCATTAACAAGACAGTAAATTAATATTACTGTGCTCCCTCACAGATACAGAGCCACCTCCATGATGTAGCTTAGCACTGCTTTAAATGGGATTCCTGCAAATCTTATTGCTCTCTCTATACATCCTTATCAGTATTTCACCTTAAGAAAGGGTTAAAAGCAATGGTAGAGATGAACATATTGCATCCACTACTCACCAGACTTGAGGATGCCAATCTTATTATCAGTGTATTGGGCACATCTAGCACTCTGTAAATCAGCTTCAAAGCATTACTCCTCTGCCACACATATGCAAGCCTGCCAGACTACTGCCACATCTGCAGAATGCTAAAATCCACTGGATTTTTTAGTTAATGATTTATAGTAAACAAAGTTGTGAAAGTAAATCAGTCATCTTATTTTACACAATTTATTTCAAATTTGTCAAAAAATATTTCACTTCTGTTCAGAACTTATTTGTATGACAGTATCATTAACATCAGTAGAAATAGTTGCAAAGAACAAATTTCATGGTTGTCAGATTTCAAACTCCTTTTTCCTGCAAAAAATCCTATCATATTTAAGAGAAGAGAGTTCACATACGATATTATTGGACTTCATTTAACTTTATGCCATAAACCCTATATTCTCATTGACAGAAAGCTATTTTTAGATAAGGATGGAACAAAGCTCATAGTTTACTCATTGCTGTGGGACAGAGGGAGAGGGAAGGAGAAAAAAGCAGAAAGAGCGCAGCAAGAAGTTAAAACCACAACTGAACACTGAGGCTCTACATCTGGGTAGTGCCTCTGGTTGCAGACACCTTTCAGCTACAACCATGGCTTAACCTGAACTATAGGTAAGCGTTAGTTAAATAACTAAGCCACTCTCTGCTGCAGTAACCTGGACAGACAAGCTTGGTACTCTACTGTCAAAGTGGCTATGTAGTTACTAATCCGATCTATTATTCTGTTACCAGTCACCTTATGGTCAGATTAGCATTTCATTAAAAAAAAAACACTCCTTAATGATGAAAGTTAATTATTAAGGCACTTAGCAATAGCATACTTGCAAACATTGGAGGTGGATAAAGAATTCATACAACCATATGAACTTTCTTAGACAGTTTACTCGGAGTACATCAGGCTGCACGAAAAAACTTTAGAACAATTAACCACAAAGGAAGTTTAAATGATTATGACAGGCCCTTCAAAAAGTTTAAATTATGTAACTTAAAATTAAATTTTAATGTGAACACTTAAGCAGTATGTTCTTCCAGGCAGAGAATTTGATCATTCTACAAACACTGTTCAAACTCTGAAGAGCAAACACTGCAAATCAAATGCTTACAAATCACCTACAGACCAAAAATTAGTCTTGATTTAGTTTTATTTTCAATACCCTATACCAGCTCACAAGAAAAACTGAATTCACAGTTTAACGTTCTTAGGCAATAGCTTGAGTTATTCAGTTAGGCAACTGTGTCAGATCTCTACATGCAAGATCCCAGACAGAGTATTTCAAATGGCAAGTATCAAATGCATTGGCAAGGCTAGGAGCACCAGCACACATATAGAAGCAGAGGGCACACATATATCCTGGCAGATATGTGGAACCTCCTTCTCATTCTTATGTTAGTCAGCACTAGTGCTTCACAGAAAGGCACTACAGTGAATTCAATTCGAGTACGTACTGAATATTTCTGACAAAGCAAAGCATCCAAAAGCTCTTTGAGAATGGCTCAATCTGAGTAGCATTTTCACCTTCTGAACTGCAAAACCAAAACTGTAAATCGCTCTGAAGAGTGCTTTGAAATTTTTGTGTTTCTAGATCTATGAAGTTGACAGAAGAATCTTGCCCTTCAGTAGTCTCCTCCCCTCTTAATCTAAGGGGCTCAGTCACCAGCACACGCTGGCAGGGTCAGCTTGTCATGGCAAGTTATGCCAGCAAAACTCTCTCACAACTCCAGTGCAATTCTGACAATTTATTCCAGTCTCCTTTCCCCTAACAGGGTTTGTTTCCAGATTTCCATCAGTTATTCTTAATTTTTCTGAACTGGTTTAAA
The DNA here is from genome assembly GCA_013398735.1 of Nothocercus julius. Lineage (NCBI taxonomy): Eukaryota > Metazoa > Chordata > Aves > Tinamiformes > Tinamidae > Nothocercus > Nothocercus julius. The sequence goes on from VZSV01000036.1 coordinate 2,204,764, forward strand.
AGTCATTAAGGCGAAAAGTGATAGACAGAAAAGAAAATTTATAAAAATGAGCTTCGCCGTTCTCACTGTTCTGTTCTAGGTTTACATGCAGGAGCAGCTTAAATGTCTACTCATATTAGCACAGTTCTTCACTGTGCTGATTAATCACACTGCACTTCCTGCCTTTAAGACTGTTATAACTCTTCCTTTTATTACAAAAATTCCATCTAGAATAAGATCTGTGGAGAATCAGCCCTAATCAGGCTGAAGCCTGTCCTGTTCTTCACTGAGCTCATCTTCAAATGCATTGACTGTACTACTGGCTTCAGTGGAGATACATGTTTAACCATCACAAAAACCTACCAACAAATCAGCTAATAAACTGCAGGAGCTTGAGCCATTGCAAACCAAATCTGCACCACTGTTGAAATAAATTGACTTTAAAATGTGTTAATTTATAACTTAAAAATATACTCTCTTCCATCACCCAGTAATTCTTGGGGAACTCTGAGAACACTTCTTGTGTTCAACTAAATAAAGTGAGAGCGTTTTCAAAAGCACCAATGTGACCTAGGCCATACAGCCTGACCAAGACTAAAAAGTAAATATAATCTGAAGGAATGTAAAAAGGACACAAAGCCTTCCTGATTGTCAGATTTCAGTATATCAAAACATAGGGTTCCTTGAAAACTTAACTTGGCTGTCTGACTACCAATTCACATTTAATTTCATGATGTTCTCTGAGCAAGGGAATAAAAAAAGTCATTTTCAGCACAGACATTTAGGTAGGGAAACAGCTTAGAAAGTTCAAGAAAATATAAAATTCAAGAAAATATAAAATATTATATATATTATATATAAAATATAACAATCTAAAGCTGAAAGGAGTTGATAAAGTGATTAAAAATAATTTAATTGAAAACATGCTTGGTTTCAAACCACAGTTTTTACCTGCTAGCCACAGCAAGGAAGCAGTTGCTCCCAATGGAATTCCTGTACCCTTCAAGGCTGCAGAAAACCTTACGCTCTACAGCTAAGCAGAACAACATTTTCTTCCAGTTGTGCCAAGTTGCCACTCTCCAGGAAAATTTCCTTATTGGTACTTCTGTTTGTTTTTAAACACTTAACTTGACATGGTTACATACTTTTCTAGTTCATTACTAGAACTGAACAAAGCATACTGTACAGATAGCAGCCAAACTTACCCCATCTAAGGAGGCTATTTAGAAATATTCTACCCTTGATAGCATATCATTCAGCTACAGGTTTGCTAGGACATCATTAAAAAGATTATTCATCAGTTGTGGGTGCACAAATGGGGTCCAGAAGACAGCAAGTAAACAGCATCTCATCAGCAAAATGCCAACAGTTATTTACAGTAGTGCTCCCAGCACCACTTCCTCCCCAGCAGGGCGCAGCAGGTGATTTGCCTTCTCTTCCAACATGAGGTTCAGAGACCAAGGCACTCATGTGCCTAAATAGAAAGGTTTTTATCGATGAAGGATAGCGAGGCAGTGGCTGCAATTGCAAATGTTTCCGTTTTAAATTTTAACAAAGAAAAAAAAAAATACAACAGCTTCAAAAACACAGTTTTATTTTAACCTCTTCAAGCATCAAGCTATACCCTGCTGCTGCTTTTTGCTGACACTTTCCTTGTGTTATATCGACACAATGATCCATATTAACATACAGAAGACACTTACAGTGTTAATCACCTAAGGATAGACTGGTAACACTATTTAAAACATTAATGCTGCCACAGGATCATTTTAGCTTTCCCCAAACAGATTCTGAGTCGACATGCTGAAGGTACATAATGGTGGGGAGTTGCCATGGAAACCCTGTACCACTACACACTTTGCCATGACAACCAGTCCTCCATGGAATACTAATGAGTGCCCATGGCAACAGGAAGTTAAAGAGATGTCTGGGGACCAAATACTTCATGTATCATTTATAACAAACTATAAATACATTTGTACATTTCCCGGGCAAGACCCAATGGTTTTTGAAGCCCTGCAAACCCTGACATCTGAAACAATATTACAAAGTGCAAAAATTACACAGTAGCAGTATAATTGAAAGCCTTATGTCAATGCTACATTAAGGTTGAAATTCAGTTCCACAAAGAATCTGGAGGCAGCATTCCCAGTGTTTCAGTGTTTGTCACTTTGTGTGTATAAATCGTTGTCAACCTATCAAGTATCATATATGATGTTTTCTGTGTTCTATATAAGTAACCATGGCCACTGAAAAAGGTGCTATTCTTCCCCAATACCAAGTACTGTAATCAGCATATATTCTCCATATGGCAACTGTTACAACTCACACTCCAGACAGCATTGCTTCAGGATTTGAGAAGAGACAAGAGTTCTAATTGCTCTATAAGAATGTTCCAGAACCTCAGTGCAGAAGCTTTGTTTTTAAAAGAGAATCCATATTTGGAACGTTACCAACAGAACTACATTGTCATATTTTGGTTAAGTAATATTTGGTGTAACTGCATTAAGTACTTTATAAAAAGCTGAACTTAAGGGCATTTTCGTTCATCAGAAATGATCAAAATCAAAGACCTAAAACTTTTTCAGGTATCCTGTCAGCAACCTCCTGCCACTGAGGAAAAAAGGAAAAGAAGAGTGGCACCCACTGGAAAGCCAGTGCTACTTGTCATAGCAGCACTGTTACATAAGGCATATCCAGAGACAGCATGGCTAGGCCATGGAAGACACCCAGGGAACACAAAGCCCATGATTCTAGCTGGCACCAGCAGTGAGAACACAAGAGATAGTGATATTTAAAATTTTTCTCACATCTTATGACTCATTTTTGTAACTCAGGCCCCTTTGTGAGCTCACACTCTAATATAGAGAACCAGGTAAGTGTTAGATGAAAAGCTTGTTTTCCTCCCCTCTCTCCACACTCCCCATGCTCTTGCGCAGATGACCTGTGACACATTCACCAACAATGCTTCAGGTGTAAATAGATCAGCTACTGCATCTCTCAAGTGACAGAGCACTAAAGTCAGCATCAGGGGATAAAAATCTGCTTCATACAAGATATTTCACAATAGCCTCATGGCTGCAAACTTCTGAGGTGTCAGATTCCCACCCACTGGAGTGAGTGCAGCAGCTGACACTATCCAGTGGCAAAAACCCCCAACCGCTATCACTTCAGCAAGTCACTTCAAGCCAAGGAGGCAGCCCACAGGACTGAGGGTGTCTGACCTGGATCAGGTGCATCCATTATAATTACCCACCCACTAATCCACTTCTAGTTTGGTTAGGACCCGAAGGAACCACAAGGATGAGTGTGAATTGCTATAAGAACAGGCCTGAACTAAATCATCTCACCACAGCATCTGCTAAGAGGTCATTCTCTAGCAAGATTTCCATGGGAATCCCAAAACAGCTGAACTGGGAAGACTTTCTCTATTGGGGCCAAAGCCTTACAAAGCTCTCAGTAACAGCATACAAATGTGGACTAGTCTCTGTGCAAATGGTCACACAGCACAACACGCATACAATCAAACACTAGTCTTAAACTGCACAGAATCATTCAGCATTATCAGATCAGTGTAAGCACCAACTGAACAAATTCAAGTTTCAGTGGGTTGCAGAAACCTGTTAATCGGCACGTACAGAGTGATCTGAGGAAAAGGCTTGGGAGGAAATAGCACTACCAAGTGAGAACCATGGCATGGTATGCAGTGCTAAAATTAGTTTGTGCAAAATGGTGTCATAGAAAAAAAAAAAGCACAACCAGCTTATCAAGTTAAATGAACTTTTTCATTTCACAAGCTTCAACTGGTATAGGTTGTCACAGACGCGACAAAAAACAGGGAAGTAAACTGCTTCCCCATGGACATAAACCATGTTGAGTCGCATGCAGAGGGCCGGGGCCTGCATTCTTGCTGTGGCAGCACACAGCTCTACTTAGCGCAAAGTGCCTCATATCTAACCTGACCGCATGCGACAATGCGAGTTATTTCAGTATGACTAAATACCATGCTATACATCCAGATCCTTATTCTGTCAGCACCTAGACTTAATAGGAACTGAGTATGAGAAGGGGAAAAGGGATTTGCATTAAGTTATAAGATTACACAGCAACATACTTACAAGCATCTGCATCAGATACTACTCTTGTATTACAGTCCCTATTTTGCATCAGTATTTTGCTTTTTCAAGATCATATTTACCATCCTTTGTCTCTCATCCTCCTGTTTTGGGGGGAGACTTTTCTATTGCAAGAGGGGATGTAACTGGCATTATCTCCTACAAACGAAAAAGTTTAACCGACCTAGGGCTGCAGCAACAATTCCTACCAAGGACATGTGGCCAAGAAAAGGCGATGATGCCCCTTCAGCAGCACAGTAAGAGAAAGTCACAGCCAAGACAACTAGAAGTATCTTCACTAACCTGGGGAGACCAGTCTTGAACTCCTTAAACTAAGGAGTTTTTAAATCAGGATAGGCTGCTCTGTGCACAAAGTTGTAAGGTCAGCCAGTAAGAAAGGACAATCCTCTTATCCAAAGAATGCTCTGTACTCTCATAACTTCTTTGTTTTTTAATCAGAAGTGTAGGAAATTTGTTCATATTATTATTCTCCAGCACAAGGATACACAGTATTATGAACTCTGAATGTCATACTAAAAAACAGATGTTCTAAGAGACACAATAATTCCTGCATAACTAAGGCTCCAACCTTGGTATTATTGTAAAGAAATGAAAGGTCTAGATAAACCTGTACAGTTAATAGCTGTGCAGCATATAAAGCACTGACATACTTGTTCCAACCAGCAGACTGAAGCATCTCCACTTTCCAACCGAGACGTAAAGGAATTGCCTCCACCTTTTCACCAAAATTGAAACACTTTGTACGTAGCCTCTTATCAGGGAAGCCTCTTTTCTCAGTCCTACTTAGGACTATCCTCAGGATACCCCCTCATACTTTTTGAGCCTCTCCTAGTCACATGTCACACAGCACATACAACATACACAAGCTACATACAACCACGCACTCTTCCTTTCAGTTCCTGATGGTACAACACCAGGAGTTCATCTGAAAATCCACTTGGGCTTGTACATGCATGCAGGACACTACTTCTGAACCATACCCAATTCAAAGCCAACATATTCAAAAATACAATAGTTTCTTCACATGCTGGGGCATACACATCTAGAGAACAAGTCTTGTATATGTGGGATACATCCACAGTGGGACTGGTGTAGTGCACAACAGCAGTCTGCAGGCTTCCCTGTGTTACTTCAGCAAATCCAGTGAAGGACCAGTCTTATCCAGAAAGATGCGACTGCACTGCAAAAGACAGCAGCCAGAAAAGCAAGACAAATTGCAAATAGTAAAAGAGCCTGTTTCCCAAAGTGTTAGGGTCTTGTTTCTCTTAAGCTTCCAAAGATACTAAAAGAGAATGTCTGAGTGTCTTCCCTTTCTTTATAGCTGAGATGATTCCAGTAACTTAAAAGGTCAGTATACAGGAAGTTGAGGGAAGAATCACGTAATAAATGCAATTAAGATCTACCTCAGTCTCTGCACTGTGTGGAAACTTTAAATGTTCTTGGACTTCACCACTCCCATACTTAGATTGGGGTTTCTCATAAAGAATTTACATATTACCATACTTTTCCCTCTTCAAACCTCTCTCAGTTAATACAGCTTACAATGATGTCACATTTTTTCTCTTGTCCCATATTACATATATGGGAGAGCTTCTTATTTCAGAAAGAAGTCACAAATGTGAAAAATAGTATTGAACACCAACTAAACTTATTAAATGCTCACAGGAAGCAATCATAATAAAGTTAGTGTAGAAGCTGTATACAACAGACATGCTGCAGAAAGAGTAAAGCACTTTAATGTCTTTAATTCCACACAACCAGTGCCACACAAACACACAGCACTTAGATTGCTCTATTGCAGCTACAGCACACCCATCTTAGACCAAGACAGTAATGCAAGAGCAATGGTTACAAATTGAGCCTCTTAAGAGAGGAAGGAGAGAGGGGAGCTGCAGGTTCTGACACAAAGAGCTAAACTTCCATTCTTGCCCATGTTTCACACAACATCTGTCTACCAATTAGGAGGTAAAAGTCCCATCAGAGATATACCATTTACCAATATGTTCTTGCTTAAATTTATGCAAAGAATATCCTGGACATCACAAAGCCAAAACCTCTCTCACCTGCAGAGCTGACCAGTTCAGCAAAGCTCTCATTACAGTCCTCCAAGGCACACTGTTTTGAGCAGGGGAGCTATTACTTTCAGACAAAACATTCTAGAAAACAATACCCAGTGAAAATGCTACCACTTTTAACAAACTCCACCCCACACACATACAAGCAAAACCTGTCACTACCAAGGTATTCAAAAGGAATTTCCAGACACTACATATTAAATATTCTTGGAAACAAGAATCAAGTTAACATCAAGTTAAGAACAAAGTTGTGTCCTGTTTAATAACTGTACTTGAAGTGTTATACTAAAATATGCATCTAAAGTGGCCAGCAAAATGGAAAAGTATAGTCAAGCCATATGATCACAAAACTGCAAGAGCATATAGAAGATTTTGGCACGCTAAATTTCCTACAAGTATGAGACCTGAATGCCATCTACTGGCCAAATCTCTTTTTCAACTTCGATTTTTTAACTTGCAAATAAGTGCTACCCGCCAGGGCAAGATACAGTCCTAAAATGTTTAAGTGTAGACAAGTATCCTGTAATTAACCATTATGTGTTGGACTACAGGTAGCATTGCATGTCTTATTTCATGACAGATCTCTATAAAACAAGGCTCTGTGCTCGCTGGGTACCTTGGTATTACCAGAACTCCTCTGCATAAGCACAGAAGCGACAATGGGATATTGTTCAGTTCTGCTCCTGCTGTTTTCAGTTATTACTCAATGAATGAATCTTGCTGCCACACTTCTCATTCATTTCCCAAAGATAACTATATAATGACTCTGATATAGGTATGAACTCCAACAACAATCTAGAGTAGTATTGAATTTTATTAAATCAAATGATATAGGTAGGAAAGAATAAGAAGGAAAAAAAGGACACGCTTTATATCACTAAAATGCTGGTTTTCTCCATTTCCTACTAGCTAGAAGTTATGCCAGTTTGTATAAAAGATAGGGTCTTCATCTTGGAATCACTCTTGCTACAACACCATTGCCAGAATTACCTTTGCTGTCAAGGGAAAAGAGTAACTCCAAAACTTGGGTTTCTTGAGCTTGTTAGTATGCATTTCATCTCTAGGATATTTGATTTGAGGGGGATGTCTGACATTCCCATCATATATAGGAACATCTGTTGTGCAACATCACATAATGCAAGCTATATTTGGCCAACTTGTCACAATCCTATGACAGTACCCTGTATGTTTTGGAGTACTCATGTTCTAAACACTACGAGCTTTGCTAGCATGTACTGGCAAACATGATTTTGCAGCCTGGCAGGCAAATATACAGGTAGATTTTAATATAACTAAAAATGAAGACAGTATGTACAGCACTGATGAATAAGATGCAGAACAGACTCAGATACAAGAAGAAACAGTGAAGTGAGCACACAAACAGGAGTGTTCTGATACAACACCATACACTAAGACTTCATTCTTATTTACATTTCATTTCAGAGAAAAGTCTAAAAAAAAAAAAAAATTGTATTTCCCTCCCTTCTTTCCTAAGGGCCTCACAACCCTTAGCAACTTCAAAAGGAACAATTTTGGTTTTGAGAATTCATTTGAAATACAATGTGCACATGTGGCACATTATACCTTCCTCCCCATGCCTTGTTAGTTTTTAATACATGGCAAAGCAACGATGTACTACTTCAGTAGCAGCAGATAATTTTAAATTTATTCCAAGACTGAAGTGATGGAAATAGTAGCTAAAACTTAAAACCAAAAGCCTACAACCCTCTTACTTTCATGAGGCAGAGCTTTTTTGCAGTGATTGTCAGATGGCAACAGTACCTCTAATAATGATGGTACCTAGCAAGCTTTTACGACTATATAGCGCTGAAACTGAAGTCATGGATAGAACTGAAGGGCCAGAAAAAAAATAATTTTAAGCTTCTAGACTAGTATTAGATAATATAAAAGAAGGCAAAAAGTTTAGTAATACTGTTGACTATTGATCCATAGTGCCTTATAATCCATTTGCAGTACAATATTTAAATTTGACTTCTGAAGGCAAATGTGACAAAATCAGGTTTAGAAACTGTGACCTACCTAGAGCCTACAGAAGTAAGCATAAAAACACACCCATCCACCAGCACTAATGCAATCTGAACAATCATTTAAGCTCATCATTAATCATTACATGAATCAGTTTTAGCATCACCTTGACCTACCAGAGATATATGGTATGGGCTCACCTCATGGAAATCAGTCATTTAAGCTTTAAAAGCACAGACAGGAGGCAGAATAAATGACTTCAACTGCAACTGCCAAAGGCAGAAACTGTTACTGTTTTTTCTCGAATTATAACAAAACTATAAACTTGAAGACAGAAAAATCTTCTCTTTTTAAAAATTGTACACAAAAAGCTATTTTATTAAAATAGCTTTGGTTACTAAATATTTGAGACACGTATAGATTTAGACATGTTAATCAAGACATCATATTCATCATCAGTAAAAAAAAGCTATCAAAACCAAACCCAACCTTGCATGCCCACCTCCTTCAGAATTTAAAGTGTAATGTTTAGTTAGTACAGCAAGTGATCACAAAACATACTGCAACTGCACTATTAACCTATTTAATATTTGTCTTACTTAAAAAGGCCCCCATCCTTCATTTGTCTTTCAGTTCTCACCAGCTGCTTAAGCACATTTCCAACCTTGATCTTGGCTTTCTGTGGATCCACTAAGAACCATGTAAACACACAGCATTTAGTTTTTCTAATGCTTGTTTGTAAGTACAAACGCATCTAAATTAATAAGTTGAGTATACTAGCATGTTTCCACAGCTATCCAATTGAAATGCATTAAATGCTATTATTGTTCTCATGAGTTCTACATAATATTTCAAGTACTGTAGGGGAATAAGTAACTCGTATCATAGGATAACATATAATCTGATTATTGCTTTCTGAACAGAAGTGTTAACACTTGAACTTTTTCACTAGATGTTCTATTAAAAAAAGATGACAAATCAAAATCAAGTTTTCATATTTTATGTCATGGGAGAAGATTACATTATATGAAGTGTCATGTAGCAAAACATGATTCTTAGGACACAGCACCTCCTATGGATAAAAGGAAGTACAATATGAAAACTGCAGCTCTTAAGCAAGTAACTACAGAAGCCTACAGCAGGCTTAAAGAGAGCATAGTATTAGACAGACTTCCTAGATCACTAACAGTTGATCACTGTTTATTAAAATCTCATTGCAGTATGTATGCAAAGCCTCACTACACTCTAATTATCTCCAAATAAAATCCAATTCTGTTCTTTGACATGTGGAACACTGACAAATGGACTTTTACCTACAGATAAACTTAAAACCTGTCCCTCCCAGTGGCACAGTAAATACTATTTCATTCAAAGAATTATCACCTAAAACACAGCATATATTCTCAAGAGCTGAAACACTGTGCCTGTTGCTATGGCTGCACATCACTGACAAACCTCCAATGGATTTGGAGCAATTCCTAAAGGATCATGAGGTTGCACTTTATTTAAATCTCTAAACCCAGGTCAGCAGTTACTAATGACCTCTACCTGCATTGTAAAACTATTTGGCATCTTGCCCTTGCATGATAATACCACCACTGAGGAAGCTGGGGGGAGACCTCTTAAAACACCACATTAATAAAAAAAATTACGCTTTTCTTTTTCTGACTGAAGTAGAGCAAGCGTGCAGATAAAAGGGAGGTGGGAAGCAGCAAGCCGAGAAACTGCAACTGTCAGAAAAAGAAAGCTGGTCCCCAGACACTTGCTGCAAAGCACCACTAGCTCACTCCTCAGAGGATGCAGAGCAAATTTGGAGCTGCTGGACAGTAACAGCTCAGGTTCTAAACTAGCACACAGAGCTGCATCAAAGGACTAAGGAAAGGGCCATGAAGGTCGTGTTCCGTTCTTCATACTTTTGGGGATCCCTGCCTATGCCATAACCCAGTTTTGGAAAGGTAAAGGACATGTTTCCACAGGGCAAACAGTGTTAGAAAACACACAGTCAGTAAAACAAAAAGTGGTTCTCAAATGTGTTTTGTGTCTTTGAACTGAGAACCTCTGAACTGGTTCTCACTCTCATTTCTGAATAAATTTTAACAAAGACTGGAGCCACAGCTGCTTTACAAGCATGTGACAATTAAGTAACTCATTTTGTGTGCACTGGAACTTATCCTGTCTGCTCCCCACCCCCTCACATGGTCTGCTGGGGAGTAATGTGGCTAAGCTCATGCTACCAGGGAACACCAATTTGTTATGACTCCTTTGCCTGCCCATCTATTTTCAAAAAACTTGGGGGAAATTAACTTTGAACTATTCTGTCAAATTTAATGAAAAGTAACCACAAAGTTCAATTTCTTGAGCAGGAGATACTGACAAATAGGATTACTGTGTGGGAAAACCCACCTGAGAAGCACTCTGTCTCAAAGACATTGTTAGCTTATTGCCAAGTTATGTATTTAATGGATCACACAATAACACTCTCAGCAAATAGGAAAACACTAAGTGTTTTGAGTCAGACCTTTGTCTTCACAAGTAGCTATCCCACAGTTATGTTCCATCAGCAGATCCGTTGCAAGCATTTTCAGATCCAGGCTTCTCCCTGTGTTTTGCCCTGCCAACACTCTCCATCCCATTCCTCCTTGCACCCAGCAGCTACTGCTAGACTACCTGGCAGCCAGCAGAGACCATGAACATTAGAAGTGGGAGAGCAAGTAGCAGCAGCTTCATCCCAAGGCACACCAACCACTGCCAGCCAGGTACATAGCCTTGCTCCCCAGCAGCCTCCCAACAGGGGTGGTGACCCCACAAAAGCTGCCTGCATCTTGTGCTTCTTGAACAAGAGTTTAAATATCTGCAAATGCAGCTCTTCCTCCAATGCCCTCACTGCTTTCCCAAAGCATTTTAACAACACGTACTGCTTACGCTTCAGAGACAAGTGCATACAAATAGGTACAGAGAGCTTGTTTTCTACCCAAGATAAATAGTTACCATGGAACTTTCTACCTGCCACCCCTCCAGAGGAAACAATTGCAAAACTAAACAGTGCTTTAGCAGAACAGCTGGATTTTGGCCCTGGAATTCAAAAAAACCTATAAATGGTACAAGCTGCAACAATCTTTATGCATCCTTAATCCCTCAAAGTGTTAACAACAACAATAAAAGGAACTTGTAATTTCCTAGTCCTGGTGCTGCATAACCTTGTACCTCTTGAAGCATACATGTGTTGAGAAAAAAGTTAAATCTAACAGAGAATGGAAGGAAAGAACTTGCAGCAAAAACAAGTAGAGATTGTTTTACCAATACTTTGCTAAATCTTTCTTACAGTAACAGAGTAACAGCCCTATTACTCATTAATGAGCTCAGCACAAGATTCGCTCTTTCAGCCTCAGCTTTGGGCTTCCATTTGGTTTTCTGCATCTTACACTGAATCTTCCAGGAAAGCTAATATCTCTACTGTCACAACACTGCGACTGACTTTTTATTTAAGTTAGGCAACACATCCCTTCTCTGCAGGCAATTCATCATGCACTGAAGTCCAACAGAATGCAAACCCTTTCAGGTGCCTTCTTGAAAGCACCAAAGAAAAATAGCATTGCATTACTTTTAACTGAGTAGCAATTATCTTGTTCTGTGCTACCAGTGAATAGAAAGAAGCACTGATGCTTTGCTGAGGGTGCACAAGAAGAAAAGGAAGAGTAGAAGTGATCCAGAACCTATCAGTTACAGGAGCATAAGAGCACCAGCCCTCACGCAGCTCCACAGCACTATTCATAAAGCTGGACACTGGTTGCACAAACTTGGGTTGCAAAATTTTGAGGGGGAAAGAGAAGAAAGGAGACACACACACAAGATATTACTCAGAGGTTTGTGTGGTATGGCATTTATTCTGTGATTTGCATGCTTTCTGTAAAGGTCTAATCCTTCAAAAAAGGCAATAGCTCAGCAGCCGATAGCTTGCTCACATTTTCAACAGTAAGCCTCAAACTGATGCAACTAGAAGGAACCAGATGGGCTCAAATACATTCATGAGATGAGACCACAGGATACAGACACAGAGACCATTTTCCTTTTCTGCAAAATTTGACCCTGGGAAGTCCATCCTGACAAATGCACATATTACTCATGGCTCCCAAACTGCCTTTTCATTAAGCTGTTAGAGGGAACTCTTCGTGCTACTTGGAATCCAAGACCAGATCCAACGAGCTCCAGTGTCAGCTGTGGAGGCCTGTAAAGCCTCTACTTCAAAATAAGTGTGTTTTCTGACACAGAAAAACCACTTTCCACTCCCGATTTAAAGAACATTTTCTCACCAATGAATGATGAGCATTTCCCACTTTTTAGCCTCTATGGCCTCTGGATGATGTTTATTTTTTAGCTTTACTTTATTCTAAGGCTGAGGTTAACAGAAACAAAAAAACATATTTAAGAAACCCAAGGCAGATCAAAAGAAATAAGGTGCCATTTCTCTCTCATCACACATGATACATCACATTAAGACTAAGGGTCTTCAGCAAGATTCAAGGAGAAGAAAAAAAAAAAAAATCCACCCCCACACACACTCTCTGGAGCAAGGGCAAGGCTGCACTACAAGCCATTATTTTCAAAAATCCTTTTGAGGAGTGAAAATGTGACCTAAATATACAGTATTAGCAAGATGTGGAATAGTAGATTGCCCTGTAATCCTGAGTGAACCACCAGTCACCTGAACCATTTGTGCTCATAAACATCGGTGCCTTTAGGCTGGTGTCCTAAACAAAAGGCTCCAGGGCACTCTGCAACATTCCTGTTGCAGTACTAGCCCTAATAAAAGCACTAGAACACCCATCAAAACCAGTACCTTTCTGAACTAGCTAATAATTCCTACTCAAAATATAAAGACCCTGAACAAACCTGAAGAGACTGAGAAAACACAATCACACAAAGCACTTGTTCAGACCCAACGACACTTGATAACAAGTGCTGGGATGGGAGGGGATAAATAAAAAGGAGGTCTAGGATATTTCAAGTTCGCACATTTAAAGCAACTTCCAACCCAGAGACTGGATGTGGGTGCAGGTCTTCAAACTTCACATAGGATCTTAATTTTGATGCTTTACTATGTTAATCCAATTAAACACAGGAAAAAAATCTTTGTATACAAATGCAAGTTAGAGAGCTCTTTGCTAATAATAAAACATTGATACATAAGGTTCTCCACATCGTAGTAAAATGCTTTGAAATGAAAGATCAATATTCAAATCGTACTCTTCCATCTATTTTTCTATGAAGCATAAAATTTTCTAGTTGGCTAATCATTTAAATATGATTATGCAACAAAAATGTACATCACAATCTCAGTTGAAGAACATGGAGCTCAATTATTAGAAGTCAACCATGTCAAAATGAAAGGGGATAAATGGAGTTTTGCTGCTTACTTGTATTAGAACAAGATAACTGTTCTTCAAAGCTGTTTTCCAGACTGTGGCAGGGAATGGTGGAAGAGCAGAAATTAGTGCAATGCATTCTTTTCTTTAGTGGTTTAAATACTCTGTATGTGTAACTAGAACTTATATTTTAACTGAGTTTGAATACAGTTATAAAATCTTTACATCACATTGAGATGGACTTTTAAAAAAAAAGTTAAACAGTTTATTGCTACCTAATTTCTTTGCTCTTAACAGACTTAAGTGGCACAGTTAAACAATCCTCTGGATCCATTTTCTAATTAAACTTATTTTCTTCAAAGTAGGTACACAGTCTAGTGGCCCATCCATCTTCAGCAATAAAAACTGTTGCTCCCCATTAGATTTTCCACCTAGTTTATTGTACATCCAGACTACTATGTATCAAAGATCTGTTTACCACCATGCAACAATATAGGCATTTACCCTTATAAGCAACACAGTCATTAAGCAGCTAGCTCAATCTAAATAGGAAGGTGCACATTCTGTAAGATGTAAAAGCTTTAACACTTAGTGCAACAAGAATATCATGAAAGCACAGCCCACTTTGCGGGGCTTGCTGACCCAGCTGGACCTACCAGCACTCAACAAGCTTTGAGCCATGTGGTAGCTACACACTCTTCGCCAGCAAAGTGGAGCAGGAGAGTTGTGACACGACAGACATCCACCTACCCACCCCCAAATGCAGGGTAGATCACAAACCATCAGCTGGCAGTGCAGCCACTCCATTGACAAACACTAGCCACACAGCAAGCACATTCCTCAGGGCAGGTTTACAGGAGAAGTGCAAGACATCTACTTATTGCCCAGAGTCCTTGAAGCAGTGCTTACACTCAGCAACCGGCCACAAGTTTGGAAGAGAAATTCAGACTCCGTTTACACTTACCTGGCCCTATACACTAACTACACTGAATGATTAAACATGCATTCCTCAATGTTAAGATCTATATTGTTGTTTCACATTTCATTGTCTGGTTAACCGGTGCATGATGCTGAATACAGATAACATCTGTGCTGATGAGTGCCAGAAGTTTAGTCAACACAGATCAGAAACTGTCAACAATAAATAAATTACAAGTGAATGTTGTCTGTATTACTAACAACCTCAAAATCAGAAAATCTTTTCTCACCTCAAATCTGATGCTTTTCCTTTCAGAATTTTATGTGCTTTTTATGTATCATATATAAATGCATTAAAAACCTACAGATATTCCTACAAATATCCTTATTTCAACTTCAGAATTTCTGCAGCTACAACTTTAAAAAAAGGCATTTTATACTTCGCTTCAATCATTCACTTTTGAGATTTGATAAAGGAACTTTTTAAAGATAGCTGCCAACTTTTAGATACTGCTATCACTATTCTCTGCTCACCTAGATAACATCTGCTCATGTAAAAACAAACAAAAAACAATAAAACAGGTATCTACAGTGCCCAGGTCTGCCAGTGAGAGTCAATGCATTTATTGAACTCCAGTGAGAGCCACTACAACTCAGCATCTATAAAGAGTCTAATTAGGCACCAGCTCCACACCTGTGAGGGAAAAGCCAGTTTCCCTTCAGCTGTACAGACTCTGCCACAGTACCAAAAATAAAGAAAAGCATAAGCTGGTGAGTGACTAAGGTGTGCATGGATAATAAGTGAAGACTATGGTCATGTTAAATACAATATTCAACTTCTTTACATAGTCACCTTGTTAAGAAGTAACAGGATTGCATTTTTATTTCAGCCATTGCAAGCGATTATATATAGCAGTCACATAACATTTTCTTTTCATCCTTTGGTCAGCTAGAGACAAAGTTTGATTTGCACTGTTACACTATCATTATGAGTAGTATTTCTTCCATGAAGCTCCAACATGCAGACACATTTATAGGAATGTCAAACTTGTTAGTACACTATATGTAAACATGTTACGTGTATCAGTGGCAACTAAAGTTTAATGAGCTTGAAAAGCAGGTTCCTGAACTTCAGTAGCGCATAGGATGGGAACTCCAAGAAACACTGTATACAATTTTAACAGACACAAAGTAAAGACCAAGTAACTAGTACAGCAGCATTCACCAAGCTTTTCAGCAATGGTTACAGAAACAAAAGAGTTGTAAACTTCAAGCAAGCCATTTGTTCACATTAGCATTGATTTTCAGATACTACTGTCTTTCATCCAGAAAGGTTAAAGCACTACACTAAACTGCCAAAATCATCTACATTGTGTAGAACTAGCATAAAAATAAGCAAATGACAAAATTACAGATGTTCAAGACTATTACATCTCCTCACAGAGGAATATGAATGGTATTGCTTTTTCTTTGGTGATTATCACATTGCTTCACTATCTGGTTAAAAGTTCTACAGAGATGACTAAAATTACCAATTACCATAGACTCCACTCTGCAATATGCTGGCTTTATCTTATCCGTAATAACAGCAGAATATGTAAGAAACATTAACCACAGAATGCCTAACATTTAACTCTTTATGTTATTTAGGAGCATTTTTTCCTCTATATACTTCACTTAAAAATGAAGAAACTTTTAACTCCATCATGAGTACATAAAACAGATTCAGTTTCTAAGACTGTTTCTTTCCAACATGTAAACTTCGCAAGAACAGTATCTGGTCTATTCTCTTTCCCTCCCTACAATCCAGACTATATGGGACAGCAGTAGGAGATTAATGATCTTTTTGTGTTTACTTTTCATGCTTTAGATCACCACTGAATATAGTATATTGTTCTGATTTGATCAAAGGAACATTCTTCCAAAACATGTTCTTCTACAAATTTGGCATAATTGAGAGAAACAGGAGAGAAGAGACTGTAGGAGAAGGACCTACCTCACTAAAGCAGCTACATTTGGAATTACAATGTTTGGAACAAAGACCTCTTAAGTGACTAGGCACTTCTCATTCATTTTAAGTTGCATATTGTTACCTACTTCCATCACTTAGCAAACAATTCTAAAGTGCTTATAAAAAAAAAAAGTATGATTTATTTGCATGTACATGAACACTTCACTTTGAGAGCAGTTTAAGCCAAATAAAATGCAGGGGACTTAAAATATGGTCAAAGCATCACAATGAAATTACATTAGAATTTCAAAAGAAATACAGCACAACCATTAAAACAGGAAGAGAAAGCTGTGTAGATAAGCAACAAAGAACAGCACACTAGGAACAGGTAGCTTAAAGAGCAGTTACAGAGAAAACTACCTAGGAACTACAATTCTCTGAGAAAATTTATTTCTTTAGCTGTACTGTAGACATCCCAATTGGCTTATGAATGGCAATAAAGTATGAGCTACAGATTCCTGGTGTTTTGAAGAGGAACAAACAGTAAACAAAATCTGAAGGAGCAGAAGATTTTTAGAAGTCTTGATCTTTCTGAAATAATGGAGTGCTTCGCTCCTGACAGCAAGATTTCATATTCTGTGGAGCAAGGGGCAGTTCCTCACTTTACTTGAAAGCCATGGAATCCAAAATTTGAAAACATCTGTGTCAAAAGTGGTTTTAGGAACAGGGTCACGACTACAGAAGTTTAGTGCAAGTTGAAAAGGGTCTGGGAGCTAGCACCAAAGCCCTTGAATGTTTTAAGTACCAAAACATGATGAAGTATGCAACTATACCATGCAACTACTTGCCCCTGTTTGTTACAGGCAGGAAAGCTCTATGCTTTAAGCCACATAAGCAGCATGAACAGAAACATGATACAGCATTTATAAAACTAGTGATTAAAAACCAAACAGTGCAAGTAGTGCTGTTAAGTGCTCTTTTCCAAATCCAATTTAGTCTAAAGGGTGTTTGAAATCTTCTAATGTTTGTAGCTAAGTGTTTGTTTCTCATCACTATATTTTTCTTGTTTTCCTGTATTTGTCATTATTTCTTTTCAGGTGACAATTACAAGCTGACTCAGAAAGCTAAAAATCTTCTAATTTTTCACAAAAATTAATTTTGTTATTCCATTTTTATCATACATCTCTCACATCCACAACCATTTCTTATTTTAAAAGCCCTCAAATTCAAGTGGCCATCTCTCAACCACAGAGCAATATCCACACATAAATGCACTGTTTATCTCAATTTAGGCACAAGGCCATCAGATATACTGATATTCAAGGTGTTAGTCACAATTTGTAACAGTGAAAACTGGGGCCTGGACTATTCTCTAGACACAACACACAGATATTTGGAAAGGCAATTACAAGCAGCAAGAAATCCCACCGTCACCTCCCACACAAGCCCAAAGGACAGATATCCACCACGAGCAGCAGATGGTGAATGGAGAGGGGCAGCAGGAATGTTAACAATCTTCCCCTTTTGACCTGCATCAAGGCAGAGATCACAATGAAGCTTTGCAAAGATGCAGCCTCTTAAAAGAGATACAGGCCACACACAGAAGGGTGCTCTGAACTGACACAGACTGGTACATGGATTTGGGAGAGCTGGACTAGTTTGATTCATGATTCAAACACAACAGTAGACACTACAACAGATTTTTATACTAAAACTACTCCTGTTTCTCATAAAACTAAGACTTAAACAGCTTCATTTTACTGACCTTTCTATTTCTAAACCCTGACTAAACCAAACAGGTAAACTTTACTCATACTGTTCATAGCCTTTCAGAATAGGAGTTTCCCATTTGTTTCCTAAAAAGCAGGATTAGATCTCAGATGAGAATCCAAAGCTCACTGAAAAGGTATACATCACTTTTCAGACTTGTCACATTATTTCAGAATATATTTAGCTTGTTATCCCTGAAACTCAAGTTAAATAATGCCATGGTTATTTATAATTTTACTTATAATTTATAATAGAGCACCTCTCCTCCACAACTGCACCCCAACCCCTCAACCACATAAACAAAGCTGCTTTTCAAACAGTGCTATAAATGACATTACTGGAAAGTCTGAAGTTGGAAACAAACACACACGCAAGGTTTAATCTATGTCAGAACAATAAGGAAAACCATAACTTCACAGATAAAAGCAACTCACAGAATCAGAGTCCTTTCAGAAAATGGAATCAGATGGAAGGAAGAAAATATATTGACTTTTTAGGACTTTAAGGATCAACAGGACAGAGAAGATCTCATGCATTACAAAAACATGACAGAAGACAGAAAAGTGTTACAATACAGCAGGGAGCTTTCACTAAGGTGCTGGAATGAGATACTGAAGTTACAGGTTGAGTTCCTCGACTTCCCAACTGAGGGCACAAACACCACAAGTTGAGTGTTGGGAAATCACGCATGTTCCTGAACATAGAGCTAAGCACCTGCAGTTACTAGCACAGTTCTACATATTAAATCCCTAGGAGGCAGATACCACTTCAGAGGCGCTCACTTTTTTGTTCCTTACAACTTATTCCTACTTTCCTACCAGAACCTCCTACTCCACAGGATAGGAGGACTTATTCATGCACTTGCAGACTCACGATCTGTGAAATGATCAGGCTTCTCAGACACATGCATGCATGCTCTCTCCAAAGCACTCACTGAACAGGAACAAGCAGAATCAAGGCATAAAGAGAAAAAAAGGAAAAAGGCTCTGCCATCGGCACCTCTAAACATTGAATCACACTTGCAGTTCACCTACAAACCAGGGTCATGCCTGTTGCACAAGTCAGTACTTGTAAAGCAAAGTCACAGAAGGGGTGAGTCCATGCTTCAAAATACACTAGTTTTTTTTCCCCGCCCCATATCCACCTGTCATGTTGTCATAGTGACCTAAGAATCTGATCTGAATTCCCCTAATTAATAAGGTAATGAAGGCTTACGAGGCTCCAAAGGAAGAAGTCAGCTTCTAAGGCCATTAATTCAGCAATGTTAATGTGATAAGCTGAGGCACACCATTAAACAGACTGAGATGAAATAAGGCAAACTGCCTCTGCTGCCAGAGCTGAAGCAGAGAAGCTGCTCCACATTGCACTAGAGAGGACAAAGCTAGAACCCTGGAAACATTCGCTCAGGTTAGATACACATGGCTAGGTATTCAGAAGCCACGTAGGAACATAACTTTTCCTAAACAAAATTAGACACAGTTTTGTGCCTAAATCTTCAACAGCTTTAAGAAAACTACAGATACATGTAATGTTTTCATTTAAGGCATTTTACACAAGAGTATCTTCCATCTTTGACCTCAGTCCCCTTCTCCATTTCCTGACCTTAAAGGCAACCTGCTTCACACTTTGGGCAATATATGTACTATTTCTGTGCCTCATGTTACATAAAGAAATCACACAGGCAGAGACATAAGGCAACCACACAGTTAAAATGTTCCCTTAACTCTAATCTTTGATGAGGCAGTCATTTAGAGAAATGACTCAGGATCTCTCTCACTCTTTTCTAATAAATCCAAACTCACACTGAATTTTGTTTAAAAATAATCTCAATGTTTTATTTTAGAGGTGCACTGAGGTCATTAGAGGATAAGCAATAATTTATTTCAAAGCTTAATTATTTATGAAATATTAATTCCTAGAGTTTTTCCTTGAGCAAAGGTTATTTGCTTAGGTTGCTAGCAATATTTCTACTTTCAGCAAGGTAATTAACATCTACACCCCCCACCTGTTGCCCCACTGTAGGATTACTACAGTATGTTACTTCTACTGAATATTCCTATCTAGCATTTGATGATTCTTCCTCAAAACTTGTTGGCTTTCCAGAAAGCGCTATTGATTCTTAGAATAGAAGGGCATCTTACTCACCTTTTATGTTAAGTATTTACTGTTTTATTATGCCCCAAGGCTGCAATTTAAAGAGGATACTAAGGTCAATTGGCCAAAATACTTCCCCTTCCTGCCCACTTTTTTCACTCATTTGCAAGACTCATTCTTTACCTCTTTGCCCAACTGCAAAACTTCATGCATCAATCTCAGCAAAGGTATCATGAAATGGTCAGTCCTGCAATGCAGGAGCAAAGCACACTCGTTCTTGAGACCCATCACACCCTGAAAGCTCTAGAGCCTAGAGTGAAAGTGAAGAATTTCTAGTCACCCAAATGAATCATGCCCTATTAGGAACATCTGTAGCTTTGTTGCTCCCCCCTACCCCCGCCACAACCCCTTCCCATCAGCCTTGCTTTCACATAGCATTAAAAGCAGACTGCCTTTCATACATTTCAATACATACTGCATTGCATATAGACTAGACTTACCATAGCAGGAAAAGCTTAAACTAATTGAGCCTTGTCAGATCTCTGCTGTGATGGGAAGCTCTTCACACAGTAAGCCTAACTATGCCAGAAGGAAGTTTCTGAACTTGTCCTAAAGCTCAGCAGGTGTTTTGAGGAAACATACTTGGACAGAGATTGCTCTGTTGCTTGAGGCTGTGCTGAGCTGTTAAAGTGACAGAATTGAGAATAATATTGCAGGGCTGGACAGGAGGAAAAACAGACAAAAAGCACCACACACTCCCCAAAGGAAAAACAAGAAGCAGAAAAGCAGGTAACCTTATAAGGGTGAGAGGCATTCAGTGAATGTCTAAAAAACAGTAAGATAAAAAGAAAAAAAAAAGTGCTATTTTTTACTGATTGTTTCCCCACCACATAGAACATCAAAATATTTCTTCCAAATTGAGAAGAGACACTGCCTAAAGAGTTTTAGTACTACATAATCTCTCACCAACTGTATAATCAGTGAGCTCAAAGCAAAGGGCAAAAAATTTAACAGCACTAAGTAAAAAGCTTCTGTTAGTTATTAGGCCAGGATTATACCTTCATCACTAACTTCTCTAAAACTCTATTTTTCATACTTCTAACTCTCAATGTCATGGAAGTTAGAGAACACATACCCCTTTAAAGGCAAAACACTTAATATGGTACTAAATAGTATTATGCAAAGACCGTAACACTACCTTGCATGAAACCAGCTTAAGTTCATCTGAAAGTGACCTCTACTAGGATTGCTTTAAAAAAACCATCTAAAATAGATGTTTTTCAGAGGCTTAAAACTAGAAAATCAAGTCTCTGAAGAGTCTCAGTAATAATCAAGCTCTCAAAACAGATATATGTGATCTACTACTGTTATTAAAGAGTATCACTTCAGTGACTCTTACTGAAAGAAACTGCCACCACAATCTATTTAAAATAATAGCACAAAATATCAGTGTAAAAAGCTTAGCCAGCTTTTGTTTCAGACTGACAAAATGAGGTAGATAGGAAAGTTTCACCTAATGACTACAGCTACACAGAAGTCCTTTCTTTAGCTCATAATACTTTAAGTCACAATCAGACAGGAAAAAAAAAATCACATACAGATAAGACCATTTGATAAGATCAGATTTGATAAGACCAGATATTAAATGGAAACTTTGAGCAATTTCTCCTTTTAGAGCACAACCCTGAGTACATCCCTAGAGGAAAAACTGCTTGAATTCGTTAGGAACTACTTAATTACAAGAACAGATAAAAATCAAAGACCAGTGCCTTTTTCTATGCATATATTCATATGCAGATAATTGTGAATTGAAGTTTTGAATAGATTAAATAGTAACATTATAATTTGTTTTAATTGGCTTATCCCAATTTTTTTTTTTTTTTTTTTTTTTTTGATGCCACAGGGGAGTGGAAGGGAACAGCCATCACCTACTCCAGAACTGAACTGGTTGGCTTTGCTCAAGATGCCAATAAGGCTTGGCAAGATTTTAACAGTACATAATTTTTACATGAAGGAGGCAGCAAAGATTGCTGCAAGTAGTGCTTCTTAGAATTTTACAATCACTACCAATGCTTTAATAAAGCAATTTGCTTCGTTGTCCTCATCTTCTTGCCCACTTTTCAGCATCACTTTTAACACTTCTCTGTCAACAGTTATACTTCCTCCCCATGACAGCAGGAACACACAGTGCAAGCAACTATCATTTCCATGTATTAGGTGGATGTTTACATGAACTGTGTCTTTTAACTGTTCAGATTAAAAGCTATTAGCACCAACACCATATAGTACATATAAGGTAAAGGATTAGCTAAGTTCAGGTATTTCTAACCTATGATTTTTCTCTACAAAAGACAAAAGGGTGTGGAATTTCTTCTTCACAACTTCCTCATCCCTAACACCACTGAAAGTAGGTATTATTCACCTGGCAAAAAAGTGAAAGGAATATGACATTTTGTTGCACTTAATTTTTGACCATTTTTTCCAATTTTTCAGAAAAAAAAAAGGAGGC
This sequence comes from Nothocercus julius, assembly GCA_013398735.1. Lineage (NCBI taxonomy): Eukaryota > Metazoa > Chordata > Aves > Tinamiformes > Tinamidae > Nothocercus > Nothocercus julius. The sequence goes on from VZSV01000036.1 coordinate 2,227,545, forward strand.
TAATTTTATCACATCAAGAAAGTTTTAAACTATCTCAAAATATTTATTTTGAAAGATTCATACCTCAACATTCTCATTTTTCTTCACAGACATTTCAGCATCATAAATATTTTCTGTTACACCTTTTAGAATTCAAGCATAGAACCCACTGAAATATTTGCTACTACCCTTATGCCTCAGCTTATATGCTACTTTCAGCTTTTTCCATGTAAGTAATTAGTTAAGTGCCACAAGCTGTTTAGAGAGGGGAAAAAAAAGTCTTCCTTGGGCCAAGTCTTTGTCAAGCTCCCTTAAAGGTCTGAAGGAATTTTGCCTAATTAAAGATTGCAAAACCAAGATTTTCCTCAGAATTAAAGCAACATACCAGGTCTTATTTTGTCACCCACAGATCTATGAAAGAAACTAAACACACACCCTCCGTCATTACCACTGTCAACAGCTTACCATGAAGTCTAACGTATGGGACCAATACTTGCACTTTAGAAAGCACACTAGCAAAAATACCCTTTTGAGTATTCAAGCAATAGATCTTACATTAAAAGTATTCACACTGTCTAAAGAACCCAGAATATACAGTTTCCAGGACAAACTGAGAAACTACAAATATCAAAAGAGAATGCCAAAGACATTAGAGTAGAAAGAAAAGCAAAGTTAAACCAATAAAAATGCAGGAGAGAACCAGAATGGACAGCAGTGACAGAAAGCTACTCATGCCAAACAGCTATCTGGAACTGAAACTCAGATAGTCTGGCCTGCAGACTACAAAGGCAGATTTCTTTAACTGCAAAACTACAATTTTCCTGAATGTTTCCAGTGATTGAACACATTTAGGTATACATGGTTATAACTGGTTGCACAGATTTGGAAGCTTTGAGATAATTTTTCAATTTTGAGAGCAAAATATTTTGTTATGTAAGAATAACACAGCTTTCATATTGAACAGAGATGGATTTTATCCTGACCTACACAAGAATAAGGCTATTGTCATCTTCCTTTGCCAAGGAGAAAAAAAAAAAAAAAAAAGGCCTTGGTTCTAAATTAAGCTGCAAACAAGTTAAAAAAAAAAAAAAAAAAAAACTTTCACTTTTAAAATTTAAATACTCCTGCAAGCTTTAGACAATCCGCAGACTTGCTTATACTGTAAATTCCCCAAATATAAACATTACAGAACAAAGCAGCACTGTCAGTGACCAAGAAGCACAATTAACTTCCTGTTAGATGTTGAATTTTAACAGTATTCATAGTGTTGACACTCAACTGTAACAAGAATAGCACAAAAAGTGTACTCTGCTACTCCTGGTGCTTTTAAAATGGGTACACTCTGAACAAGAGTTTTAGAATGCATTAAAATGAAATAAGAAGCAGTCATCCCAATTATTAGGAGCTAAGCAGACCAATAAAATAAGAATACTTGTAATAGCAATCTATTTTTTCCAATGCTGTTATGGTATTCTTGACCCACTCAGCAGAGTTTAAAAGAAATCTTAGAACAAAACTGTGAATAGAGTTTGGAAAAAAGACAATTTTTATCCACAAGTAAATATATGTGAATTTGCAAATTATTGCATCAAAAGATATATACCTGACTAATAAAAACATAAAACCAGTAAATATTTAGAGAAAATAGACAAGGTAACCTTAAAATGGAAAAATGCGAATTGTCTGGCAAACAGGAGCAGAGCAACAGTATGTGACAGTACAGTATCATTCTGTGAGAAAATAATAGAAAAAAGAACTAGAGATGAGCACCAGCAAAATCCCATGGAAAATATTTGAGTGGTGTGAGGTTTATGATAGCAGTGAAGATTCTCCTAGGAGCGCACCAGTCCTATTTCAAAGCACAAACTCATTTTTAATGCTAGCCATTGAAAAGTTCTTAAGATCTATATGCCTTTAATACTCACCTGAGGAGCAAGTGCAGTGAGCAGATAAGGGCCTGGCCTCAGACTCCTCTCCAAGCAGGAAAAAGCTCTGCTGCCCTTGGCCATACAGAGGGTGTGAGGCTGCAGCATCAGCTCAAGGACAAAGCTGAGCCTCCCAAACCACTCCAAGGCAACCCCAGGGCCAACATGTGTCAGGGTACCCTTTAGGGGCTAAGAACAGGCTCCTTCTTTAAAAGCTGATGCTTTAAACACAGCCCAGATCACAAACCTTGCAGAAGAATAAGTTTGGAAGCTGCCTAACTTTGACAAAAATCTGATAAGCCACATTTAATCCACATATCCATGAGCCAGACAAAAGAAATAAAGTAAAAAATATCAAGTGCACTGACCACACAGTAAGTTGTGTCTTCTCTTTCTAGGAGATCTCTCTCAACAAATATGAGGCTCAGCATACAGAAGGTGCAAGCAGAACAGCACTCTGCTGAGCTGGAACTTCAAAACCTTAGAGGACCTCAAGAGCAAAGCCTTGGCTACTCCACTGCTTCTCTCAGAGATGTTATTTTACAGTTTATTTGAAAATGAGAAGGCTGAAAGCATTTAGAGGGAGAAGTATGAAAGATATTTCACAATGAAAGAGATAATCATACAGAAGATGGGATTCTAAGCACTTCAACTGATAGCAAAAAAACACTGTTAAGAGCAAAAACACTGCTAAAAGCAGGTTTGTTTAATGGTCCAAAGATTATTCTAATAAAGTTAAAGAGGGAGTGGGGAGAAAAACATACAATAAGTCTTTCTCACCTTTAGTTCTCACAATTTTCACATTTAGTTTCAGAAGCTCTGGACATTTGTCATGCTTTCTCAATCATTTAAAACCTGCTCCCACTGGGAAGGGTGTTGTTTAGCTGGTCACATATTGTGAAACACACAGAAACACTTTTTCCTTCCCTCTAAGGACACCAGCCTCGGCAGGCAAAGCTGCTCACTCTGTTTGGGCTCAGCTGGAAGAGGGTCAGACCAGCCACTTCACTAGGGCACAAGGCAGCGTGTTGGAGACACACAGGAATGATCCCACTCACTGACAAAGCCTCATCAATCTCTGTGGCCAAGCACTTGAACCAGCCACCAGGGCCTGGCCCTCAAGGAAAGGTGGTACTTGGGAGAGTCCCCATGTCACTATGGGTGCTCGATTGGGGCCTGCCACAGCATGTCACCGGCCCAGCACCGGTGGGGGCAGCGGCAGAGAGTCCTCCTGCTACAGGGACCCCTTCATGTTACTCCACGCACCTTACAGGTCCCTCAACCGCACGGCAAGGGCACTTCCGCGCCGCCTTGCTGCGCTGGGACCGGCCGCGCTGGCTACGGACGAGGAAGCGGAGAGCAGAAAAAGGCGCGCGAGGCGCGGCTACCGGCTCCTCACTCCCTAGAGGAGTCGCTGCTCCCAAGGGGGCGGCTGCACCAGACAGGGATCCCGCGGGAAGCGCGAGAGCGGCCACCGTTAGCGGCCGCGAGGGGAGCGCGCGTGAGGAGGGGGCTCGCTCAGGCGGCGACCGTTAACGGCCGCGAGGGGAGTGCGCGTGAGGAGGGGGCTCGCTCAGGCGGCGACCGTTAACGGCCGCGAGGGGAGCGCGCGTGAGGAGGGGGCTCGCTCAGGCGGCGACCGTTAAC
>VZSV01000036.1:2239145-2265891 GCA_013398735.1 Nothocercus julius
TATAATTTCAGGGATAATCATATCAAACAGCAATGGATGATTACACAAAAATAGAGAAGATTGGTGAAGGTAAGGAGGACTATGAGCCTCGAACTGTTGTGCAGACTCCTTCAAATGTCATGGAAGCCTTGTCTGCTCCAGCTTCTGTGATTTAACTGACAAAATAAATAGGCCTGTGGTTTACAGAAGTAACCACCTTCACGTGTAAAGACTTTCAGATTGTCCTGTCATGGAAGTGCATATGATCTATCTGAAACAGCTGATCAGTTTGGAGAGGTACCTGCCTTGCCCCAGGAGGGGAGAGATGTGTTCCACGACTTGGAGTTGGCTTCCGAATTTAGGAAGCCACTTTTTTTTTTTTTTTTTTTTTCCCTCTCCATCTGAAACTTCAGACTTATGCCCCTAAACAGCATCATTTGCTAGAACAAGGTGCTTGCAGGTAGCATGCATAAAAAAACACCTTATTGTATGGTTATTACTTGTACTTTTGTTCCTGCTGTTCAGGTACCTATGGCGTTGTGTATAAAGGTCGGCACAAAGCAACAGGCCAAGTGGTTGCCATGAAGAAAATACGTCTAGAAAGCGAGGAGGAAGGTGTTCCTAGTACTGCTATCAGAGAAATTTCTTTATTAAAAGAGCTGCATCATCCCAATATAGTCTGGTATGCGTATACTTGTATTTGCCTCAGCTTTTTAAACAGCACTAGTTCTTACAACGTAGTACAACAACAAGTACAGCGTAGTCCTAAATCCTGTATTTGTCAGTTTTCTAAACTGAGTTTTTCCTGCTGTCTCTTCCTGTTCTTGGAATCTAAATTTAAAGTCTTTGCCAGTTTTGTGATTTTATGCAAGCTGTGTGGTTATCATCAGAATGGAGACTATATAGTTTATTGAAAATGGTTAAACTTATTTAGTCAGATTCTAAACTTCATTTGCCATTTTGGAGTACATTTCCTGATCATAATGTTGCAAGTCTCTGCCACCTATCCCTTTCTTACTGTTCTGTAGCAGAAAGTTAAAGGTAACACTTCCTTAGCAGGCATGTATTAGGGGGCTATGACTGAAACTTGTACCAGGGAGTGTCTGACATGTAGGACTGATCACAACCCCTGTCTCTTAATTGCTTTTTGATGGTGCAGAGTATCTTGGATCTCATGTGACTTAAAACTAGCCGTGCGGCAACTAAGTAGTGCCCCAGTGAGATCTATGTTTGGGTTTAGGTCCCCTTTATCTATTAGTGATGGAAGGGATACTTAAAAACATGTAAAAATTTTGCTCTGCCTGATAGGTTCCTATTTTAATGCAGAGCTCTTCACTCTTACTAGCAATCCACGCATTGCTTTAATCTAGCTTCAAATGGAAGCTAGATACCAAGCAGTTGTTAAATTGCAACTAGATACTATGTAGGAGGGAATGCAACACACAAGGGGGAATGTAAGGTGTTTCTTCCCAAACTCCAGTGCAGTTCAATGAATCTGTTTATCTTTAAAGACTGAAAACTTTAAAGATTATCTTATTAGCAGCTCAGAAACGTCAACTTGTGTCCCTGTTGAGAGGGGAAATGTTAACAGTGATTCCGCCGTTTTGCCATGGAGTTGACTGTCTATTCTATTTCTAGTCTTCAGGATGTACTTATGCAGGATTCGAGACTGTACCTCATCTTTGAATTCCTTTCCATGGATCTCAAGAAATATTTGGATACTATTCCATCTGGCCAATATTTAGATAGTGCACGTGTTAAGGTAAGAGGACTTTTCCTAGGGTATTAAAGGAATTAATGAAAAGAAGACCAACGAAGCCATGACCAACTCTAAGTATTATTTATCTTCAGTGGAATTAACCCATTGAAAAAGGAAAGGCTAGAGAAGGTGTACGCCACAACAGGAATCTTAAGTTTTGCTTTAAAAACACATCAGTTCTTCTAGTTGCTGAAATTAAATTGCCTTAAATTATAACCAAGTAAACCACCCCCAATAACTTTCACTTTTTTTTTTTTCTTATTAGTTTGATGCTAACTCAATATCTAATACTTTGGATTTCAGTTGCATACCTCTATGGGGAGACCTAATGCAAGGAACCAGCTTTATGTTGCAGATTGCTTAACTTCCAGTAAAGCTCACTACTGTTTTTTTTTTCCCCTTCTCTTCATCCTTTCTACAGAGTTACTTGTATCAAATATTGCAAGGTATTGTGTTCTGCCATTCAAGAAGAGTATTGCACCGAGACTTAAAACCTCAGAATCTCTTAATAGATGACAAAGGAGTGATTAAACTAGCAGATTTTGGATTGGCTCGAGCTTTTGGGATTCCAGTGCGGGTATACACACATGAAGTGAGTTGAAATATCCTCTCAGTGGTTAGGACAAAGCTTACTACCTCCCTGGTAAAAGGAATTTAAAGTAGTTGTAAAGTAGAAGACTGTTACATTTCTTTGACTTGCTTTATTTGACAGCTTTCCATGTCCACTACAACTGAATTCCCTTTTGCTCCTTGGGAGCAAGGGGTATATAAATTTTCCTGAACATGTTTTACCCTAAGGTGCTAGGGGATCTTACGAATCCCACTGTTACGTCTGACTCCTTGTTAAGGTAACAGGTCAGAACTTGACCTTTCTCTTGCAAGGACATTCTCAGTGCATACCTATTCATATTTGTTTGCTTGCAGTTAGTAGCTAGGTGCTACTAAATGTGAACTTCTTGTTCTCCGACAACTCGTACTTTACTGTAGTGGGATTTATTACGCTTGTTTTCAATGAATGGAAATCCTTTTTTCAAGCTAAGACTTCTAGTACAGGCTCATACTTTAACCAAAAGAATGGTGCGAGTGTTCCTTAATACTAAATGAGCCACTGTATTTGCAGTCACCTAGAAGACTTGAGTCCATAACCTGATAAGAATGTCCTCATTGACTAGGTAGTGACCCTGTGGTACAGGTCTCCAGAGGTGTTGCTCGGATCTGCTCGGTACTCAACTCCAGTGGATATATGGAGCATAGGTACCATATTTGCTGAGCTGGCCACTAAAAAGCCTCTCTTCCATGGGGACTCTGAGATCGATCAGCTCTTCAGGATCTTCAGGTATGTCAGGGCAAACCCACCCTTGCTGTTAGTGCAGCCAGGGCTGTGCACTCCCAGAAGCTGCCATGGGCACAGAGCTTTATACTAAACTCACTAGTGTTTTGCTGATTCTTGTGTAGAGCTTTAGGGACCCCCAACAATGAAGTATGGCCTGAAGTGGAATCTCTGCAAGACTACAAGAACACATTCCCAAAATGGAAGCCTGGCAGCCTGGGGACACATGTCAAAAACTTAGATGAAGATGGACTAGATCTGCTTTCTGTAAGTAGCCTGTCTTTAAACTCTTTTCTAGGAGACTGAACAGGTATTTTCAGTATCAACAATATCTAAAGCTCTTCTACACTCAGGTTTGAGCGGACCCGTGGATTAAGAGGTACGGATGTTCAAATTCTATCAGCAGTTTTTCTGCTGGAATGGGCAGTTGCTCTGCTAGCAAAACTGTAACGTAATGGATGAAATACACTTGTTTCTTGAAAAGCTTAAAGCAAACCTAAGGGTTTAGGCTACTTGACTGCTCTCTTACTAAGCAATTATACCTCAGAGCTTGCTTTATATTAACAAGCCAGGTACAGCTTGAAGGAAGGATAAGCTTTTACAAGCAGTGTGTCTCAATGAAGGCTCCTCCCGCAGAAGTGTAGCTGTCACCTCTCTGGGGCCACACTAATAGGGATGTGGCTGTATGACTTCTCATCCAATTGGAAATGTATTCTCTTTTATGGTAGTATTGGGGTTAATGTTTGAGGACTCACCTTATGTAGTCTTTAATGGTGGTCTTAGCAGACATAAAAAACAAGATGGAAAACAGTTGTTTTAACTGATCACCTGTGAAAGCAGGGGCTTAGTTTAAGCTGGCCCACTGTGACTGACTCAATTGCCTTGAGTTTTGATTTACTTAATCCACCAAAGGCTAACTGGTATATTTTGTGGCTAGGGTGCATTTACTTTAATCTTGTAGCCAAGCAGTTAAACCACCATAACAAACGCTCTAATCAAAAAAGGTGGTTTTAATTTTTTTTCTTCATTTAGTGCTATGCCTGCTCATGTGCTGACTTCAGTCTAATTTAGATCACTTAGGTGTGTTTAGATGGACACCTTGGTGACTCATCAACTGACTATCTTAAAGCTACGCAAGTCTGCACTGTATCGATGCATGGGGAAGGTGCTCTGTTTTGAAATGAGCTGAAGGTTCAAAGCCACTTTGCTGCAAAGGCAACTTTGTATTGCAGTTACCCTCGTAGCTGGTTCATGTTCTTAAACTGCTTTTTTTCCTAATGTGACTGCTAATTATCCACCTTGGTAAGGAAGTGGTGTTGTGTTGCTCAGGGGTCCCAAGTGACGAAAACATCACCTTTTGTTTCTTTGTGGGAACACAGCCGCTTCTTGCACTAACAAGCTCAACACCACTTGTTGAAAACACAGCTCTGTCTTGAGCTCGTAGCAGTGTTTTACAGAAACTGCCAACTTAGACTGGAGATCCGTCCCTGTGGGTGTGCTGATGGCATCGTTGCTAAACCCTAGTTTGAAGTAGGATTGCTACTGACTGTCCTTACAGACTGAAATCAGCCGAAGGGAGTGAGTGAATCCTGGTGATGCTGCCACATAACTGACCTGCTAAGCGGTCTGTGCTTGGCTGCGGATTCATCATATAAAAAACATTTTGGGTCTGCTACTCACAGGCAAAAGAAAAAGCAACCTGCTTCCTCAAATAGTATCAATGTCTTGAACAATGCTAATCTCAAACCATGTTAAATGTCTCCCAAATCTTCTGTAACTTCCCCATAAATTGAAATCTGAGCCTCCTACAAAACCTGAGCCTGATAATAGTGCCTAGATTCTTGGACATCTGGAATCCATTTATTTATCCTGTAGTACTTAAATATGAGGCAGTAGCATAACTTTAAAAGCAATGAAAACTAATAACTCATGCTATAGCACAAGCTCAAATAGGACAATGAAATTTTTGATTACTACTTTTGTAGACAAAGTTCTAGATGGTATGGAAGTAAAAACTAGTATTAAAGAAACTACCATTTTATACTTAAAAAAAAAAAAAAGGTGCTAGACTCCTTGTCCCATGTAATGATTTTGGGCTTTGGCTGTCTGAGGAAAACACAACAAAACTTGCCCTTGCAGAGGACCTGAACAGGATCAGTATGTTTCTTTACCTTGGAGATATGCATTATTATCATTTGGAGTTTTTGGTGGAAATGATCTTAGGTCAGGAGGGAACTTATTTTTTCTAGTTCCATTATTAATGTTATTATGGTTATACATCTGCCCCCTTAACACAAAACTCAAGTACCTGTTTCATGAGGACTAAATGTCTTTTTTCCCCTCCCTTACAGAAAATGTTAATTTATGATCCTGCAAAAAGAATTTCTGGCAAAATGGCCCTGACCCATCCGTATTTTGACGATTTGGACAAATCTACACTTCCAGCTAATCTGATCAAGAAAGTCTAGACTCTTGGACTAAATCAACCTGAGTGAAATAATTGTGACTTTTTATTGTTAAGTCTGTCTGTAACTTTTATGTCTGTCTTTCTGCTTTAAAATTGTGGTTGTATTTAGTGTGTTCTGGTTTAAGTGTTATCTAAATGTAAATATTAACCTATTAGTGCTCACATTAACCACAGTGCAAATATCACTGCTGGTACTACAGTACACTTTCTATAAATAAAGCTTTAAATACATAAAAGGACTGAAACTTCTTTCTAAGCTACAGGCACTATAAAAAAAGGAATCCAAGTGGTTTTTGTACTGCTTATTGTGAATCTCCCAGAACAGATAACATACGAAAACTTAAATTCTACTTGGGAATGCTCTATACCAATGTGTAACTGTTTAACAGGACCCCTTTTCAACTGCTATTACTACTAACATCTTTCCTCTGTTTCTTGTTAAAGATAAAGCCCTTGTGATTAGTCCTGAATGTGGAAACTAATGTCTTCATTATAGGAACAGTCAAATAATATGTTGACCTAACAAGGCTGCTAAGAACTAGGAACTGTCATAGATGGAGATGCTACCCTAGCTAAAGATTCTCTGTGACTACAGAAGGACCTTAGCAAAGCTCTCCAGCACCTGATTTTGCAGGTGAGAGTACTGTGAGAAGATCAAATGAAACTTATGCAGGTATATATACTAAATAATTACTGACTGTATTTGACTAGATTTCTATTTGTGGCTTTAGGATACAACAGTAGAGGCAGGCTGCTGGAACAGAAGAGAAGCAGCAGAATGAACTTCTGATGACTTTAGCCTAAAAATTGCTGTTCATTTTAAAATGAAGCACAAGCTGGTAGAATTAACTGTAGACTTTTATCTCAAGATTCAATTTGCTGTAAATCCTAGTTACAGGAGTTAACAGCTGTATTAATATTGATGTTGTACTGGGTGTATGCACCATGAAACTGCTGCTGTTCTGGGGCCAAAGGTCCCAACAAAGTTTGGGATAGCAATGATGGCCTCAGGCTTCTAAACTGGTCCTGTGAAAGGAATAGTAGCTGCTCATGAACAATGAGGCCTGTGAAAGTCCTGTCCTGCAGCTAGTGGCAAGGGGAGACTTTGGAACAAGAGCAGCGGTAGGTGATGACATTCTGCACTGTAGCTGCTTATTAGCCTGCCTACTGCCCAGTTACCTGGAAGTACTGCGGTATCGGGCATTCTTCTAAACCAATGACACTTTTAGATAGTCTTATACCAGTTGGGTATTAGCATTGTATTCTGCAGAATAGTTCTTAAATTCTCTTTTGGGGAAATATCTGGATACTGTTATGTTATAGAATCATTTAGCAGTCAAGCCAAGCAGTACTCTTTGAAAACACTTCTACAGAAAGCAGCCTGTTAACTGGAGGCAGAGAAGACAACTGCTATGGCTGATTCTTTGTAGTGATTAGATTGTGTTTAAGTTCTCTATAAACTGAGAAGAAAATTGTAACTGGGTAGATTTGGATGTGGTCGCTTGTAATATTAATAGAACAAAAAATTGTGACATTCATCTCATAGGTGACATGCTGAACACTTTTTTCCTTACTAGAATTGTACTCTAACTAAATTGTACTAAGACAGTACTAAAACTGCTGAAGACATATTCTTTTTAAGAGTAGCTTACTACTAGCTTATCTGTTCCACAGCCAAGCAGGGTGTCAGGAAAATAACGTAACAGAGCTACAGTTGTAGCTCTGACTAAACAATCCTCTTCCTCTTAGGAAAGACAAGAGCTAAATGAGCACTGTACCACTCATCTGTGTTTGAGGGGAGCTGGGGTGGTACATCTCATGCCTAAAACCATGATGAAATAAAATGCAAAGTTATCACTGATGTAAGTCCTTCTTCCAGAGGAAGAAATACTTCCTTACCCATGCAAACTGCCCTGCCCTGAGTCTGCTCTGCAGAACACTTGGGATGCTGAGCCCTTAGCCACCTGGAACTTCTCTTAGCACTAGTGAGAAGGGGTGCTTTCCATTCTTGGATAACCTAGAACCCTGCTTCTTGCCGTGGCTGTGGAGGGAGGTAAGGAACTGCTCTCACACAGCACTGCTCTTGCCCAGCAGCTGAGGCTAGCGCGGTGCTTGGCAGGGGTGCGTGATTTTTAATGGGCTGTTCTGACAACTGAATTGTACTAAGCCAGCAGTTGCACACGGGCCCAGCAGGCACTAGCCAGCATGAGAGAGTCTGTCCTAGCTGCTGATACAGAATGACTACCTGAAACTAGAAAACACACTTGCAGAAGTGATAAGTTGATGTATTTAAACCTGTAGGAAAAAAAAAAAAATTTACAAGATGTAGGGGAGGCAGAGTAATTTGTGTGCTGCCCGCCTCCGAAACCACTGGTTTGACAGGACTCACTCCTAAGCTACCTAGTAACTTATCCCTATCACTAGGCCTCAATTCCTCTCAGTCTTGCTCAGCACCTCTAGCTTTTTCTCTTGGAGGCACCACAGCCCCTCAGCACTGAGGGCCTCAATCTCAGCCCACCTGCCAGGGTATCTCCATCCTCACTGTGCCTAGGGAACACCACCAGCAGGCAGCAACAGATCTCAACAGGCTCCCACTCCTCTTCGCCTCATCAGCTCTCGAGCATGCTCCGTGGCCTTACTGCCTCCTAGGGATCAATAGCGAGAGGAATTGGTTCAATACTACTAGTACCATAAGTGCTAGACTGCTGTTATTACTAATAATGTTATTATGTTGACTTTGAAGTTGCCACAAAAGACTTTGCTAATAATACTGAACATCTGTAGAAGGCTTGCAAACTTACAGTAATTTTCTTACAAAAGTTGCAAGTGGAGGGAATTTTTGTCCTCCATTGTTTGTCCTCCATATTATTTAAGTAGTTCAAAGGCTGTTCTATACAAGAGATTTGACATTGGACCAACTGTTTAAAAAATAAAAACTTTCCCAGTATTAGAAAGGTCATTTCTTCTTAAAATACTGAGCCAACTATAGGGTAATTGTGGGCTGAAGTCTAGCTGCATTTATCTAACTTCTTTATCATTTGATAGTCCTCAGCAGCTTGATCATAAACTTGGTATCCCTCTTCCTGCCTTATTTTCTTGTGCTAAAATTTTCCCGTCAAACATCATGTACCTGAAGAGTCACGTTTGCATAAAGGATTTGACTAGTCCAAGGAAGGTGCGGAAAAGCCCCCTGTCTGTTAACACCCCTCTTTTTGGGTCCTCTTTGCTTGCTTCCCATAGCATCTTGCCATTTTATTTTTACCTTGTTTCAGTAATTCATCACTGAGCATGAGTGAGCCCCAGAGCTTTTCTGATCCATTTAAACCCCTTGATGTGTAAGCTGGGGACAGTACCACAAACATTTCACAGGCAGGCAATGAATGTGAACTATTTTTGATCTAGGCTCTAATGACAGGTGAAAGTTTGCACTGTGAATATGCTTGACACCTGCCAAAGCAGATATCCGATCCTGACACTTTTTGAACTCATTAACTGGAAGAAAGGGTAAGATGCTCATCTATTAAATTTTACTATTATCATATTTTAAAATAGTAGTTGGAAAATAAGGGAATGTAGTTGCTTTGAGTTAACTCAGCCAGCTCAATCTCATTCTGAGGTTTGCTGGGATTTGCTTGGAAGGAATAGGCAAAGGATAGAGGGAGTGCAACAGTGCACAAATACAGAATTGGCAGCTGATAAAGCTTGAAATACTTTTTCTATACAGAGATATAGGAAGTCTTTCTTAAAAGTTGTCTGACAGTCATAATCACAAAGGTAAAATAAAATTAGGAATTTAGTAGCTTTATTTCTTGATTGATTTGCAGGACTAGTTGCTAGCTACTTTTACTTTGATCGCTTCTTTATCCTTTTTTACTTTATATATTTCTCCCTCTTTTTTTTTTTTTTTAAGTCGGTGGATTTCACTATGTACATGAAACCAGAGCCGTGGACACAGAGGACTGCACGCTGCTCCGGATGCCGGGAGCTGCTCTTCGCCGCTCTTGCCCACACGGTGTCCCTCCAGCTCCTGCCTAGTGCGGCCCACGCCGCGAGGGGGAGGGAAGCAAGGGAGAGCCATCAGATTCCAGGGCTCCATGGAAAATTGAGGAGTATTTATGTTTCTGGGAGGCAGCCAGCCTGAAAATGCTGTCTGAATTGAAAGCCTTTCATGAAACATCTGGGCAGTTAAATTTTCCTAACTTCAAAGATGTCCAGCACCATACTGACAGTAATACTGATTTCTTTCTTTAGTGAAGAATCACTTAGGTTAACACACAAAAGCCTCTGTAAAGCTATTTCATGCTAAAATTAATGATCAGAATGACTTTGCCTAATGAAGTATCATAGAAATGCCAATCAATATAGTTATATTATACCATACTCCTAATTGGTTGCATAGGTCCCTACCCGTTGGCCCCAGTTACTAATTTGGGGGGGAATTTTTGGAAGTTAAACTGGCAGACTTCTAAGTTTCCCACCCGTGCTTGAGCTGGGCACAGAACGGTGCCCTTGTGTTTGGCACTGCCCCTTGCAGACAGGTTCCAGCAGCTTGGCCACCAAGTTTGTGCTGCCAAAACCCCTAAGTTACCCCAGCTGAGCAGCTGCTCCTCAGGAGGGGCTTGTTTCTGGTTACTCATGTGGGGCTCTCCTAAACCCAAAAGCTTTTGGCTAAAAGCAGAGCTATGCAAAATACTTCTCAGATGACCTGGTCCTGTTCTAAGGCATGGGATTACACAGTCACAGTCCTGTGCTTGAGGCAGGAATGCAGAACGAGACACAGGACACACACTTTCCTAAGCAGCCTTAGAAATAGAAAAAATACCCTATTTGTTGCCCATCTTAATCAACTGCTTGTACTATTGTCTAGTTATTAGTGTATTTATCATATGGTCAAAGACCATAAATACACACAAGCAGGTGAAGCAGGTGTCCTGCTCCAGGATGCTGCAGTGCTGAAGTTCTCGATTTAGGAAATGGAAAAACACCAAGGCTGGCTCTCTGCACCGGGGCTTTTCCCAGGGAGGGAATTGTGAAGCTGCATCTAGCACAGCCAGGCACCTCTCTGTCTAACACCACTTCCAGGGGCAGTTACTGAGTGCAAAGAAGAGTCTTTGGTAAAGTCTGCCACCGACTCAGCTCAGCAGGCTGCCATATCGAGTTCTTTAACTCACAGGAGCTCTGCTGGAGAGAGATGGACTAGTTTGACTCCTGCTCATCCTCAGGAACCCAGACCTTAGGCGAGGCCCTTCCTAGGGCAACGCTAAACCTTGCATCTTCACGCGTTCACTCAGAAAGAAGCTTCCTCAGTAATGGCTTGTTGGCAACATGCCACAAATAATGCACATAAGCCAGATTTAGAAGAGAGATACTCACACAACCTTCACTTGCAAGTGACCTGGGGTTTGGAAAATGTGACACATTCGTCCTGTTACTAAAATGCTGCAAGCACCAACCCTATGAAGATGCTTTTTTGTTTATTATGAGGAAATGATGAGATATCTCCTACCATTAGATTCCCCTGACTTTTGCCACACACACAACAAAAACTAGATCGATCCCTCCAAGCAGAGCAGTAAAACTAGAGAAAGATGGACTGTCATTTGCCCTCATGTCAGTAACAGAACAAATCTCAGCGCTGACGGTACAGAATGCTACAATTAAAACACACATAGATTGGCAAGTTGCTATATACAATTCTCTCTGACACTGCCTATCACAGACTTTGAAAACATTTAGTTAAGAATAACCTTGGCTTAAAAAACGGAAGATTATGTATAATAAAGAACACAGGTGTTTCTATAAACTCTCCATTCTTCAAGCTCTGAAGAAAAAAATTAACTGATTTAATTAGTTCTCAACACTTATTTTGTCATTTATCCTGAGAGTGATTGAGCTTATTTCCTTAAATTTTAATCCATTAATTATTTTAAGTAGAGGAAGTGTTTTGTTTGCAAAGCAAGGGATCCTGTTTTGCACACTCTGTGCAATCCAGCAGCATTACACAGTGCTTTTGTTTCAATTCCGCTGTTTATTTGATGTGATTTCATAAATTATTTGAAAAGGAGTAAATGGGCTTAAAAGCTATTGAGTATTTTGAAGTCTGAAGAAAATTTCCCAGCTGACAAAGGCAACTCTCTGAGCAAATATGGTTTGCAGAAGCCCCATAGCCCTGGCGGAAGGGTTACGGTAGCTGTAAATTTGGCCTTGGCAATTTCTAGCACTGTTTCTGCTCTAAGCTTGGTGTGAACATGGGCAGCTGCTGTGCAGAGCCACAGTTATGGGGAAGCTAAAACAAAGCCACAGGCTCTTGGCCTTCCGTTTGTGGGCAACAGCCAGCAGCTTTCCTCCTGAAACGCGATTGCTACATTCACACTACAAATCAGAGCTGAACCTCCAACCGAGGTGGGGTATCGGCTGTTCAGTGTTACCTCCAGCACGTGACAAAATAAACACATTCCTGGAGCACGCTTCACCGTGGGCAGATTCCAATTCCACTTCAAGCAACTCCAGCAAATGACAGGTCACAACTTGTGCCTTGGAAACACCTGGGAAAGCAAAGCTTCTTCAGCAGCAACCAGGTAAACAAACCAGAATCAAACCCAGACAAACTCCTTATCAAAGGCTCAATCAGTTCAAAACTCTAATTCCAGGACCCCACTTTTCCATGAAGCAGCTGGCCTGTACCAAGTGAGACTTGTGACAAATGAGAAGTAATCTAGGTTAGTTTAATCCTTACAAAATTCAGTCTAAGTAACTCAGCCTTCAGAAACTTCCCTAAAGTTTCCCTTACAGTCATAAATTGAGAAGCTGGCAAGGGCCAAGGAGCCTTTCAGCTGCTCAGGAGCCAAACTCAGCTCTTCAGGTTTTTACCCATGGGACTGTTGAACAAACACACGGAGTGAGTGCCGAGTAGGATTTCAAGCTATGGGAGTTAACCACAAGCAAGAGAAATCAGTCAGTGTCAGTGAAAGATCTGACCTTAAAGTGAACAGTTATTATTGCTACTTTATTGTAATTATTCTAATAATTACAATTTCAGGCTGTAAAATTATGGGCTACGCGATCACTACTGGTCCCATAAGACCTTCTGACCAGTTACAAGAGCCAAACGAAGACATAAATACTTAAGCTTAACATTCTGTGGCAACATGGGATTATCAGTGTCTTAGTTTTTATTTAAATGGTATCTTGTTTCATTTAACAGTTTCTAGGCCACACATCAAGACTGGATCTGGAGGAGGAAGCCCAAGGACTTTACCAAGGCCTGGCTTGCCCGCCTGGCCACACCAACCTGCGCAAAGGGCCCCCGGCAGCCCAGCAGGACGTGCGCCCTGGCCCTGCCTTCTCCAGCCGCTGCTTCCGAGGGCTCCGGAGCGCACCCGGGATCCCGGCAAGGCCACGCAGCCCTGCTTCATAAACCGCCAGGCGCTGCTTCCCAGGCAGGAGGCACCTCCCTGCAACAGGTAAAACACGACACAAGGAGGGTTTCTCTGGGCTACCTGCCTGAGGGCCACAGCACGACTGACAAATTCAGCATTGAAGAAAATGTGCTGTGCCAGAGCGCCGCACAGAGCGCAGCCGAAGTTGGTGGCCATCACTAGTATTTTCTCCATGTTCCTCTTAGGAGACGGCACCAAGTTGTAGGCTATTAATGAACAGAGAGTATATGATGTTGGTAGATAGATATTAAAGGTACTGTTTCCCCCAAAAAAGCAGCAAGCTGATCCCCTATACAGTAGATCACAGGCCAGTTACAAATGACTGTTATCCTTACACCGTTGTGCAGAGGACAATAACGCAGGAACATGCTTTTTCCAAGGAGAGAGAGAGAGAAAAAAGAGGAAAAAAAAACGTATTCTTTAAGAATAGCTTTAAGAAAACTTCAGCTAGGGATTGAAGGAAAGTACCAGCATACAGAAGAAACTTAAGCTTCCTATTTTCCAGTCCACAAAATTTCCTTACCTTTTTCTCCTCAAGAGCCTGTTCAAGCTCTTCTTGGAGATCCCATCCCCAAATGTTAAGCAAGGCCACAGCTGATGACTCCTTACGGAAACCTGTGTCAAAACTGGGGAAGTTGTCTTCCCTGAGAAGCTAAAAATACTCCAGCATTTAAACCTCAGAGATAAATACCTATTTCACCTTACAGAATGAATACAACATTAACATGCTTAATATAGCACAACCTCAGCAGACAAAAATATAAAGAATCACAAAAATAAAAGAACACTAGATCAACAATCATCTCCCTCTACCAGGGGCCCAAAGCCCATTTAAGTAAAGCCCTGGGAGGAAGAGGAGGAGGAGGGGGGAAGGCTGCAAAGATTTCTGGGAGAGCAGAGGACCATAAAGGCTAAAGCAGCAGCAAGTTTGGTCCTTCCAGTGCTTGCTGTTCAGAGTGGGGGAACAGCACTTGTGGCTGAAGCAAGCACCAGGTAAAATGCTTCATGTTTATGCAGCTTTAACTGATTTTTGGTTTAATTAATAATTGTTTTTTTTTTCTGTTGTACAAGAAATATTAAACCAGAAAATAAGGTTTAAGTCTTCTAAGGTACACAGGAGCACTTCTTTCTTAGTGCAGAACCTCCCATCCCATGCTGAGAGTTGGTGTTTATACCACGTTAACAACTTAGGACTACATTTGTCAAGCCAGGGAGCTTGCCCTTGGGCTCAGCTGAGGTTCCTTACAGTTCCCTTCGATGTGTTCTGGGCTCCAGGATATTGTCCCCTAGAAACCTTCTCCTCCTGCCTTGGCACTGGCCACGTGCTGTCCCGTAACACTGCAGGAGGCTTACTGCAAGCAAACAGCCACGAGTTCCTGCTGCCTGCAGACCTCAGTCTCTGCTCCCTGCTGTCACGCTGTAGTACAGCGCGAAAGAAAGAGGTGTTTAATTAAAGACTGAGCAGTAAAGCATTTAAACTGAGAGATAAGCTGTGGTGTGGGACATCTTGACTGTGGATCCTGGCTAGTCATTAATAAAAGGGGAAAGAGCTCTGCTCAAGGTCATAGAGAATACTCTTGCTGCACTTCCTTAGCATGAATGAGAATAAACAGGTACACGGCTGTCTGTGCAGGCTACCCGCTTGCAGGTAGCTCTCAGTCACTCAGCCATTTTTCTTTTTTCCTACTCAGTGGAGCAATCATTCCATTTCACAGAACGTTGAACTAATTGTGATGCTGAACTAATTCATCTTACTCATATGAGTTTATAGTACTACTTCAGATACTACAGAAATGTTATTAACCACTCCTGTTGTTTACGTCTCTTAACACATTCAGGTTTTAAGTTACCTTTCTTAATATTGTAGCACATTTACCTTCATCTGATGTGTTTTTCCTTTGTTGCTGCTGACAGCCTTCAAAACCCTTTGCACGTGGGGGGGGGGAGGGGGAGGGGAGGAGCTCCCAAAAAACCCTACGGAATCTCCTATCTATAAGGAATTGCAGTGCTCTTCCATGCCTGTCTACCCAGCTCTGTCCTAGTTCCTGTGCAAAGGCAGCTCTGACCGGGAGCCCGCAGGGCAGAGGCAGCCACTAGCGCGCCGGGGACGGTGCGAGTGGAGCTGGTGCTGCTGGTGCTCGTGGCTCTCCCGAGGTGCTGCTGAAGGAGGAACCGCAGCAGAAGGTGCAGCTGGACGGGTGTCTGCACCGCGCGAAGCACCACGTGTGTGCGAGGTCATTGGGCAGCCTTGTCTGCAGCCACGCGGCTCACTGTGACAGTCATGACTGCACAGCCAGGAAGGAGCCCCAGCTCCTCCTGGCATCACACACCCCCTACTGCTCAGCCCCATTTGACAAATATTCCCCTTTTTTCCTTCCCCAATCCAAAAGGGAGTGAGGTGTGAGCAGTATTTTATGGGGCACAGGGTAAGGAGAAGTGCCACTGCCCTCCAAACTACAAATCCTCTCGGCAAAGGTGGGTTGTTGTAAGGCAGTGTGTGTTTTGTTTTTTTTTTAATAACCAGCTCACTACTGACTACTAGCCTCAAATAGCTGAGTCACTGGGCAAGAGAAGAATTCTGTCTGAGGTTGGGATGCCTAGTTAAAACTTTATATATATATATATTATATATATATTATATATAATTATATATTAAAAAAATACATATATATATATATAAAATAAATATATAAAGTACAGCTTCTCAGTGAGCTGCACCTTGGTGCTTTCCAGGAGGCATCGGTGCTCGGCCGAGGGACGCGCCGTGCCGCAAGCGGGTACGCGTGCTCCTGGGGGGGTAACTGGCTCTCCTCCCTCCCAACAAGGGGAGGGGGCGCCCAGGTCCCCAGCCCTGGCTGACGGCAGCAGGCTGATGTGCTGCCCGCTGCTCTGCACGAGCTCTCTGCTACAAATAGCTCTGTTTCACCCGCACAAAACTCTGAGTTCAGTTTTCCTTCTACTCTAATACGGGTATCACCATACCTACCACCTAGGCGGTACCTACACCATCCTTAATAGCACTCACACTTAGGTACCCTAAGAAAAACTTGAGTTACAAAGGGGCACAAGAGGAGGGGAGGGAAGGAGGGAAGACTACTTCAGTTTTAAAGCCAACTGCAGACAGACCATAAAATGTCTCTCATTTTCAAATATAAAAACACTTACACTACATTAACAATACTATGTGTACTTAAAATCTAATACATGTTTACACACACATACATTTTATATAGATACACATATACATCTAAGCAATTTAATCTTAAGGGCCTGGAGCCAGAAACCCAAAGGAAAACAGCTCAGAGGGACAGTTTCAGCTTGTTTGAACAGTCCTCAGCTGCTCTGGACATAAGTGAGAAGTTCCTGCTGCAGGGATGGTGGCAGCCCTGTGCTGCCTCTGTAGAGATGACAACTGAGGTGGCATGAGGTGGCAAAAGCCAGCAGGTTTGAAGTCTCATTTTTAAGGGAGAAAGTACCCCATGAAAGCAAAAACCCTGATCTACTAGCCAGTAAAGAACTCATCAGAGACACATAAATACCACATCACACACTTCAGTGCGTAGACCACTCAGCAAAATAAACTATGCTATACTGGCAAAGTGGTAAAAAGCCTTAAGAAAACTGAAAAAGCTTATCATAAAACATTATTCCCAGTGCAATAAAAGAAATGTATGTCACACTGAGTGACGGTAGTTTGCGTGTGGAAAGAACAAGCAAAGCAAATAAGGGCTGTAAGGCAGAGAGGGCAGACGAAGAGGTTGCAGGGCACAGTTCTCTCAAAGCGGGCACCAGGCTGGAGGCTCTCAGACAGACAGCTCTCCCTGCTGGCACTGCTCACAGCAGAGGAATTTTGAATATATTTCTGTACTCGAGATACTGATTAATGTCCAGCAAGGGAAAGGGCTCCCTGATCTGCAGCCCAGGTGACTGAGTGTGTTACTTTGGGGATTAGTTAAGGCTGGATGATAAAAGGCGCTCTAAGATCTCTCACAGACATCCTGTTCATACCACACATTCTCATGCAACAGCCTCACCTAGAACAGTCACCAGCATTTGCTGAGGACTGAGGACTAATTTCATCAGTTTCAGTGTTTGAAGAAACTGGGCAAAATCAGTCTTGTTCCCAAGAGGACTGGTGTGTGGCTGACACTTGGGCTCGCAAGGGCTTCTGTCTTGCAGCCTTTGCATCTACATGAACAATGGCATTGTTAATCTGACTTCCTTTAAAAAGACTTACTGTTTACACAGAGTAGTGCAAGAACACCGGTTCCTCACACCTGGAAAAAGGCTGTAGCCTAAAGTTTTTCCATTGAAATAGGATTGTTGTTATTGAGAGTCATCAGAAACAACCACAGCAGATTACTGCAAAGGCCTAGCCGGCTCCAAATCCTGCTTCTTACAGCAGCCAACAGCAGATGCTTTGGGTACATAAGAAAAATAAACCCAAAATGATATTTATAAGGTACTCCTCCAGATTTTGGTGCCCTGGACTTAAGCCACTTAACCACAGGTGGTGATCTTGTGTTCAATAAACTGTTTTCCTAGAGTTTTTGGAAGCTCTTTGAACTTCCAGTCAGGGGGTTCTCTAGCAAGAAACATTATAGCTCAATGAGCATTGGTGGAGAGAGGCACTTCTGGTGTGCAACCTGCCTGTGCTGGTTTCATTCAATGCCCTCCAACTCTTACAGTGAGAGAGCAGCACTCAGTTTTTCCCTGACGACCTCTCCACCTTTCTCGAGTTCGTAGCCTTCCCCTGCTCTCCTTTACTCCCGAGATGACCGCAGCCCTCGGTCTAAGAGACACAACTGACTCTAGGAGGCAAAAGCTCTAACTGCTCCTGGGGAGCTTGGTGGCTTCCCAGAGGGTCTGCTCCCTCGAACCGCACAGACAACTCGGCACAAAAGCAGCAGTTGTGCCAGTCTGCCCTCACTAGACCCAATTACAGCCTGTGCCAGAGGAGGAGGATGCTCAGGAAATGTCAAGTGTCCACATCAAATGATTTTGACTTGATTAGTGCTTCACTCAAAAGCTGTCAAATCAGAAGATGACAGTGTAGCTGACTGCTGACAGGAGAAAAATGTGGTGGCTACATTTTACTCCCTAGATATTGCCATTAAGACCAAAAGGGAATTAAGAGTGAAAAGATCTGTCTTGAACTGATGGGTCCCTGAAAGAAAAGAGCAGTAGATGAAGTAGTGAGAGAGAGCAAATTAGCTGAATCTGTGCCTTACACCTGTCAGTCCATTCAAGGATTGATTGTGATTAGCTGTGCACCTGAGGTAGAGAGATTAGGGGCAGGTATTGATCAGTTGTATGACCCCAGCAAAACCATTTCTCTCTGTGCTTCAACTCCACTGTGAAACCAAGACAACAATCCCGAGGCAGTTTGGTAGAGCTCTGGAGGATGAAAGGGTGAAGGATGAAGAAGGGACAGCCCAGTTACAGACACTCGTGGGCAGAGGGCTGGACTGGGTGCAGCTGGCCAACACGGGGCTTAGTGAATGGGCACGAGTTACAGTAAAGTCACACCCGGATGCTCCAAATTATTCTCCAAAAAGCTCAGGATGAGTGATCGTCTATGCCTGCTGCCACCAGAGATATCTGGACTAATTATTAGCATTTACTACGACAAGAACTACTGTAAACAGCAAAGCATCATGAGTTCTAGCTAGTCCCATGAAGGAAGGAGTTTCCCCAAAATGGAAGGAAAAGACGCATTCTGGATAATGCACTGCAAAGGATAGGTGGGAGAAAAAAAACACCCTGCCTTGAATACTTCCTTGAAATCCATCTGGAATGAAAAAGGAGAGCAGTGCCAGGGCAGAGCGCGAACCCGCCCGTGCCACTGCTCTGCCCCAGCACGGAGGTGACTGCAGAGCCGCAGAGCAGGGCGAGCGGTGCCTCTCTGACAACTCCCGGCCTCCAGCTCCCTGCCTGACTCCAGAAACTGCTCAGTCAGGCCATTAGTCCCAGCTTCCATGTGTTTGTTAGCTCCCTGTAAAGGTCTCATCCCTGAACCCTCTCGGGTTTCCTGTGGACTTGTGCAGACTCCTGGTGCGCCCGGTGCACCAGGGGAAATGAAAGCCACGCTTTTGCGGCCCGAGCCTAGCATGCAGTTATGTAGTTCCGACTTGGAAATCAGCTCCGCGGTGCAAGTCTAACCCTGTGTTACCAGGCTGGAAGGCAGAGGAATCTCCCCTTCTTGGTACTTTCTCCCTGGCAAAGGAAAGACAGAGCTAGGAAAGACCACTGGCTTCACCGAACGCGGCCCCTGTAGCCGCAGCTAGCCCTGCGGCGAGGCCCTGCCTCCCCCCGGTGCTTGGCACCTCTGCCCAGCACAGGGCGCTCGCTGCGGGCGGCCCAGGCCTGCCCGAGCGCAGGACCAAGCCAGGTGAAGAGCAGCAGCAGCTACTGCAGCACAGGGCAGAGAGTTAAAAGGAAAGATTGAAGGTGAATCATGTTATGGCTTCCAACAAACTTGTTGATAGCAAAACCAAGGAATAAGGCTGCAGGAGAGCAAACTAACAGTTTGGAAAGAGTCTGCCCAGCAAGCCCTGTACTGACTGTCAGTCTCCTCCTAACACTCAGGCATAGCAGAGACCTCTAAAGAAAGGAAAGCAAGTCTTTAACATAATTATCCAATTAGTTTTTGATAATTATCCAGCTATCCTTTGAAGCATTCATTTATTTCTTACTGCCCTTTTTTTTTTTTTTTTTTTTTTTTAAAAAAACAGATCAGTTTCCACCAAACAAGACTTGCCACCGCTATTCACTCTCTGTCCTTAGTAGGGGAAGAAAGGAGAGGAGGGGCAGCTTCAGGAACTGCGTCCGCTGCTGGTCCCAGGGCCCCTTCCTGCCCTCGGGCGGTCACAGTGCAGGACAGAGCCGCGAGGAGCTGCCTGAGGGAGCCACGCAAAGTGCTGGCGCCGCCGCCACAGCCCACGGTTTCCTTAGAAACTGCCCTTCTTTGCACGGCCTGCAAGAAAAGGAGCTGTCAGCTACCAGGCTGCTTCATGACACGATGAGAACTGGTGGCTATCCTAAAAGCTGCCACCCAGCACCCCAAAACAAGCAGGCAGGTAACAGCACAGGGACCAACACTGCTCTGCAAGCAGGCCCCAAGCCTAATTGAAGGCCCAGAGAATAACTTAAGGAACCATCTTTGTAATACTCCCAGCACAACCAAGGGGCTACACTAATGACAGCAAGGCGAGCGCAACTGAACGTCTGATCACAACAGTTAGCTTATATCCAAGACGCAAATTTAATCATATACCTTTATCCTTAGAGATGGTAAGATCCCATCAGTAGTTTAATGTGACTACTCAGCAATAATACCTGCTATATCATGTAATTCTTATTCTATAGCCATTTTAAAAAGTCCCCACAGGGAATAAAGAATACCCTTTTTGTAATGTTACAGGAAAGAATTTCCTAAGAAATTTCTTCTTGTGACGTGTCATTGTGTGGTTGCTTATCTAAAACTTCAGAGCAGCCAGAAGGGAAAGACATGGGGAAAGGGAAAGAGGGAATGATCCTCTCTCCTGTGGCCACTCTGACCAGTGGGGAACAGTGATAGAGCCACCAGATGACTGATTTTTATCTAATGATGAAGGCTATTTTTTTGAAAAGCTGTAAAATAAAGGGTTCCCCCTACTCCCTATTTTGAGTTTTTAAAAGGTACCTGAAAGGCTGCCATCCATGTTGTGTCATGCAGGTGACCTGTGCGCTCTGCAGCTCAGTCTCTGACTTCTGGGTGCTTTTTGAGAGCTGTTAACGTTTTTGTTCTCCACCTCAAAATGCCCAAACAGGCTCATCCTGACTGTCACAGAAGTTTGTTCTTGCACTTGGTGCTGTCCCAGGAACAGATCCTTCCTCCCGGGACAGGGCTAGACCCGCGTCTTCAGCGGGCAGGAGCGCAGCGCGTGGCGGCGCTGCTTGGGAGGGAGCACCAGTCTCACGCTGGCCCTGCACACGCGGGTTGAGGGCAGGCAGAGCTGCCCCTGGCCCCGGGGGCTGCTCCGGCAGGCGCCGGCTGCACACCTGCCCGGGTGCGCCCTGCCTCTGCGGCCCTCCCGCAAATGAGACGGTAAAGCTGAACAATTACAAAGGAATCGTAATATTTCCGCTGTCCCTTGCTAACCTCTCTCTCTGAATCGTAGCTTAATCTTCTTAGCTTACCTTCCTCTGGAGTTGGGTTACATTAGCATAATCATTCTTGCATCTTCTGATGTTCCAATTTCTTCCTAAGCCTCCTGCAGCCTTGATCCAAATGCTAACAGAAATGAATATTTCTATACAAGCAGCAGTGAGGGATTTAGCTCACATATATAAATACACAACAGTATCACTATTGTGCCTCCTAGTGCCAAGCGCTCCTGTGACATGACTTATATGCTCTTAGCTGAAAGCCAAGGCACAGGTTACGTGACCATGTGTTGTCCCATTGTAGCGCCTGCAGGATGGAGATCACTGCTGCTGACACCCCGTCGGATGCCACGCGTGGTACACGGCCAACTTCTGCCGGCAGCTCTGCAACACGGGCAAGTGGTGACGCGTTGCCTCATGAGCCGCCACCTGCAGCCCAAGGTGGGGGCATGCCATCCGTTTCAACGGGAATTGCACCTTCAGGACACCTGCACTTGTGCAAATGCAGCTGGATCATTTTAATGGACAAAAATCCAAGAGGACTGAGGCATGACAAGCAGTCACCTTAAGCACTGATCTAGCAAAGGGGAGAGAATAAGGACAAATGCTGTGGTTTACCTGACACAGTCAGCAAGTCAGTTCTGATCCATTAAAAATTACAGCCCAATTAAAAAAGAAAAAAAGAAATATATCAATCAACCTCGACTTTAGGCACCAAAATAAATCTAATTTAGTGTATACTATCTTTACCTATACCTTTGTTCCAGGAAAAGGAAGATTTGGCCCTCAGAGTGGGATTTCCATGATGCCTTCTGCTGGTTTCACAGTGCCTGTTACTAAAACACAGAAAGATAACCTCATTTTACAAGTCAAACATTTCTAGGAACAGTTGTTGTGTGTTTGAGGGATGTCTTAAGGTGGGTAAGTTGCTGATAGAGTGCAGTGCTCTTCTCTTACCTTCTCTGGCACAATCATGTTTGCAGTACTCCAAATGGATACGTAGATTAATCACTTCTAATGGGTAACCCTTCTTAATGTACACGTGTTTAATACCATGTAGCTTTACTTACCTTACAGCACAATGTAACTACAAGGCTGACTATGAGACAACAGTGAGGAGGCCTCCAGTGAACTTGCTCTCAGAAGTACCTCTGCCTTAAAGAAAAATTAGGAAAATCCTCTTTCTAAGAAATAAGCTGAGCGAGGCTTCCCAGGAAAAAGAAGACTAAAGACCAACAACTTTCTCTAAATGGGCATAATATTTAAAGAACTACTGCCCAAAGAACAAAACTTCTGTTTTGGTACTTGTAGTTATGACAATCAGATGGAGCAATGTTTTTTGTCTCCACTTCTTGCACTGAGCCCATTACTTCTCTTCTAATTGCAAATTCAAAGGAATAAAGTCTTACTTCCAAAAATAAATCGGTAAGATACGTAACATGCTCATAAATTAGCACTTCAGAAAAAAGTACATTGTGTGCTGAACATGCTCCCTTTCCATGTCCTTGACATTGCTGAAGAGCTGTAAAAGAAAAAGGAAAAAAAAAAAAGTCATAGACAAGGCTGTCTTTCCACTACATCGTGCAAGCTCTCCAGAAGAGCACTAACTTTCTAGCTTTGTCAGTTTAACATTCAGGGATGCAGCTGTTGCAAATCCACCACCAGGTAAACAGGAGTTCTGCATAATGGCTGACAACCCTGGAGGGGGAAAGCAAGAGGAACCATTATTTAAAGACTTCACAGCATACTGCAGAACTAGCAGAAGTCATGCTGTTTATTTGCATTTTTCCTCCCTGTGTCTGTCATGATTAATTTCATGTCTCACAAGTAATATCATGGTAGTTAAATATTAGAAACCACAGGGAAAAGTCACAAGATTTTTTGTCACACAGTTCGAAAGTGACAAGTGCCAACTTGTTCCCACTCCAATCATACATAAACACTGTAGGACTTTCTTGTGATATTCCCAAGCACAAATCCTAAAATGCTGTCCACCTGAGTTGAGTACGTTCAATGGGTGATACCATAACTGCTGGGAAACAGCACTAGAAAGGGAGGTAACTAATGCAGAATTTAAGAAGCTTCTTCAAAGAACTGGGAAACATTTTGTAACTAAACAGTTTTATTGACTTTTTTTTTCAAAATAAAAAACACAAAATAAACACCAAGATTAAAGGCCATAGACAGCATTAACCAAATGAACCAGCCACTTGGTTATAGTAGCTGATAACTAGTACAACTGGATATTATTGCATATACCTCAGTTTCATTTATACATCTTTTACAGTTTGGCAAGATTACAATCTTACAGTAGCTTTGGTTGTGTAAAACCTAATAGCAATACTTATTTAAAATGCAACTGCTCAACATTTTATGATTACAAATACTAATCCCATCTTAGGCTAGATGCACCTTCTCTCCTTCTTTCTTCCCCTCCCCAGCCATCACTGACCAGGAAATTAAGGAGAGCGTATTTGCAATCATTGTTTATAGCCCTTCTTTATCACCGTGTGGTGACAAATTGCATCGAGGAAGGCGCCCGTCCCCTGCTTCCCTCCAAGGCGGCCGCAGGGCAGCGTTCCTCTTCCCACGCTGGACAAGCTCTGCTCAGCACTCAGCCCCAGGGTGCTGTGCTGGGCTTCCAGCGCACGGTCTGCGCCGACCTACTGCACCGGCACATGCTGCACGGCCCTGCCTTTGGGCACGGCCCAGGGAGACAAAACCAAAAGAATAACCCACACATTCACACTGCTTTTCATACTGGTACGCTGAGCTGCCCGCACAAGACAATGTTAGCCCTACTGCACAACCCTACTTTTGTTAAAGAATTGTGCCTGAGACACTGTACAGGATTGCATGTGTATGCTGTACAGTATATTCATTTCCTTTCTGGTCTTTTAAACACTCTCTCATCCTTATGTATTCTAGTGTAACACTGCAATGTTAGAGCAATGGTTGATAACCACACAGGATATTAGAAAACACTGGACTAGAGGCTTTTTATTTTTCTCTCCTTCTTCCCCCTCCTTGCATCACTTTTGCAGAATTCTTCCTTCCCACCACGGTTTGCCCCCAGCTGGGAATATTTACTTCCAGAGGGAATACACACTCTACATCAACAGTATCTAACACTGGCATGTAACTAGGAGAAGCTACAAAACAAGCTGGATCAAACTGAAAAGACCTGGCATGTGAGGATCCTTCTCCATTTACAAAAAGCCAAAAACACAGAATAGCGCCTACTAGTTTTTGCAGCCCTTTCACTTGCTTCCACTGAAGCAAAGAGGAATTCTGCATGAGGAATGGCTGCAGGGGCAGGATCCCAACAGAACACGGTGACTGCCATGCAGTAATTCAAATACAGGCAGTGTAACTGCTTTTTATATTCAGGTCCACACCTGTATAAGTATATAAATTAATAAGCCCTTCTAAATGATTTTAGAATTATCCTCTTTAATCTAAACATCTAAAACTTCTGAATACTTAGAATCACTAGATTTCACATGGCCCACAGAGTTGTAAATATTTGCACTTACATGGCAAATATTAGAAATACATTTGCCTGCAGCTGAACAGGTAATTATAATGCCTATTATTCAGGTGAACAAAGATCAAGCACTCTATGCCTTGCAGTTATTGGATCTTACTATATGCCTTTTCTTTAGAAAGGGGAAATAACCATCTAATTATGAGTGCACAGTATTTAGTTTTAAAAAACCCTTATACTAGACAAATAGATTTTTTCCTAGGATGACTTTTTATGGGATATTCTAAAGGTGGTCTCTTATGACTGAAGATTCTCTATTTCACTGTACTCGCATAGAAAAAAATAGTTAAAATCTAATTACAAAGCTGCTACATGGTTATTTTGTGATCTGTAAAATAAAATGAAATCCAGAATTGTATTTAAACAAAATACACCAGACAGTATAAAAATATTTCCCCACTGGAGTTTGAAACATTAATGCTGGATTTTTTTTTGTATAAAAAGAAATGTAATAATGGTAGACATTTACCTGCTTACTAGCCAAAAATATACACATGACTTCAAGGAGCTGTTCCAGGCTCACTTTAAGTGAGCTTGTGCTTTTGACCATAGCAATAATAAATGCACACAT
This sequence comes from Nothocercus julius, assembly GCA_013398735.1. Taxonomy (NCBI): domain Eukaryota; kingdom Metazoa; phylum Chordata; class Aves; order Tinamiformes; family Tinamidae; genus Nothocercus; species Nothocercus julius. The sequence goes on from VZSV01000036.1 coordinate 2,264,386, forward strand.
GTGGAACAAAGTTAGTGCCTGAAAACCTGAACTACATCTTATTTCTAACAATAAGAGTAATTTCTGAGGCTGGCTACAGATTTCCACCTGTTTGCTTTGCTCAAGCGACTACAGCAGAGGAATTCCAGAAGCACCACTTCCTCTTTGAATGGTGTTTATTCAGTGCAAAATCTTCCTTTTCTCTCTCTTTCTTAACTCGCTGGTAGTGATCTTCCTCCTTTAAGTACCACACGGGTGGCCAGCGATGCCTCTCAAAGTATTCCTGATTATCTGTTAGAAAGAAATAAGCAGAAGCCTCCAAGCAAACCAGCAAGCTGCACAAGTCCTGGCACTACCCTGACTGTCCACAGGAAGCTCTGCAAGGCCTTTTTCTCCGCTACCCACTCATCCAGCCCCTGGGTCAGCCCACTTCTCAGGGCTTCCTCCAGGCTCCTGCTCTGCCTTACTGAAGCAGTGGAAAGACATTGAAAGTAGAGGAGTACCCAAGAAGCCTCAGCCCACCACAAAGAGATACAAAAAAGCAAGCCCTTGGCAGGGCCTTTTTTTTTTTTTTAATTAATTAAAAGAATGAAGCATGAAAGCAGCTCTGTTGCTTTTATCATAGTTGAAACAGGCAGAGAACAAAAAGCTTGCCTGGGAATCTGGCTAATGGCTTAGGCTATATTTCATTTTTGCCTTCACAGATTGGAAGGGTGCTACCCAGGAGGAGAAGAGCAAATGTTTAGTCACATGGCTACCTGAGCTTACCTAGATGTTTGTGCTTGATGAACAGGGTGGGCTGAAATAAGGGGAAACATAATGAAAACTGTGGAGCAAAGTTGTCCATACCTGAAGATTTAGCTTTGATTTCCTTGCGGAATTTGGAGCAAACGCTGTTGTAATTGGTGCAAATGTAGTGCAAGCACCAAGCTGCCAGCTGGTTAGCATTGTGAAACTGCAAAGAAAAAACAAGCATCTTACTCTGTTTCCTGAAGTTATGATTCATTTTGCAGGGGCTCTACATGGCAGCATACTCCCAAAGCCACAGGGGAGCTTCTGAGGCTCAGACATGGCCTCTGGGAGCCCTGGACCACATTTGTCTCCTTTGGGCACAATTCTGTCAGGGCACCCAGTGGCCCCAGAGGCTCATGAACAGGTGCCTCGTGTGCACAGCATCTGGCATGCTGCACTCACACACAAGGCCTCAATTTTCTGATAAGTGTATAGCACTTAAATGCCCTCTCAGTTACTACAAGACCTACCATGGAGTACCTCTCTAGGAAACTACGCTCACTGCCAGAACTTAAGTACTGCTGAAAGCTCCATACAAAACCTTCTGCAAGTTTCTGATGGCTGTAAGGAAATCACAGCTCTCTGTGCTGCACAGTCAGGTTTGTAGAACACATGTATCTATTGGACATTCTGGCTGCCTGCTGTGATCTTCTCAGGTTATAAACACATCATTCTGTATAGGTACAGAGCACAGAGGATATCGTAACAGAGTTTAAACATGTTACTTCTGGCTCC
>VZSV01000036.1:2266451-2284734 GCA_013398735.1 Nothocercus julius
TAAAAGTCCTTGCAATACAGGTCTAAGAATATATACTGGAATTTAATGGGGAGAAATCCAAGAATGAGTTACCAGTACAAAACTGAAAAGGTTTCTTACTATATATTTCATTTTAAAACAGAGCCATGAGAATTTCGAGCTTGGAAGTAGCACAATCAAGGAACATTAAAATAAGTAGTTGAAAGACAACCTATCTCCCCCTAGCTTCTTTAGGCAAAGCTTTTTAACTTTAAGCTAATGTACACAGGGTAAATCTGCTTTGCAAAAGAAGATAAAACTATGTTTTATTGTCAGTCACTGCCAGAGCAAAAGACTTTGAGCCACTTGGATGCAATGCTCAAAACCATTAAGGCACTGAAAAAAAATAATGCAGATGACTAGAATATCTTTAAAGAACAGTCCACACTGACCTGGGCCACTTCCAAGTAGGATAACACTTCTCCATCTATTGCAGTGCCACTCATGGAGGCTTTTGTTAGCTCTTGTACTGCATGCTGCTCTGTTAGAGGAGACAACTAGTCACTCACACAGGAAACAGTCCCGCACCAAGGTCAGATCACCTGCCAGCACTATGTGTTCAGCAAACAAGGCACCAGAGAAGCTCTGTCCTCCCTCCCTCCCGTGCAGATTCACCCTGATAGTTCAAGCAACTTCAACCTGGGGGAAAGCAGAGGGAGCCAAATTCTGGCCTTCACTGTTATGCCTAGAGACCCTCCATCATGGCACAAACTCTCTTACTCTGATAGAGCTGGAACAGCTGGGATGAGGCTGGACAACTTATACCCAATTCCTATCTGTGTCTCAGAGAAAGCAAGCCTGCAATTAATGCCCACTTACAGAAGGACAAAGCCCTCCCCTCCCCCCTCCCCCCCAACATTTGGGGGTGTACATTGATTTAATTTTCAAACTGAGTAGGATCCAGTCATTTTTGTCTGAATAAATGGTAAAAAAGTTATTCTGAGATGAGGGTTGAATTTCAATGTGCCAAGTTGGTTTAGCCCAAGACGAAGAAAGGCAAGAGAAAGGCGAGTAATATTTTTTCGAGTGAAAATATCAACTTGTGTTACAACTGCCTTGCAGAAGGCAAACACTTATTTTCCTTGGCATGTAAAAAAAAATCCTGTGCTCCAAGACCATTAAGACATGTTTTAGCCCTTGTAGAAGACATGCATTGGACAAGGCCACAAACCCTCACCTGCTAGTGCAACCAGGTGAGGAAGGCAAAACCTATTTGCCAGTGCAATTAACTCAAGTGTGTCCAGGTCCCGACTGGAGGACAGTTGTCTGGTATACAGGTAGTCCAAAACTGCTTGCATGGAAGTCGTGTTTATGTTGGGAAGAACTACCTGGAAAAGATAGTAAAAAGGAAAATCTGCAGTGATTGAGCATTCCTCATGCAGAGGTCATATTTCACTTCTGCCACTTATTCACTATGTTATTTTATAAAGGAAGACATTTCTTAATAAATAAAAAAATAAATTAAATTTAAAAATCGTAGTAAAATTCAAGAAGATGCCACTAGGTAAGTATACTTCTAGAGTCAGGTTCTTTCCTCAAACAGCCAACTCTCCCAGTTGACTGGATATATGTACATATATATACAAATATATGTACATGCAAATTAATCTGACTGCCTGGGAGCAGTCAGCTTGTATTTCCAGCTAGAAGGCAGCTCTTTGTGGTTCTCAAGTAGTTGGTAGTTAACTTTGGGGGCTTGTCAATTTTTCTTTTATCTTTTGCCTGAATAATTGAAATTCAAGCCCAGATCTTATAACGGTAAAACACGAACCTCTAATACACATCAGGTACTGTGGGAAACAGCTTAGCTCTCTAAGTAAGAATGGCTAATTAATGAATTATTAATATATTTTTGTTAATGCAGAGAACCGTAAGCATTCAGTAAATAAGTTTATAAAGTGTTGTGTCCCACAAAGAATCAGTAGTAAGTAAAAAGTTGGTCAGTCGAAGGAAACAATAAATTCATTTCTATCTGTGCTTTTAAACTTCCAGATTCATTACTGAATGCTTTAGACTCTAGAAAACAAAAGCTAGATATTTTAAATTGCAAAGATGAGCTAAGTCTGTTAAGATTATCATCAGAAAAAGCCTGTAAGAAAACAAATGTATATTTTTCATTGCCGAATGTTGCTTACTACAATCAAACTATGTATTTTTAATGAACCACTTGCTGAGCATGCCTTTGGGGAAGGAAGTATGTTTAAAGCTGTATAAGAAGAGACAAGAAAAATAAGTAGAAAACTATCTTCCAGATTTTTTTTTTTTTTTTTTTTTAAAACAAAAACAATCCAAAACCCTCTTAACTTGAATAAGACTCATTACTACCAAAAGGGGTGAGGAAATGAAAGCAGAATAGCCAGCTCTAGATATGGTAAGACACAGGTAAAAGTTACTAGCAGAATGTTAGAATTTGAGAAAAGATTCTAAAGGCACCTGAATGCTTCTGCTGCAAACTCTTAAAGCACTGAGACCTTTATGCTTTGCCCTATACCTGTCTCATGCAAGGGGACAGGCTGATGCACGTGAACACCTGTGCTTTTTTCTACTCAGGTACTGGAAAGACAACTCCATTTCCTAGTTTAAAGGCTTCATACTCTAACTCTTTTTTTCCTCTCTTTAAAGCTCCCCCTGCCCCAAGTGTTCTCACTTTAACAGTTATGATCATGCAATATATTTTCACAAATTTGTAAAATAAGTTTATCAATTTACAGCTTCAATTTTTCCTTCATTTTTCTTCTTTAGAACTTCATTTTTTAAAATCCTGTTCTGACATTGAAACAAGGCATCTCATGCCTTGCAGAAAATAAGCTGTCTTCCTAGGCGTCCTAAACATAGGGCCTTAAGAACATCCCAGCTCTTTATGGGAAGAAAATAATAATAAAAAAAACATTCCAGAGCTTATTGTAAACCTCCAAAATAGCCACAGAAAATGCTTCCATCTCCCCAAGTCCACCAGGCATTATGAGCAAAATGGATGGAAACAGACAAATACCTCACTGTTTGAGCTTTCAATAAACGATCCTCCAAACATGGCAGACATCCATTCACAGCTACAGATCAGCAGTGGCTTGTGGGCATTTATAGTTCCATCATCCAATTTAAATGTCACATCTGCCACAGAAACAAAGAAACAAGCACGGCTGCAAATCTGGGCATAAAGTGGATCTGTGGCTCAAGAATGTGCTTTCCACTTGCACTTTCTTAAGCAATTACTTCTTTACCACCCCCCCCAAGATAACTCTAGGGTTTTATATTAGTCAATGAAAAACAAACTTAAAAAGCCCCTTGTAAATGGAGATACTGGATTGTCAACGCTTTGGAAAATCAGGCCACTTATTTGAAAGCTTCTGTATAGGGTTTGAGAAATTAAACTCCAGACTCCTATCTTGAAAACGCTGGCCCCCCGTAATGCTGTAACTTTGAGTTTTTCTCTCCTCTCAGAACAACGTCAACTGTCACAGTTTTTCAAGTTTGTGAAGAGGCAGTAACACGCACAAAAGGATAAATAGGATTTTTTCAATAAAAGTGTATATTTACTCACCCGAAAATGTCCCTTTACAAAGGCACTCTTTTATCCGATTAGCTTTTCTGACATGAAATGCTTTAGTAATCTCCTGATTCATGAAGGCTTCTTTATTCATAATATTCTCCACCATCATTCGCAAATCAAATACTTCCAAGATTTCAGCAATCTGAGCTAATCTTGTGAGATCTTTTTCATTTTCATCCAGTTGCCCCGTGTATAAAAAATGCAAGACAGTTTTAAAAGGTCCAGCCTGCACAGATGAGTCCATTCTTACCACAGTTACAAGACACGTCCTATTCGAAACAGGGTTCACTTGCATTTCCTTGTGCACACTGACAAACCCTTTACCCCAGGATGAAAGAGACCTTGATGCAGAACTAGTTTCACCAGCTTCAGGGTCTACGGTGTTTAGAGAGTCCTCACTTCCTGGCGCAGGAAGTTTGTCATCAGTGGATTTTAAGGATACCTCATTACTATCCTCATTTGTCTCACAATGACATGTCGGAGCATCCCTGTCTGTATTTTCTTTGTTACATTTTATTTCATCCAAGCTTGGACTTTCCTCACATTCCATTAAAAAAAGGTCATAAAACTTGGAGGAGGAGGTAGCTAGGTAAATCTTGTGAGCAAAAATGTAGCTCTGCTCCTGGAGAACAAACATAACATCTGCACACAGTGGGTTATCCAGTAAATATCCAGCTTCATTCATGCTCGGTATGGGACACTCTGGAATTTTGATAATGGGAGGAGGTGCTTTCGGAGGTAGGAATGGAGCTTGAAGTAGAGGTTTTTGGACCTTCTTCAAATGCGATTTCCAGAACTGCAGGTGTCTTCTGGAGATCAGGGCAGCTCTAATTGCATTGTCAAACACATCTTTAATTCCAAACTGGTCAAATACACTGCTTTCATAATATGGTATCCCAAGTTCCTTGGCAACCTCTCTGCCTCTTTCTGGTGGCAAAATATCTCCTCTTTTTATAGGCCTACAGGTAAATAAAAAAAGACCCTTACACACAATTATCGTCACAAAGTTACTCCAAAACCCAGAGAATTCAGAATTTCAGCACCAATTCCTGAGACAAATATCATTCAAATTCATATGAAATAGAAAATTTAGCTCATAAAACCCTTTGCATATCTAAAAGCACTATATCACAGGGTCTCAGAATAGCACCTAATTGTAATTTTTTAAGCATGGTCGTGTGTTTGTAACGTAACTATATAGATAGAAACCATTTCCACAAAATGTTAACTGTTAAATTGACGTCAAGCAAAGCTGACAGGATGCTTGAAAACTCTCATCTTTAAATAATCTCCTAAAATTTCTTTTTTACCAAGATACTGTATATCAGTTTGCATCCACCCTTTGAACTCAAGTGGGCACTCTCATCCCATGTTTAGTAATTCCTAGTAATTAGATATTATAGTTGTGTCCAAGGATCCAAACAACCTCAGACCTCCAGTGTGCAAAAAGATTCTTTAAAACATATACCAAGAAACCATATTTATTAAAGAACTAACCACAAATGAACAACAAAAAGGACAAAAGCACAAGTGTACTTACTTCAAAAAAAGCATATCTGGCAGTATCATTTCTCTTTGAGAAGTGCTGTACATTGTTAACAAGGTGAAGTTTTTTAGTTTTTTGTTTAAATTTTACCTTGCCAAAGGCCGCCTCGCTCTGTTAACAGCCTCAAGATCAGCGTAACGGAGATCGAGTTGGCAGCCCACCAGGATGACTGGTGTGCGAGGACAGAAGTGCTTGATTTCTTGATACCACATTGTTTTCACATGATTCAGGGAATTGGGATTAGCAATTGAAAAGCACAGAACAACTACATCAGACCTAGAAAGGTAACATGAAAAAAAAAATTAAAAATCAACTGCTTTGTTTTTCACTGCAGCTTCACCTGTTTTCATCAGTCTAACTTGAAAACACCGTGTGCTTTGAAAAATTGCACTAAAACCCCCATGTCAGAATCTAAGTTATTTGTGCAAAGGTTGGAGAGAAGCTACACGTTTCACCATGCATGAAAGCATGGGAGCACAAAGCCACCTACCTGGGAGCATCGCCGAAGATCTCTACATGTACAAACAGGTCACTAGGAAAAGAGTTAGGGCTTGCCATTCTCCACGTTTACTCCACAGTTACCCGGAGGCTGTTCCTATTCCCCAAATAATACTAACTGGACACCTAAATTCCAATTCAAGGATGTCTGGCACTGAGAATTAGAATAGGCTACACAAAGCTTAGGCAGACCCAGAACCCTCCCGAACTTGTGATGGAGAAACCTCCAGTGTCCCCTTCTACATCCTAAGGCAGTCCCCATGCCTCACACATTGCACAGCGGTGCTCCCAGCAACTCTAAATCACTAAAATGGCAAATTCCTGGAAAACTTAGAGCAACTTTGATGGTATAGGCCCAAATAAACATCCTAATGAAATTTAGTGCAGCAAAGCGCAGCATACAACAGTACTTGCAGGCCTTCACAGCTTTCATGAAAATTAAAAGTACTTCACCACAGCATTGCCTTGCAAAGCTGAAGTGTGGGGATTCAAGTTGGCACTACAGCTACCAAATCACCACCGAAGTCTATCAAAGCTGCTGCGCTATGGCAGCCAAGTGCTTTAGCATTTGCTGCAGGGCTTGCTAACTTGGGCCAATTTCACCATTTAGAAAGTAGGATAGAATATTTAACGAAGGAGTTTTCAAGCTCTTGAGCCCATCCAATAAATATGGGAAGGATTATACATGTAAAAACAACCTCAATAATACACCTCTCTCATGGAAAAAAAGAAAAAAAAAGTTGAACTGAAACTTTGTAAAACTTGAGGGGAGTTCTGGCAGCAAGCTATTCCTGCCAGCAGAATAAACTCAGCACTACCATGTCCACCTCACTTTAACTTAGCACAAATGCATTGTGTAGCGAATAGAGGAAGAGCAATGAATCTTAACGTTTGCCTTTTAAGTAATGAAATACCTCCTCTCTGCTGCTGCTTTCTACACTTCAGCAAGGACACAGATCTAGCTAAGCAAGGCTGTTTCTAAAGATAGCTATGTGCAGTACAGGTATTGCTGTGAGCCTGAATTTAATGCGAGAGAAATGATCCTGCTGCAGGTTTGTAGTTTATATAAACAGCAACACATCCATTACATTTAGAGACAAAGCCTTCTGAAATCAGTAAAAGTTAGCTAAACAGAAAGGCTAAGTAGCCAGTGCATTGCTCTTATAGCCACCTGAGGCAGGCATTCTCCAGATTCAAACTTCCTCTGCTCAAGGTCATGGGAGAACAAAATCTAGATCCCAGTGACATCTGCTTAGCTCCCAGAAAGGAGAAATAAAAATAGAGCTACAATGGAAACCTGGAGGCCCACATACTCCAATCAGGACAGCTGTTCATTCACTCAAGATGCTCCAAATGGCCTGAAAGGCAAGCATTGGCTGTCTGGCCAGTCCTAACTCTACCTAAGTATCTTAGAGAGACAGGCTGCCCTGTGCCCTTCAGAAATTAATACCTGAGCCAGAGGAATAGCTGCAGCCACAAGTACACAACGCTCCTGGGTCCACAAATCAGGAGACATCACTTCTCAGAAAACCAGAAGAAAACAGAGTTTGCACAGAATTAAGAGGAATAAAAGATGTAATTTTTTTGCATTTAATTTGCATGTTATTTAGCCCAAGTTAAAATATGGGCTCCTCTCAGTGAAGATCCTCAGAGTTCTGTACTGGAGAAGGCAAAATAAATTCTCCTCTATCATAAACGGGGGACTGGGCAATCACTGGGTAGCTGCAGAGTTCCCACATGAAACCAGCACCAGAGCTAGGTCTGTTGGCTCCCCAAATCCACCCACCATAACACATTAAGCTTTCATTCAAGTCATAAGCATGATTTGCAGTGCTAGTCCAAACCACACACACAGTAAAACCTAAGATTAACTGTGTGCAGAGGACCATCAGTGTTTGGGAAGAACAGTATTTTGAAAACTTGAATTACATACATGCATTTCCTTTTAATGTCAAAGGCATGTTTACAAGTAACCAACCCCCAAATACAAAGTTTGTTGACTTTTGTTCTTAAAAGCCAGAATCTGTCAGGTTAAAATAATGCATTAATAACTCCCAAGCATAAGAAAGAAAATCAGCAATGTTATTTTTACCTTTCCTGGAAAGGTAAAAGGAGAGGATTTTAAAAGAAACCTCTAATTTAGTGTCATTTTATGTGTCTTAGTTACTTGGACAATGAAAAAGGATGAATCAACTTTACTTCTGCTTTCTTCTTTCCCTCTGCAGCAGTATTTTAACAAAAACAAGCTGCTTGTTTTGAAAGCACATTTCCTAACCCTTTCCGAGTAAAATTCAGGAATGATGATTCACAGAAATGTTTTCATAGACTTGAGCACTGAAGGCTGCTTTATAACTTCTGCATCATTTTCTTTCTAGAGTAGAATTCTGTTAAGATAGGCAACAAGCAAGACATCCTGTCCAGCACCTTTGTCAAATCCTAGTAAAAGTCTATGGTTACACTTACTACGCATACAGATATTCAATACTGAAATACCACATGAAACAAAGGTAAGAATTAGCAAATACTCAAAGGTGGACAGTATCTTGGATATTCAAGACAGTGTCTTGTAGATTCAGTAGTATATGTTAGAAATGTATTAGTGGTTTATTCTTACTTCTGCTTTTCATATTTTTCATTATCAGAAGAAATGATGAATCATCTCCACATTTGGAAGCATCTGAACATATTTTAAATATGACTCAAACTTGCAATTTCTGTATGACTTGTCCAGCATAAAAGCATTTCAAGTGTTCTCCATGGAGTTGCAGAAATAGCTTTTTAAGGCTTCAGAATTGAAAAGCAACCCTCCAAAAGCAGGCATCAGCATGTGGTATGCTTGGGAGCCTCGAGCATGCAAGCTCATGATCTGTGCATCTGGGGCAGTTCAACGTTGCTGCAGAAGAGCATGCAGTGTTGCCCAGACAGAGCTGAGACATGAACCCAGGCTCCAGCTGGGGCACCTGGAAGCTCCTCCGCAATCACTATAATCACAAACTCTTGGGGAGGAGCAATTACCAACTTTGTGACTTTCTCAGAGAGCTGCTACAAACATCAAGGAATTAATACCTTCTAAACAGAGATGTTTCTTGAAACAGAGCCCTCCACTGGTTTGGGGCTGAGATTTTAAAAGACTCATAACTTTCACACTATGGATGCAGTCCTGGTATAATAAACTGCACTACAGCTGTACCCGTATGACGTGTTGCTGATCCTTCTTCCAATAAAGATGCATTGCAAATGACTCTCCAGCATGTATTCATCCTTCCTTATATAGTCATTTTAGACGACATTCGAAGGAGCAACAATATTAAAAGACATCTCACATCTGGCAACTGTGTTCCCCATCTGACTGTCTCATGGTCTGAATCTACAACTATAAACTTCGGTGATGGCTGCAGATAACCTGACATGGGTTAGCCTTATTAACGAAACAGGCTGCCTTCTGAAACGCACACACTGTGCTGCCCAGAAAGGACAGTTCCCTCTAGTTTATAACCTACATGATACTGGGGAAAACTACTTCATGAAAGAATTGCTCACCATGTGCGCAGGGTATCAGCTGCCACAGAGTCAAGCATTAATACTGTTATGTTCACCAAGAGGAAGAGAATAAAGCTGTGAGGAACATAGAACTGGAGGAGACGTTTCTGATCTGGAAATCAGTGCAGGGAGTGGAAGGGAAAGAACAGAGGAAGACTCCACTGTCACCCTGTCTTCTTACTGTCATCCTGTCTTATCTTTTTACAGGACAAGCAACTAGTACACATTTTCTTTCTAGAGAGCTTAAAGAGTCAAATGCTACAGAATGAGTTTAAGGATAGACAAAGTATAGTTTAGTTGACTACAAGTATGTTGTAAAGTTTGATTTAAATCAAACTTTACAAATAGATAGAAAGACAGGGAAAAAAAACAGGAAAATTCTCCTATCAGTCTATTTCTAGATTTCAGCTTTCTCTAAGAAGAAGCAGGGTTGAAGTAAGATAGTCTATTCTTACCACTGTATAGAGCAAATTGACACAGGCTCATCCAAATTGTTAAGATTGTCTGGATTATACCAAAATAGCTAATTCAGAGATGTTTATTTACCAATAAAAAGTTGTTTTTCCTTTGTTCCTTCTGCCCTTTAATTTTTTTTCCCCACATGCTTCCCATAGTTTTCCTCTGGGGTTCCTCAGAGACCTGCACACAGCTGCACATATACTGCTTAGGGCAGATTTTCACAAGAACCATCTCTAGGGTTCACCTGCGCAGGTCTTCAACCCTTGGAGAGGAACAACTGTGTGGCACAGCCTGGATGCTTACACCAGCTCTAAGAAGTTCCCCAACACAGAAGTGTCAGGGATAACAAAAGACTATCTAAGAATTAAAACCAGAATCTCACTTATGGCAGAAAAAAAAAATCTTGCTATGTCTCCACACCAATCTGTATACATTTTGAAGAGAGATGTTCACTCAATTGTGCAACAGTTTTCATGCATGCATCTCACAGAGCTGGAGAAAAACAAACACAACAAAAGAAAACCCAACAACTTGTGCAGACAGCTATAAGCAAGGCTGGTAACATATTTTAAGTCGACTCAGTTTTTAGTAAATGCAGTTGCAGCCATCACATGAAATGAGAAAAAAATTGTAAGTGACTGGTGAGCATAACAAAATGATCTGAATACACAGGACTCATGTGCACACACTCATAACAGATGAAAGACCAGGAAAACTAAAATGCAGGGGTGCCTGGCATGGGAGGAACTGAAGGTATCCAAGTAAGGCAGGGCAAGACCATGCAATGCCCTGGACGTGAGCAGGAGAATCAATTAGTTCTATACTTTACCGACAGCAGGGAAGCTTCTTAAGTACTGGTGTAATGTGCGAAACTCAAAATGCCCTGAAATACATTCAGATTTTGTGGTGAGTAGCACGCAGATCTATTTCCAAAATTTTTGCAAGTTCATTGTTAGTTGGAAACAACAACATTAAAAAAAAAAAAAAAAAAAGCTACCTTTAAGCAAGCAACATATTTCAAGGCCATGCTTCGAAGTGAAGTTTTCCCATATTCCCCTTACAAACAGTATATCTTCTTAAATGTAAGCACTTTAAAATCTTCTCCCTTTCTTTTGAAGTACCCATGGGAGCATGTACAGAGAATGACAAAAAAAGTCTTGGTATCACAAAGAGGGGTTAAAATACCTCACTTTTTATTGCAGAAACCTGTAAGAGCTCTTATTGTATAAACGTCTAGCCAGCAATAAGAATAAAAAAAGCAAACAATAAAACATGGGGAAAAAAAAATATATATATATATTTAACTTAGAGGACTGCTGACAGTCTTAGATTTTGTTTCATTTTATAGGAAACAAGATCTTCCACAACTCTGAACTCTTCCACAGTTCAGTTTCACATATGAAAAATTTTAGTGTTTTTAGTGTTAGTTTTACATTTATATTACATTTTAGTGTTAAATGGAATTTTGCAGCTGAAATAAAGTGCCTGTGAGTTACCCCAGCACGATTCTGGGCCAGCCTGGACCCAGTTAAATTCCCTTTGGAATCAAGCATGTTTGCACTATTCACATCCACAGTGTCGTGTTCATACATCCATACTTCCACCCACAGCAGCAGAAACCTTGACTACCTCATTCTTTACGCAGGAACAAAAATTGTATGGTAAACACAATTCTGGAGGTAGTTACTTGAGGCTGGTAGACACCAAAATATTCTGTTTACCACATGCAAAAATCACAGTTTGTAAAAAGGCAGGACACAAAGCCCAAACACCAAATCAAAGGCCAAAATGTAAACAAAGTGATAGCTGGTAAAAGAAGGCACAGAAAAAATAGAAATATCTCTGATCAATCCAGAGCAAACACCAAAACTCACAATATGATGAAAAAGGATTTAACTAAGAATGTTTTTGTAACATATCTCGGCTGACTACCAGCTCCAGAGAAAGGTAAAATAACAATAAATAAAACTCCCAAAATAGGGGACAAATCACAAACAGGATAAGATGAGCTTTTCAAGTCTGTTTCCTGCTGTTGTACAGATGAGAATAATCGCGTGTTAGCTCTCCATACAGAGCTAACCAACTTTAATCAAAGATAATAGGGAAGAATAACAAAAACAACAGATGAATCCATTTCTTCTTTCCCACTTGCATCCTCTAAAAAACATCATGAACTAATGTTCCGTCATAAAAAGACACAGAGTTTAATGGAGATAAGGGATTTACACAAACCATCATTTGAAGCAACGATATTTAGGAAAAGAGGTAGAGGATAAACGTAAGGATGGAAACAACAACAACAAAAAAAGAAAAAAAAAAAAAGAGAAGATCTAAAGTTAGGCCCTAAAACTCAGTGGAAGCATGATTCCTTATAAGCACCAGTTAAGTACACAGGTAGGAAGGCAGGGACAAGACAGAGAGGAAAGAAACCTAGAGGAGAAGGAATGATGGGCCCCAGCTTGGTATCCTGTGTGAGAATGAATTCTGAAGTCATAGGGGACATGAAAACAGAACATTAATAGAAGCTAGATGCATTCTGGGGAGAAAATATGAACTTTCATATTCTTTGGCCTTCCCTGCACTATCACCAAAACCAGCTGATTATTTGTTACTTTAAAAAAAAAAAAACACTGTTGTCAAGAAATTTCACCTGGTAAGTCGGTGACAGAAAGTTTGATACGTGAACTCACTTTAAAACAGTTATAACTGCTTGATGCAAGATGGTTTTCCTTATTCTGACATATGCATGAGGAAATCCAGAGTGAGATTATTGGAAGTTTCTTGCTGCTCTAGATATACTACATATATGTCAGGTTGAGCCTTAGATCTTACTAGCATTCATTTGGCACATAACTTTAAAGGAGAAAGGATTCCCAAAAAATGATTCCATAGCAGTCACTTTATACTTACAGTAAAATATAGAACCATGGTGAGATGCTGAAAAGGTAAGTAATAGGTTAATTTGAATAGCTTAAGCGTATATAAAGTGCATGCTTTCCCACTGACTGAATGAAAAAGCCTCCAATATTAATATAAATAATAGAAGATACACACACATGCACAAGCACCATATCAGAATAAAATTCATTGAAGGTGCTATCTCTCCACGAATATCTCTGTTTATTCTGTAATCTGTCTTGAGGCTGACCTGAGTCAAACTCAGAACAGAAAATATTTCTTATAAATTATAAAAATACCCTTTACAGAAGTTCTCCAGGATTTCTTGATGAAGAACCTGAATAACCTATAAGTCACAGTAGAGCAGATAGAAATTGTAAGACATTCTTTTTTAAACATAATTTGAAGATAGTGCCTATCATCTTCTGTGGCAGTAAAATATAGCCAAAGGAAGCAGGCCAGGTGAAGAGACATATCTGAAAACTGGATTCCTGACCAGCTGACCCTTTCTCAGCCAAGCAGCAGCACTGTCTGTGCTAGTGGTGCTGCTGCGAGGACACACCGATGCTCCCCTCAACCCATACCAGTAATGGCTCACAGGCCACATGGAAGATGGGCAAGGACAAATGAGCAAGGTGGCTCTGGAGGAAAAGTATGGGCTCTTGTTCAAAGCTTTGAGGAAAGGAGAGGAGCTGCCGGCTCCTTCCTTGTTTAGGGACACACAGTGCGTGACAAAGGGCACCGATCTAACTAAAGGCAAAGAGAGTAGCTCTGAAGATATTCACCTAACGCTAACCCCTCTAAATTTGCTGAATGTAAATACCATTTAGCTATTTGTTTTTTGTTTTTAAAGAAATATTACCATCACTGCCCTTTAAGAGAAATCATCAGAAGTCAGAATAGTCCTGAACAGATGAGCAGAATTCCCCCAGTGTCAGTGACCAAGCCCTGTTTCTCAGGGACGCACGCAAGCAGTGGCCAAGAGGTGCATTTCTCCGCTTGGATTATGCTGAAGTAGCTGCCTTGAGGCAGCAGCAATCACTTGGAAAAGGAAGAAAGCATGTGCTGCTCTGAGTGTGCACAATGCCCACAAGGCTTATGAAAGTCACTCACAACAGAGGCAACACTAAACATATTTTAAGAGGCTCTGTCAGCAGTCTCACAGCAAGGTTTATTCGCATTTGTAAGTCATAAGGAAAAAGCTGTTTTCTGTCCATGCTGTATGAACAGATTTTGTTTCGTCTACAGCTCATATTTGAGTTACAAGTAAATAAATCATCCTGGCTGAATTAGCCGATAAACCACATAGTACTGAGAATAAATATTTGATTGGGGCTGAATTAACTCTTGGCAGATTTGTGCTCATGTGCATGCGCGCGCATACACACACACACACACACACTAGAACTGCCTGTATCAAATAACTCTGTAGGCTGTTAATCAAATTTCAGTGAAACATTTTAACCTAATTAAAAAAAAAAAAAAAGGAAAAAGGAAAAGGAAACATGGACCAGGGTTTAGCAAACCTGATTCTAGGTGGGTTCAGTTCTGCTCAGTAACTCAAATTATGTGTCCTTCCCACTGTTCGCAGGATCCAAAGCTAAGCATGTTGGTTTTTCCCCCCCCCTTCCATCCTGTCAGTGAATGTTGGATCAGAGTACAGAATGTGCCTGATTTTGTTCTCCTAATCTCTAGTAATCTTCTCAGTGACACAGTATCTGTTGCTGAGTATCACGAGGCCACATCAAAAAGGAATAGAGGAAATGTTAAGTTACATCCATACTTATCAAAGTAGGATCTGCATGCTGCTAAATATTAAACCTTATCTATTCACATACTTGAATAGTACTGAATATTGAGGTCAATGCTACCTTAGAATCAATAACTTTCCTCACACATGGAGCTTATTGCCGAATTGTACAGCCTGTGTAGCCTGGGGGTGCTACAGTTCTATAGAGCACATACACCTGTACCTAAATGTCCAGCTGAAAGCCTTTAGACCAACTACAGAAACGCTTAACAGTTCAGGGCACCTTTCCTGTTACCTGAAAGTTCAAGTAACTTCACAGCTCTCAGCAAAACTCACCACCAATACGGGGCTGAGCACAGTAGAGGAGTTGCACAAACTGCCATGCAGTTTTGCAGTGAGAAAAATGTACCCTGGGACTTCAATGAGCACAACCCTTCCAAAGCTCCCAAGGGACAGTGAAAAAGACTTGCATCCTATAAAGTCACTCATTTCATCAAGGGGCACAGAGAGAAGGAAAACACTAAACAAGTACATTTTAGCAACATGGAATTCAAAGCTGGAGCAGGGACTCTACAAAGGACATTCTGAGCTGGAAAAATACATCTGCCTCTGGAAGCAAGATCACCTTTGTAAAACAGAAAGGACATGGGGAAAAGGATGTTCAAGAAAGTGAAAACAAGGACTGAGACCTTGTTCAAATGTCAGTTATGCAATAACCTTTAAAATTCATCTTCCTCTCAATATTCACCCAATACAGTCAGTCTGTTCTCATTCTAAATGTATTCAAATGTCTGTTAGCTGCTCTGCTGTCTGCACTGAGGAAAGGCCAGATCTAATTACCATTACACAAAAAGCAAGCATGGCATTAGCTTTGCTCTTATTTGAAACTATGCTGAAGTTACCTTATGCATGATGGAAAAATCTAGACTTCATTTTTTATTTTTTTTGCCATTTTCAAGGTTAATCTATTCGCTAACACACCTTGTTATCTGTAGAAGAGAACCTCTTCCCTTCCACAATTTTAGTTAAGAAAATACATAAGATCCTCACCTTTAATGCAGTAAGCTCTGCTATGAAGAGACCAGCTACCTATCCAGCATTGCAAGTTTTAATAAAATAAAAACTCCATCACTAAGCGTGATGTTTCCCAACACCCCTGCTTGTTAGTTCAGCAGTAAATAGGCAATTATATCATACACTGCTTATATAGGCAGGGAATGCTGATTTTCAGTTTTGTAAAACTGCCATCTGATTTTTGGAAATGTTCTTTAAAATATGAAATGGGACAACATTTGTTGACAGAGCTTAGGGTATTGTACAAGTAAATGTAGCATAGTAAAACTGCTGCTTTTTAAATATTTATATCTTTATAATCCTAGTAGTAAGATAATCCTCTTTACAGTAGGCAGGAATACGAATACCCTTGATTGTTTTAAAGTCCTTGTTTTTCAAAATTAAGAGTTGTGACTTTTTTTCTGCTGTAAAATTTTACTAGTGCCGTTATTTAAAATGTAGTTTGAATCAATTTACCTTCCATAAGCAAAACGTCTGTCTTTGTGGTGGTCCCCAAATGTGTCCCAAAGCCTGAGAGAAACACTCACTTCATCCACAACGTCTCGTGAGCGTTCAAGGACCTAAAACAGAACACACATTACTTCATTCCTTCATTCCTTCCCTCCATCAAATCAGCACATTTCTATTTCTCCTGTAAGAAGATCTAAAGCACACTACAGCAAAAGAGCCCATCGTATGTAGTTTTGTCACATTTTATAAAATTCATGCAGAATATGCCTCTTCTATTATCTTTTGGTAAACAGTTACTTTGGGATGAACGACCTGGGGAGATCCTGGCTTCCTTCCACATCAGGCAACAGCTGCAGTTGAGCCCTCGTATACAACATTCTGAGGTCACTGCTGCATTCTGGCAAAGAAAGCGCTCGCCAATAAATAATAGTAGAACCTCACAGCATGTGTTCCATATATTGTGGGCCCGCAGTCCTTACCTCTTGGCAGACCCGATACTGATCGATGGCCCAGACAGTTGGAACGTGAGTTGCCAGCAGCTGGTACTGAGTCAAGGTTGTATTACAGGCTCTCGCACAGATTAGCCGAGTCTTCCCCACGGCGTTATCTCCAACCACCACGCACTTGATAGTTTCAACGTTGGGCCTTTCGTAGTCCATGTCAGCGTCCATTTATCGAGAACTGTAACAAGACAGGTGCACTCGCTTTCTTCTACTGCATGAACTGTGCTATTTAGAACTAGTCTTCCACTTCCTCCCGGATGCCTGAAGAGAACAAAGTCTAAAGGCAAAGCTTGCAGTAAACTGTACCAAAGGAAATGAGCTGCTCCTTTAAATACCACACAGTTATGGAAATGTTGGACTATTTTGACTGCAATAAGCTTACGCTGTTCACATGTTATTTTCATTTTGGTTTCTGTAAACACAAGCCTATTTGCACAGATAGATCTTGGTGAAACAAGGACAACTAGAATAAACTTACCTCGTTAATACTTTTTATGCTAAGAGGCAGAAGAGGCTGGACATCAGTAGGTTTAACCTGAAGGATTCTAGTATAGACCTGCCTTCTTGAATCTTGGCCATTCAAGATTTGATTTAGGACCGTCCAAATAACATAGCCAAAACCAAGTCACACAGATGGTTTTAATTACATGCACACAATACAACCAAGGAAATAATGTCTTACTTGTAAGATGACTCCAGAAACTCTGTTCTCTACAACCCACACCCTATGTTAACTCAAATCCCATTATATCCTGTATATATTTCAAACTCTTAAATTTTCCAAGATGTTTGTACAGACCACAGACAAAATTGAAACCAAACCATTCACGGAAAATTTGTAGATCCTCAGGTATACTTACAAGTTCTTTTTTAAGCTTTTTTTTTTTTTTTTTTTTTTTTTTTTTTAAAGATACTATCTGATGGAAAGTTTTTACTGAAAACATTTGCTTAAATATTCTTCAGCACTGTATTAAACAAATAAATGGATATGATCATCAGTTGGAAAATGTGTATCTTTGAAAAACTAAAATCATGTCTTGTATGTTCTCTACAAAGTCTGTCACTTTTATATAAGGAGAATGTGGGATCACAGTTCAATATCTCTGATTTTGTTTTCCTAAACTCTAGTAGTCTGTTCAGTAAACTGGTCTCTGCTGGAGAATATTATCAAGGCAGAAGAAACAGGGAACACACAAAGTACAAACATGCTCAGGAGTACTCGCCTAACAGTTATTTCAACAAAGAAACCTACAGGCACTTTAACTGACCCAAACACAGGTCACCATTTGGAGCAGGTCTGTCTTTCCTTCCTGAGCAGAAAATGTCAGCTAAAGACACTCAGTGATTTATTTCCCGTTCTTTAATATTCACAGCTCATTTGTATGTAAATATAGTATATGTATTAATTGTCAGCTGCTTAAAATAATACAAGCTCTTTTGCTATTCATTTTTACCTGTGTCAGAGGCCCTATGTTCTAAGAAAAACAATGTATTTGCAGCTACTATAGCCTGACACTATTTTAAACTATATTATTTCATTACTTGAAGTGATATGACAGAAAAAACAAAAGTCAGTATTAGGAGTAAACATCATTTGCTCATTGAAAATTGTGAGCATGCACTATAGAAGAAGAAATAGCCCAAACGGGCTATGGTATAATTATAATCTGTATTTGTGTGTCATTGGGACAAACCCAGGGACAACTCTGTCAGCTGTTGTCTATTCCGTGTGCCACTACTGACACATCCTCGTGGGCCCTGGGTGCTCCTGGGAATGCTGTGGCACACAGCTCTATTTATGCTTCAGCCATGTTCCAGAGGACTGCGTCCTGCCCTGGGCTGCAGCAGGGCGCCAGCTGTGCACCCTGGCGCCCGCCCGTGACCGCACAGCTGCAGCTCGTGGCCTCACAAATGCAGAGCAGACCAAAGCCCGCAGGGCCCAAGAGGCCATGTGCGCACGGAGGCCCCGGGAGGCCGCACCAAAGCCCGCAGGGCCC
>VZSV01000036.1:2292711-2324453 GCA_013398735.1 Nothocercus julius
ACGTGCGCGGCGCGGGCGCTATTTATAGCGGCGGCGCCGCCGCGCTTCATTCATAACGCGGCGGCGCGGGCAGAGCGCGCGCCCCCGCGCTCCGGCTCCCTGGAGCTCCACGTGCGAAACGCGCGCGCCACGTACAATCAAACCCCTCCCACCGATCATCCCTAAACACCGGTGTAGCCGATATCTGCAGGAGAATAAATGAGAGACTATCGCTGCCAAAGAACCTGCCTTCTCTAATTCTCACTCATAAAACCTCTGATTACAGAAATTCTGATCTGTTCTGATAACAGAAATTAACTTCAAATTCACTTACATACTTAGGAGACCTTCCTACAGGAGAAAAGGCAGCAGGAAGAAGGGAGGAAGTGATATTTTTGATGTCTAACAGTGAAACTGAACAGAATACAATGAGAGAATAGTCAGGTGATTAAAATGGGAGAAAGAAACAGGCCTTGGCTTTTGCTAGGGATAACAAAAAACACTTCTATTTTCCTTGTTTTATCCTTTTCCATCAAACGGTATCCACAACCTGAAGGCTTCTCCAGCCCTGAAAGCTGCATGCTACCATGTAGTTTCTGTTTTAATGATCACCTACAGTAACTTTTACCATCATACAATGCTTTTTATAACTGTATAATTACTTACACAGTTCAGTCTGTGATTTTTGCATCAGAGTGTAGGATAAAAACCCAGGAAAGTTAGTGTCTCTGTCCTCTGCCACATAATCTTATTGAATCGCAGTTAAATTTTTCCACACATTTAAACACACAGTTTTGACCATAAACTTGTTTGAGCCACACACCTTTACATGCGGCTGGAATGCATCTCTAAAAGGGCATAAAGCAACCAGCCATTTCCAGACTTCGATATACGAAAGCACAGTAATAAACCACAAGTATTGCTATTGAGTTTACATACAGCTTAAAAAAATGACTGCTAAAGCTCTATACAATGAGATGCTTAAATATTCCAGGTGGCAAGCTTGAATTGTTTTTTTTTTTTTTTTTTTTTTTTTTTTTTTTTTTTTTTTTTTTTCCCCTTATTGTTTTTTGGAGTGGCTAATAGCTGGAAGGAACAGAAGAAGGAAACAAATTTCACCTCTACGAGCAATCCAAGAAGATGTTATTGGACCACAACTAGCATTTGACTCCACAGTCTGGCTTTACCAAGCACCTATAGCTCTCTAAAACATGTTTAGGGGCTGCCAAGTGGCCCATCACTGCATCTCCATTATGTGCTTTTAACACCACCTTAACAACTAAAGCTTTTAATTCAGACAATTGAGATGACATTCCCCCCTGTTCTTAGCAGGAACCCTCAAGCACATAGAGAGTCCCCTAAGCAGTGTTACACTTGCTAAAACATGGTCAGCGCCAAGAGCTAGGACACTTGGCTAGAACAGGCACTCAGAGGGGGCAGATCTGACTTTGCAGAAGCAGCCTGGGACAGTCCAGGAATGAAAATGCATAGCATAGGATAACCCAGAGCTTCCCCCTTTCCTCTGCCCCCCAAATGAGAGGCATTGTACACTGGAAAAAGCTTTTAAAAACATGCTAAGATTAAAAGATTTTAAGTGGAAATAAATGCACAAAGAAGTTAAATTATACCATACAGGTATACACTTTATATTGCATCTGGCAGCCCCACAGAGACAGAAGGTGCTCCCCACAACCCATGAATACTGCTTTCAGCAATACAGCAGAATATGAATGAATGATGTACAATCAAAATAAGGGGACATGGGGTACTTCATTTATGGACTTTACCATCCACCCACTGTATGCAACATATGCTGTCCCAGCCAACTGTCAGCATGTGAATTGGAATATCAAACTTCAATGACAGGAGGTGGATAATTCTTTTTCCCCCCCTCACTCACAGGCTTTCAAGAGGCTTTAATTATGTGGGTAGATCAAAACCATTTCTAACTAGGTCTGCAATGGATTGGTATACACTCTTATCAGATTTTACCCATAAAAAATAAAGAGAATAAACTCTTTGAAAAAGTCTATGTAAATGCATATTTTATACACCTTGAAATAAAATGGAGAGTCATTTCCTCTCAATACAATTTTTGCATTAGTGGGCTTGCATTCAGACCTATACTTTTTTCATGGCAAATGCTTGCACATTCACAATCAGTTTTCTTCTCAAAATGACTGTGCATTGTATGCAGTCTGTTTTTTTTTTTTTTTTTCCCTTTGGTATTAAAAGGGCAGAGTTTAGTATTTGATGCAAGGATGCTTCTATTTAACCATGTCAGCATCTGTTCTCAACCAATTGCAAAATAAAGCAAAATGATTAGGTCAGCTGCATCCCTTTTCACAATACCCCATACAACTCGGTCTCGGTTTTCAGAGACATGCAACATAGACAATGCTCTCCCCACTGTATGCTGGAGATATTCTAAAATGGGACCACTCTGCACATTTATTGACTTGTTAATTTTTAGAAATTTCTTACTGAATTGTAAAATCAGCCAACTGCACATATTGAAACATGGAGAGTTCCACCTGAACATAAGTAAACCCTTGTTCAGAGTGAGGGTGGTTGAATGCTGTAAGAGCTATTCAAAACCTGGCTTCTGCTGAGCAGGTGTGTTGGACCAGATCATCTCCAGAGACCAATTCCAGCTCCAAATATTTTGTGATGTCCTGCCACATTCAATCTCACTTATCTGGGGCCTAAATACCCTGTATTTCACTAACTTCAATCATTCAGCCTCTCATACTTCTGTACAGGCCACATACTCTGGCTCAGAAGGAATGGACTCATTTATATGTTCCCAATTTGCAGTTAGGTATAACAGGATGCAATTAAGCAAAATAAATTTTTGGCTGAATACAAAGAACTGCAAGAAGAACAGCTGAATGGTTATATAACAGTCTCCCAGAAGACAAAGTGGAAGATATAAGGCTCACTGCATTTAAAACCCAGAGAGGGCAAGGCACTATGAAGAATTGGTGTCATGGTGTAGTTTTGCATTAGACTTTCCCCACCTCCCCTTGTGGTAACATGTTTGCAACAGCTTATTTTTATGTTATATTCTTCACCTCTAGACCCTTATTTAGAACATGAATGAGGAATACTTAATCAGTTTATAATACCAGTTGCAAACAGAAGCTAAATATGAAGTAACAGTTAATAGGAAGGTTTCTTAATGAATATTTATCAGTTTGCTACTTAGCAAGGAAGAGAAACTAGAAATGATTGCATCAAAATGCCATAAGACCTTCCAAGCCATCTAGACATGTCTACTTTGTTAGCTATTTCCAGTATTTAACAGCTTTTCCAAGGTATCGATTTAGTATGAATGCTTTGCATTATATTGCAGTCTGCTGGAGTGGTAAGCTTTCTACAGCACACTAAGCAAAACTAAGGCTAATGCTATGCCTAAATCATCAGAGAAAGTCTGATTAACAAGAAAAAAAAAAAGTTAGTTTCATTTCTTAACACTTCTCCCCCTAAGCACTGTCTGGGGCTTACCTGAACAACATTTTCTTCACAGAATATTTTATTGCCCTTTCACAGAACAGCACACACACACACACACACACACACACAGTGCTAGTGCCAGAAACAAATCCTCATCTTGAAGAGCTGACTTCATGTCTACACTATGACATCTGTTTATCACATCTGTAGTACTGATACACGCATAATTGTATTAAAAGCTTATCATAACCTTTCTACCATTTAATAGATGTTAATGGCATTTAAAGTAACTTTTTCAATATCCTTTTCAATCAGAAATGAAAAGAGTCACAACAAAGAACAGGCAGACAGAAAATTTTTTCCTGACTACACCTTCTGGCTATCGGTCTGTCTCCTTCCTCTGTGTATATCAGTCAAAACTGACTTTTGTCTCAGTACTGATTTTTACAGAAACATAGTATCTTTGGAACTCTTTACTATTGAAGATTTTTACTGCATGAGGTACCTTTCAATGGGAAACAGGCTTTGCTCCTCACTCGATGCAAGCTATTGAGCTCTAAAAGCCTTATATAAATGAAACTGCTCTCACTCATTCTAAACACTCTTCCTGCCTTTGCAGGCTTGTAAAATTCACCTAATGTAATAAGAGCCTAGTAGCTTTATATGCAGGAGATTAAAAAAAAAAGTAGCCTAAGGTTTTAGAAGCTGAACATTGCATACCTTCTGAAGGCACAATTCAGGGAGCTCTGTGCTGCTCTGTACCTGCACTGCAAGGAGATCTTGAGGACAAGTCTTGGACAAAGATGTCACATATCTCAGAACTATGGGTACAGGAAAGCAGAGCATGGGGACAGTGCAAGGGAAAAGCAGCAGCACAGATTTTCTCCCTTCATTCACAGTTGTCCAAGGCTGGTATTGCTGGTGTTTGAATCACTGCTGACACGCAAGAGCAGCAGCCAATAGCTATCCAGTTCTTTCCAGGGTGCCAAACCAAGAAAACGGGATTAAACAGTAGAATCAAGGACAGCTTAATCTCACCATCATTAATCTTTGAGAGACAGTTTCAGGAAATAAGATTTACTCTTCTACAACTCTTCTTATAGTTAGCTATACACTAAAGTATAAAAAAAAATTATAGTTTTTAAACCCTACATAATCTTACTGAAACAGAGGTGGAAAAGCTTCCATCTACTCCTATGGGCTTCAACTCAGACGACTATTTACAAAAAAAAGCCTTAGAAAAGAATTAGTTGCAACATGCACGGCATATATAGATAAGTAAAAGCAGTAAGGCATAAAGCCTGAAATAGCCGAAACTAAACAGTACCGAAACATGCATCACTTTACTATTTTTTCATTAGGATATTACAGCACAATTCTTCAATTATTTTGTATAGCACAATTCCACATAGTATGGCTTTAATCATTAAGATCCAAATGCAAAGCTAAATCTAAAACTCCTGTTACATTCCACATATCCTATGCTTCTGAAACACACTGCCAGGAATGCAAGACCTTGTGTCTATTACAACCACTTACATGGTTTAACAACACGAGCTGGTAACCCTAGCTATGCTAGCACAGATTCCCATACAAAGGCTACGCTGTTCCAACAGAGACTGGGTTAAACTGGGTTATGCCAATGCAAGGTTTACATTGTCCAAATATGTCTCTGCTATTTTAATGACTTATTCAGCACACCTAAACAAATCTACTTACATTTTCTTTTGTTCCCCAACAGATCAAAGCTTTATATTGCATGCAGAAAATAGGAGATTACAAGGGTTGGTTCTGGTGGACATTTCCCTCCCCCTAAGGTAGTTTATACAAATTCTAGCAAAAGTGCATGGCTGAAGGATTACAGTTACTGTAGAAATAAGAGGAATGCATACAAGTAACCTACTTTTGTCGCTTGAGGAAGAAGCCTCGGAAGCAGAAAATGAAAACAGTGTGCACATTTCACCAGCAGGCTATTTGATCTTCCTTTCCTAATTACATTTATCAGAAATAGTTACAAAAAAGACTCTTCTTTAAGAAATGCTACTATTGCTATTATTTGTTACTATTTAAGAATCAAACATGAAAATGTATTTTTCCGACACAAAGACGAAGTTTTCACAGAGGATGTAGAACTTAGTACCTCCAGGGGCTGTTGGCCCATCGTTGTTAAATACACTGTGTGAAGTGTGGAGCAGAGAGAAAGACTTCTCTTTCCAGTCACACATACACAAAGAGATGTGGCAGAGAATAAATATGCCAGGGACAAAATTTTGCTTCACCACTGAAAACAAAACAGACCCGCTAGCATGGTTTTGCTAGTACTTAAACAGGTACATAGGACCCTTTCACAAGATCACAGGTATTCCAGCGCCTTGAAATTTCTCATGCACTCATTGCTTGGAAGTTACATTGGCAAAGCACCATAAATCCTGCCAGTNTTTTTTTCCCCCCTCTCCTCCTTTAAAATAAGGTAGCAAGGCATATAGCTTTGGATTTTTAAAGAACTCTTTATAGTCTTCTCTAAGTCAGGGCAAGAGTCCTCTTTGGGGGAAAGGGGTTAAAAGGGAAGAATTACAAAAGGTATCAGTTTTATTTGACTCCATATCTATTTGCAAGAGTGCTATACTCTGCTTGCACTTCACTGCATTTCAGAAACTGAGTGATTCATCCTACTACTCATTTCCAAAACAAAATATTTTTCAGGAAAGAATGCAAACCATTTACAGAAACAACCACCAACACGACTCTGTTAAACTATATTTGTTAAATATCTGATGGACTTCCCACCATTCCAATTTTAAATAGGTGAATAGCACCTATTTTTCACACTAGGCTAACTGAAATATGGAATTACAGCTAGAATGTTATTGTACTCTTATTGAAAGTGAAATGTTGACAGTTCCTTAATTATAGTGTTGCCAGTGGGAACCACTATTGCTAACATACAAAGAAAGAAGGATTAAAGGAATCAAATTCACTCCTGGAGAAATTCCAAAGCAGCCAATCATATTGTCTCAAGAGAAGTCTGGGCCCAACACAGACTTCCTTAGAAGACCGAAAAGTATGTGTTGAAATGTTACTAGAGATTCCTACTTATTTAGTGATCAATAATTCCACAAATATTTCTAATAACAGTGGAAAACACATATCTGAAATAGAACAGCCAAACATATGGCATTCAAGTACTAAGCAAAAGCCATAAATCAGAAGTGAAACCTATGAACATTTAAGAGGCCACAGCAGTAAATACAGCCTCTTTTCTCTTTAGCAGGGGGACGCATTCATTTCAAGTCTAAGTGGTACCTGTTGCCCAGAACAATTACTGAATCATTTGACCATTTATGAGCCCTGTTAGAAGAACATTTCACCTCCGATAAAGTGGCAAAAACTGAAGTCCAGGTACTTGGAAGTCTGCATACTCAGAGCAGCCCTCCAATTCTACTATTCTAAAACCACCAGCAATCACAAAAGAAATAACTCAAGCAGGTTTAAGATTTTTTCCTCTGCTACATTTAACTCTGCTGAAGGTTACTGCCTTCACAGGGCACAAAGACACCCCTCCTGCCAGTTTTGCACAGTGCAGATATGTTTTCTTTTTACCTATTTTAACTGGAAGCTATATTAAATCACAAGACTCTGCACTGAAGTGGTTAACATACCCATTAGGTTCCACTGACTGTGTAGAGAAGGTAAGCTCTGACAGAGCAATAGCTTCTTAAATCAGAGAGCTAAATTTACTACTACTCATCTCATAATGCCTGAAGTGACACAGAAGCACATAAGCAAATAAGCTGTGCCTGGGATGTTAAGAAGCAAATAATACTACCTCTGCAAAGATATGCCTTCCAAAGATAGTAGCATTTTCTGGCTCAAGCATGTGACTTTGTACTAAAGAAGTTAAATTCTGTGCTAGAATTGCAGGTATGTTTTCTTCAAGGAGCAATACCCAGTCACAGAAGCTACAGAAATAGAATTGTAAGCCATTAGTTCACAGGGTATATTCCATGAGCATAACCTTCTTCTGTAACACAATTACCCAGAAATTCCTACAGAGACAGAAAATCAGGTTGGGCAGTGAGACTTCATACTGGGAGGGAGCTGCAGAGAGATCCTAGGGTTCTTAGATGAACCATTTGCCTTAATGAATACTTCCATGATAATGGGATCACTGTTATGGTATATTAAATAATTCATGGCATTGCAACCTATACACATGTAATGTTATATAGTGGTTTTCAAGAACTGCATTACCTATAAAATGACCTCTTTTTTCACTAAAATATACTTTTGCCTGGATGCTGGAGGGGGCTCATTAATTACTAATGTAACTATTAAAGCTATTAAATTGCCAATTTTGAGACGAATTCCAAGTGCATTAAGAAAGTCAGAAACCCAAAACAAACCTTGTGTCCCTTCACTTCAGCACTCCACCTATCAGGCTCTGAATGCTGAACTCACTTCCTTCTAGCAGTGTTAACTACTTCTTCAGATGACTCTCTGTGGCCAAAACACTGAAGCAGTCAGTCCTACGGCTCATTAAATGTTCTATCTTGGTCATCCACCACAGTTGGAGGGAGTACTGGTTTGGTGCTTATTTTGAAAGCCCAGAAAAAAATTGCTCCCTAAACTTCCTGACAAGATTCTTGTTTTTATTCACATTGTCACTATGTTTTCCCATGAACAAATATTTATACACCAGAGGAAATGTTTCAGTAGCATGTATCAGTAGAGCTACACGGTCATTTCCCTTTCCTTTGCTATGAGAAAGCAATTTTGCTTACATCAGAAAGTAAGTAAATAGACTCCCTAGAGATGCCTGGGAAGTGGGTCCTTCTTGCCAGGACCCTGTCTTGAAAATAATGGCAGCCTGCCATTGTGTTAGATGACTTGTGGAGGTTTCATTTGTAATTGCAGGAAACCAGTGTGTAACACATTTATTGCTTCCTTTTAATTTTTTTTCTTCTTCTTCTTAGTAGGACAGACCATTCTCTTATAAATCCCGCCTAAATAAAAATATTTTCTTTTCCAAAAAATTTTAGTAGAATATTCTGTTCCTATCTGCAGTACTGTATATACATTTAATATATATGGCAAGATATAAATCCACTTTTCCTATTCTTTTCAAACACAAAACTTCCTGAAAAGGCCAAGGGATGAAAATGACCTTATTTCATTGACTGTAAAATTTAGAAGAGGGCTGGACTACAGGACCTCCTGAGGTTCCTTATAACCTGAATTTTCTTATGGTCCTAAGTTAAAGAGATATAAAGTTCCACAGGAACTTAAGGAAAAAAAAATTTTAACAGTAAGGGTGACAGAGCCCTGGAACAGGTTGCCAAGAGAGGCTGTGGAGTCCCCTTCTCTGGAGATCTTCCAAACCCGCTTGGACACAGTCCTGAGCCACACATGCTCTAGGTGACCCTGCATGTGCAGGGGGGTCGGACTAGATGATCTCTAGAGATCCCTTCCAACCTTAAACATTCTATGATTCTATGATTTCATTTACTAACTCTTAATGTATGAGCCATCCAAAACCCATCTCAGTACATAAATGTTTCAAAGCTGGGTATGAGACTTGGTAAAAGCTTTATTAATACATACCTGTAATTCAGAGTGGCATCAAGTAGAAGATTGGGTCTTTCTATATAGACCGCTCAGAGCAAGAACAGAGGGGTCATGTAAAGAAGCTGCATATTTGTAGTACAAATCCTGACTTCACCCCAGGAACCCATCTGTTTTCTCTTACTCTGGATAAGCATTCACGCTTGAAAATTATACATAGCAGCTTCCATTTTTTCGATGCTTTGAAAGAGGGCTTAACACCGGGTCAAAAGCTATCACGTGCAGAGGCCACCCATTATTCGAGCTCCACACTGACACAGACCATTTATACATTTGCTTTTATCTACAGAAATATCAGAACAAAGCTGACTAATCCTGTAAATGAAAAAATTAATTACAGAACTTTCCAGATAAGCTTTTCAGTATAAAATACACCAAGTCAGAGATGCTGGAACTTTAAAAACTGCTAGCCTGAATAGCAGTGGTGATAGGCAACCTTAAATTAAATGAGTTGGATTTTTTTTTCTTTCTCTCCAGAAATACTTACCTCACAGGAGAAAATAATGTTTGCATCCATTTTACCAGCTTGATCAAAAGCAAAATTCTATTAAAGATGTTTCATGTCCTTCCTTACTGTGGTTCTCCTGGAAAGGGGGAAGGAGAGAAACAGAGGAGGGGAAAAAAAAAAAGTTATTACAACTATTTTCTATCTAGAAGTATAATCACATGCAATACCAAAAACATCTCTTGTAATCTATTTATATGGTAAACCAGGCCTGCAATAAAAACTGTCAACAAATGAGTCTTTCAAACATATTAAAATACAAGCAAACCCCATATCTGCACTAAAACACAAACCTTTGATTCCAGTGGACTGAAAAAAAAAAGTCATGCGTACATAAATGTGAGCATAACTGTAAATTGATATGGCTCTGTCAAAGAAACCTTATTTTTGAACAATTTTCCTCTGAACACAGATACAGAAATACTCCCTGTCATAACTAAACTTTGCTGTGCCATAGTGAACTGGTTCTTTGTAGACTAGCAAACAGACTCCAAGGAGAGCTTTTTGCTCACCCTTTCAAGGCAACAAGACTGTCTAAAACATGGGCTGGCAACCTGATGACACAGAAATTGGGACTTCTGTGTTGCTTCCACCTTTAGACCCAAACAAAATGAATTCTAGAAGTGCTGTGTTGGTTTTGGTAAACGCCTGCATTATTGTGGCTTGGTTCTTGTCCAGGAACAAGGAGGCTTTCCAAGAACTAAGGTGAGAGCAAAGTTGACTTCTCCTCTGATGCTGCCACGGCTGCTCATCAAGCCAAGGAGCATTCAGAGGTTTCAAGCTAGCTTGAAAAGCAGAGGCGAAGGACGGATTCTGCAGCTGAAGAGACTAATGTCCTGCGCGGCACTTCTTGCTGAACAACAGCATTTCAGACTTGAGTTAGGACTGAAGCCAGTTTACCACAGAAATCGCTACCTGCTGCAGACAATTTCTCTCAACTCGTAGGTGACAGTGGGCATGAATGTAGATAACAAGGTAACACCTCATTCCACTTTCGTGGAATATGCAACCCACTAAAATCAACACAAGAGCTAAAGGAACCCCTCATTGCCTCTCCAGAGGTTATTTTTACAGACAGCCATGCTGAATACCACATCTTTGCTTTGCAAAGACAAATGCATACTCCTGCACCTGGGATGGAATAACCTCATGCTAGAGCTGGGGGGTCACCTGGCTAGAAAGTTGCTTTGCAGGGACCTGGGAATTTTGAGAAACGTGAGTCAGCAGTGCAGCAAAAAAAAGTCAGCCATGTACTGGGTGTACTAGCAAGAGCACAGCTAGCACTTTGAGGAATGCCATTGGTCCCCACTATCTGTCACTTCTGGGACTCTTGGAAGGTCTATTGCCTCCCTCCATCTTTCTCCAAAATGGAGGTAGCTCCCTTAGTGAGCCCTGCAAATCACAGCCCACCCACAGTGAAACAAAACCCAAAACAATGAATGAAACAGTGGTATTTTCCACACACAGGAATCTTGGACAGCTTACATACTTATATATGTGATACTGTACCACTCAAATTTTTTATTTGTTTCCTCAGTATTGATGCCAGATTAGAAATCATTTGCAGCTTCTACCAGACTATCCCTCTAAAAAGGGATCTGATTATCAACTTTAAGATTTTTGCTTTTATTTCATTGAGATCTCATGCATTTCAACCAGATTTACTTCACTTTGCCATCATCAAAATCCACAACCACGGCCTCCATGGATACATTAAGGTCCCTTTTATTATCAAGCAGATATGCAAACTCCTTTCACTATCTCATTCATGAGTCTTGCTCAAAGTCATGAATTATTTATATTACAGTCCTATTACAGGCCACATTCTGACTTACCTGTCTGCAGAGATTTTTAATTGTTATGCTGTAAAGTCATCCCTATTGTTTAAAGATATAAACAAGTAGAAAGGTAGCTAAACCTGATTTTCATTATTACTAAAGCATAAGCCTAAAAGGTTGGCTGTCCCTCCTCATCTTACTGCCATTTTCTAGTTTTGAATATAGTCTGCCTGTAAAAGAAAGCTTTCTAACATTAATTAGCATTGAGTTACTCAATTACAACTCCAACTTGCAAAGACTGCCCCTACCACAGTAAAAGCAGCAGGTGGTCCATTTCTGTGGTAACAACCACAGATGTGGATGTGATCTGGGAAGCACAGCGGGTAAACTAGGCACAAAACTTCCCTCTTCAAGTCCCGAGGAGCTGGTAGCTGAACAGAGCTGGCTTCATGCAGCTCCTATGCTGTGTACCTGCCCTGGAGAGTATCAGAATGGTCTAGACTACTCTTTTCCTCCTGTTCATCACCAAGCTACCAATATTGCAGAATTTCATGCTCCCTAAGCATGTACGTGCTTCTTTCTACACTTGACTAGCCTTTTGTCTCTACATATTGGTTTAAGATTTTAGTAGCACTACATCTTTTCTGAAAGTCAGCTCAAAAATCTTGTCACTGAGCTTCAAGGACTTACATGGAAGAAAAAAAGACTGCTTATAAACATGATAGGACTTTTACATTTAAGGTCTCACTTTAAGCCATTGCCTTTAAAAGTGCAGCCACTGGAAGAATTAAAACAAGGAGCAGAACCTCACGTCCCTGCTACCATCGTCTTCACTACAACATGTCTCACCTGCTGCAAGTAGCTCAATACCCAGGATAAATGTTATTTCCCTCTGACATCTCAGCCAGCGCTTCCCCCTAAACAAGTCCTCAAACCCTTGGTGCTCCCCACACCCGGCTGCACATGAGCATTTCGCCTTCCTATCTTCAGTTTCCAAGGAGGTGCCTTCATATGCTGTCTCACTTGGTGAGCTAAGATTTTTTTTTTTTTTTTTTGAAGCTTTGAATACATAGATAAGAGTAACAGAAGAGTAAGAGAGTGTGAGGTCAACAGACAGTGCTTTAGCAAGGAAATAAGAGAACAGGTTACTATGATTTCCATTAATAGGCTACCTCAGGAGAGGATCCAGCTAGACAACTGCTCTACAAAACTTTCCATGATGAAGCGCTAACTTGCTATAGCTCCCCGACTGAGGGGAAGTTTTGCCTCTGCTCATTCCTCTTTCCGGATAATTACACATGGACAAGGTTTTTCCTACTGCTTCTCCCTCTAAGCTCCTGAACATCCACAAGGAAAAGTGGGGGATCTCCACCCCCATCCTCATGCCAGATTTTTGGAGAAACATCCTCCTCCAACCAGTCTCCAACATGGATTTGCATTAGGCACCAATTGCAAAATTCATTCATGCAATGCAGAGACCCATTAATGATTTAAGACAAAAAAGAAACCCAAGGGCAGGAAAATTCCATTTTTGCCCACGCAATGGATGCTACTTGGCTAGTGCGTCAATGGAAGTTATCTCCGTGCATGCTACGTTAATTCAGTAAATTGCTTTTCAAATAAGATACATTCAGAAAGTGCCTGGACAAGGTACATGGCAGGAAACTTTAATTTTTATGACGAACTCACCACATCCGAGAAGCAGACACCCGAGAAGCAAAGAGAGAGCAGATTTTTGCTTTGCCCACTAAATTTGGAAAAAAGATGGGGGGGAGCAGAAGTCTCGCCTCTGAAGAGCTTCCTCACAAAGGAATAATAAAACCAGTCACCTCAGCAGCCGCGATTCCCGCGCCAGAGCCCACACTACGCCGCGCACTTAGGGGCGCTCATCGCCCCGCGGGGCGCCGCGTCCCGCCGGGCTGAGGCGCCGCCGCTCCGGGGCTCCCCGCGCTCCGGCCACCCCCGCTGCGCTGCTCACAACTCACCTGAGCGCGGGGCAGGACCGCGAAAGGTGCCGGTGCCGGTGCCGCTGCCTCCGGCTCCGCGCGGCTCTGCGCGCTGCGGCGCGGCCCGCCCGGGCCGACCCCTGTGGGGGAGGGAGGGGGCACTGCGGCGAGCGTCACGTGAGCGCACTAGGGCACGCGGAGCCGTTGCGGCCGTTACGGCCGTTGGCGGCGCGTGGGCGGGCGCGAGGGGCGGGGCGTGCCGTGGCACCTCCCGCCCTGCTGAGCGCAGGTGAGGCGCGTTGGCGCCTCCCCGCCCTTGGGAGGCTACGTGTGAGGGGAGCTGGTGCGGTCTGGGTGTAGTCGGTCTAGAGGGACCTGCACGTAGCAGCAGCAGTAGGTGTCTTGGGGCTTGGTGGAGGTTGTGGCCAGGAGTGTAGCCTTTTATTTTTATTGAGTGTGCAGGGTTTGTGTGGGCACCTGGAGAACTGGCACCTGAGGAAAGGCTTTGAAGGCAGCTGCATGGCAGGGGAGGCCGTGGGTAGCGCTGAGGGGCAACCTGCACTCCATGGTGAGCAGTCTGCTATGTAGGCCTCTGGTTGACCTGTGTATGTGTTGTGATGCCTGGTGTGTACCAGGCCTGAGCTCCTCTTACTCAAGGTTAAATTACACCTGTTTTCAAAACTTGCTTGCTGTAAAACAGCTGAAGCTTCTAGATACTCTCCAAAAGGGAAATTTCCTCTCCTTTTTTTGCCTGTGGGTGGCAAGGAGACCTGTACTTGATACAGCAAAGAAAAGAGGTAATACTGAATCTAATTGCAGTGTATTCCTTTTGTTATCTGCTGGAGCAGTGTTGCTGTGCAGTTCACCTCAGTTTCTCCCTCAGAGAATTTTACTGTTGTGTTGTAGCTTAAAAACAAAGCCAAAGTCTGTTTGTCTTGTGAAGTGCCTCCCATCTGCAGTTTTCTTGTGGTATCTGAAAATGTCCGTGTTGGCAATACACTAATGCAGCTCTTTGAAGAGAACAATGGTGGGAAGTTGGAAGCAATCCATCTCTGTGCAGTGTTTAAGAGGGTTGTAGAGCATGTTGTTAAAATGCTTAGATAAAGTTCCAGAAAAGACCCAATAGCCTGGTGTTGAAGTAACCATGTCCACCTATTTGGTGTCTTGGATGTGTTGTTCATTCCTAGGTCTTTCTTGGTGTCAAGAGTCTGGAGGACTATGGAGACTATATACTCAACCTGTCTACAGTTGTGAGTGCTTTGCAATGACTTTTCGGTTGACTGCACAATGTTACTAACAGCATGGCTCTTCTAGGCGAGGAATGTGATATAGGGCCTACAGAGAGCTAAGTGCTGGCAATATTGCAAGTGTAGGCATGTTTGAATTGCTGTCAGAATGCCCTGTCGTTTGAATGGCAGAGGAGGGGGGGCGTCTGTTGTACCATGTCTGAGGTCCTTCTCCTCTGAAATAGTAAGTCTAGTCCCCAAATCACAACATTCAGAACAGGAAGGGGCTCAGTGAATGCACTCCCTGCTTTGATTCTGTATGTTTCATGGGCTCGGTCTTTCCTGTGGAGGCACAAAGGCCAGGAGCAGACATACCTGCCTGTGCGCATGCTACACCAGCGTGTCTCAGCTGTGCAGCATGGCAAAGGAGCCCATGTGCAAGTCCTTGCTGCTTCTGTTTGGCTGTTTTTAACACACATGTTGTTGCTTTAGAGAATTACAAAGCACTGGTGTATCCTGTGCTTCAATTTTATAAGAGAAATGTGGGAGGATAATCACAGGACTCCAGAAGCTGCCTTGTACAAAGAAGAGAAACTTGGTGTTGTGAGCCACTTATTAAGAAAGATGTTAGCAGCTAGGGTGAATTTTAAGATTTTGGATAGTTGTGAAAACAGCCTTGATTAGAGATGTTGTATCAAGAAAAAAACAAGATTGTTGAGGATTATTTTGAGGAGAGGAAGGATTATTTTGTTTGGAAGGAGTTTATATGGAGCTCTGGTAACTTGTATTTAGGGAGCTTCCCCAGCACCTGTGTGCAGAAGTATATAGCTGTGCAACTCAATTAATGCAAACAAACCTTGTTTAAGTTCCTGTAACTTGGGCTTAAAACATGTCCCTAACGATCATTAGCAAGGCAATTTGAGCAGAGAATTGAGCTCATGAGGTTATCTACATCTGTTCAAAAGATGGCCTCAAACCTTGTACTGGCTAACATTTCTGGCTCTGCTAAGTGAACCCCATCCCATATAAGATAAAAATCAATCCACCTAACAAGTCATAGGCTTTCCTTTAAATCGGCTGCTTTTTGTGAACACAGAATGACTTGTATTTCATGTATTTCCTTTAGCACTTCAAAATGAATTGAGTGTGTGAAAGGTGCTTGATTGATAGTTCTGGAAATTGAGCTCCTGTGTTCAATCTCAGATTGGTGGTAGCACAAGCAAGCTGCCCAGTGCTACCCTGGAGGACACGCTGCTAGGTTCAGAGTAATTCATTCATTCACTTGCTCATACCAGCAAAGTTGGTATTTCTTGGGGGCTGTGACTTACAGTTCACTTAGAACTGGAGGAAAATCACTAAGACTTAAAACATGTGGCTAGGCCAGATAGGCCTTGATGAGTTTTTCAAAAACTGTGTAAATTCCCTTTAGAAACCAGCCAAGAAAATGACTGTTTCTGTCCATCAGCTGCTGCATAAACTCTCTATCCCTACAGAAGACTTTGCATCAGGGCAATGAAAAGAGAAACTGCATGGTGTAAGTAGTTCTTATAAATAACACTTGAAGCCTTTGGTGTATTGATTAATCACCAATTTCTGTGAAATTATATTGGCAAGATAGATCAAGATGTCATGTAGATAGTTGTAGGTATTGTATTTGTAGGCCCACTAACTTTCCATGGATTTTTAGAAGTAATAGAATTGGATGGTTTTCCAATTATCTCCTTAAATATCAAGTTTGTTCAATTGTTGCTTTATTACAAGGAAAAGCTAAAGATATTTTTATAAAGCAATATCAAGATTCCCAAAGTTTGCTAGTGTGTGTTTCTTGTTTCCTAGCAAATAGAGGAAAGCAGAGAGTATGTAAAGAAAGTTTTAAACCTTGAGGTCTTTATTTGTCTATCAATTAATGGAGTGTGTTCTGATAGTTATCAGAAACTGTTCAAAAAGTTCCAAATTCTTGAGTGCTGTGGGGGGTGGGGAGGTGGCAGGGGGGATTGTTTTCTTTTCTTTCTTCTTTCTGTCCTATAATTATTGTCCAGAATATTTTTGTTTCATGAAAACTGCCTTGGCTATGTATCACTATGTAACTTTGATTCAGAAACAGTAGATAATTAGTGTCTCATCTGCTTTTTAAGTTATGATTTACTTATTTCAGCCTTAAACTGCTGTGAAGCAAAAGCATGGAATGCTAATGGTCTTTAGGTAATGTTTATTCTGTTTCCACCAAACTTGCTCTATTTGTTGGTTTTTTTTTTTTTTTTTTTTTTTTGCTTGCAAAAAATCACTTCTGCTTTTTGTTGTTTTTACAAAATTATAGTTTTGAAGCTGTAAGCACACATGTGTAATATTATCCTCCAAATTGGACATGGAGTAGATGAGCAGAAGCTGTGCAAGTTCGAGGCTTCCAGAACTGGATGCCAGAGCTTTTTATTAAATTCCCTGTTAAGAATAATTGCTGGCTGACAGTATCTCCTGAACTGAGTCACAAAGCAGACTGAGAGCAGTCATGATCTCAAGACTAGGATTATATTGCTCACCATTCACAAAAGATACTGTTGTGACAAAAATATTTATGGTTGTGAGTCTTTTCATTGCTGCACCATTGCAGATGAACTGCAGTTACGTTATTCTGGCTGTAATAGTCCCAGATGACTCATGTCTTCCATTACACTCTGTGTTTTAAAGGTTAACAGATATGGGGAGATGTTTTTGTTCTGTAGAGAGGTAATGTTAAGATCTATTCTATGGTGTTTCGTGTGTTTGTCCTCCTCTTCAGCATGTACTACATGTGTAGTGTGGAACTGGATTTCCTGAACCTGAAACACCTAATGCTTGTTCCTGAGCAATGTGTAGGAGCTTAGGTCTTAGTGAAATTTAAGAGAACATTTGCTCTGCAGTGGCATGAGAACTGTTCACGTACTTAGTTCTGCAAGCTAAGCAGAACTGTAGGCTTTCCAGTTAGGCCTGGGAACTGGTGGGTAGTCACATTGCAATTTGATAAGATACTTTCAATATTTTACCCTCCGCCATGAATGTCATCTCTGTTATGGCTGTCCCTTTATTGCCATGTAGGACAGGAATAGGCTTCAGAGAGTGGCATCCCATTGCTGTGTTCTCTGAGTGTCTATGGCCTCCCCCAGCTGTGCCAAGCTACCATTCCTATCCCTGGTCATTTGGTGCTGTGCTGTAAGCATTAGGGCTGTTTTCTGCATCTTTGTTTAGCAAAGATTGTACTGACTTAGGGCTTTTTGATTTTTTTCCCCTTTGAGAGCCAGCAGAATCCCAATGATTTAGCCACTCAGGACTGTCAGAGTTTTTCTCAGGAAAGCCTTAAAATGTTTTTAAGCTATAATCTAACAAATCTTGCCAGAGAGCTGAGAGATTTTAGTTCTTCCCAACAAGGCTTTGGTAAGCCCACGCCTAAAAGAGTACACGTAGTTCAGTGGGAGTTGATAGGAATGACAGCTGAATAAAACGTCAGAAGACATGGTAACCTTTTGCTCAAGGCTTGCATCATCTTTATAGGCCGTTATAAACACAGTATTCTAAACCTGAAATAATGACCACTATGAATCACTCTGTAAATGTAATAGAAAAATCTCCTCTGTCTGTAAGAGGAGAGGTTTGGCTGGGTAAAGATATTGGCTTGGAAACTGCACAAGAAAATAAATTTCACTGGCACTTTATTGTATTAGTGCAGAAGCACCAGTCAGGTTGTGGAAATGCCGGATCTGTCATACACAAAATCATGCAAAAGGAATCCATTACTAATTTTGGCAAACCTACCTAAATATCTCACTGCTTTAAGGTGTAAATGATAGGAGGGAAATTACAACAATTCCTAAGACCCCAGGGTTTCAGTGAATAAACTTATCTCTGTCATGGACTAACGAGTATTGTTTATCCAGCATTGCTCAAAGTGTTGTCCTTATATAGCACCTTCTTTTTAAAATCAAGAATATGAAATATGACGTTGTTTCCATCCTGACAAACACAGTTCACAAAACAAAAGTCATTTGGCCAAAACAAGCCTGTCTGTATAATTACGGGAAGAGCAGTGCCTTTTGATGTCTCAGGCTAAGATACTCATGCAAAAATAGATACACGTGTAAATGAAAGTGCAGTACTGGCAATTTTTGGTATGTCTCAAGCTCGTACAATAAATTATTGTAATTATACTTAGTTGTCTGATCTCTGAACCTCATATAAACATTCTTTCTCAGACCTGATAAATAGCTACTGTCCATAAAAGGAAATACAAATAGTACTCAGCAATGCTGTTTAATCTTCTTACTGTCTGTTTTTGACTTTGTTTTGCTTGCCATTCATCAACTCAAGTAAAATGTAGGTGCTTGGAGAAAACTTTTTGATAAAAGTTCTTGTTTAAAAAACAAACAAAAAAGCAGTTACAAACCTCAGGTTAATGTACTATGTTCTGCCTCGGACTGCAATTATTGGGGCTGCTCAGAAACCGATGACAGCAGAAAACGAAGCCACCTCTGTTTTAGAAGGCAGGTGGTCTAAATATTCAGTAGCCTTGTCCTTTGCTGTACGTGCAGCTGAAATCCCTGCACTGCTATTAGCTTAGGAGACTCCTAGGAGCTGCGTTGGATCGGGAAGTGGAGACCGGGATCATTTCACTGTAAATGAGATGTCTTTTAAAATGGCTGTTTTCACAGGCAGTCCTTGTGTCTGTATTGAGGTTTCTGATCTCTGTGTTGTGGTAGGATGTTGGATCAGATGAATGCCTGCAGATGGCCCGGTATTCAATTGTACGTGTAACTGGAGAGCAAAGGAGGATCCAGAAAGGGAATTATGGCTTTATATTATCCCTAGATTTGAAGATTGTGGTATACTGCATGAGAAAAAAAATCACATTTTATGTATGTATGTATGTGTGTGTGTGTGTGTGTGTTTGAAGAGAGAGATTTTGAAAAGAGGCTAGATGACTGGATATATTTAAATGAACTTATGAAAATATATGAGAGAAAAAAATACAGAGGAGATGAAAAACTGAATTTGATTTTCAAATATTTAAATTTATATTTTAATGGAAATGATTAGGTAGATAATGGAGAAATAGTATTTTGCCTGCAAAGAGCTTTCCTTGGACTGGAGGGGTGGAGTTTTGATAGCCATAGGGAATTTGTTTTCTAATAACACTAACTTGCTTCTGTAAGCATTACATAATATACTTGTTGCTTAAAATTGAAAAAACATTAATTATTTTAATAGAAAATTTGCATTTTGTTACCAGTCTTTCCAGACTAAGTGCATATGTTGTTAAACTTGAAGTTTTTCATTGTTCTTACCAAGATGAGTCAATGTTGAAGCTCCATCAATGTTTCTAGACACTGATTACTACTCTGCTAGCTCTTTTGGGAAGCACAAGAACACTGGAAGAATGGTGTTTTGAAATAGGGAAATTCAGATGCTTTAAAATCCAAGAAAGACACAGATAAACTGGCATACATGGTATTGTTACTTGATTAGTGACTCTTCAGGTGTGAAACCAAGTACTGAAATATATTTTCACATTTGTGAAAAGTTAATATATATGGTTCAGTCACTGTAATTATAGCTGTCAGTGCTGTTGCTTTTATGTCTGTAGCTTGCTTAAAACGTGTATTGAACGTTCACTGAACTTTTGAATATTAAGTTAATATTTCTGTAACGTTCAGAAAGTATGAACTATATTCATTTTTTTAAATATTTTAAAAATTAGCTTAAATATTTTTGCTTCTTTAATTATAATAAAGAATTTATAATAAGCCCTTTAAGCCTTAAATTTCTCTGTGCATTCTTTGGCAAGCCTGCAAACATAAATGTTACCATTTGACTGATATATATATATATGTGTGTGTGTGTGTGTGTATGTGTGTGTGTGTGTGTGTGTGTGTGTATATATATATATAATGTAGAAATATTTCTTAGTGTCTTTCTAACCTGAGTTCTGAAAACTTCTTGGCACTTGTGGGAGAGAAAAGTCTTCAAAGAATTTGCATGTTCTAAAAATGCAGAACAGCATTTATGAGACTGTTGTGGAAACGTGTCAGTGGTTAGTATCCACTAGCAGCAAATAGTGACTGATTGTTGTGTGTGTCCTTAAAACAAATGCCCGCCATTTCAGTGGCCTGTGACTGCACGCGTGCCTGCTAGTCAATGCATAGAAGGTATAGAGGAAATGGGAGAACTAAACTCTTGGTACAAATTCTGAAACTGCAAAGTAAATTAGAGTGTTGCCTGTTCAGATAGCAATAACCAGAGATACCAAATGAAGCTTTTAGAGTTAACTGAATTATTCCTGGTTTCCCTAGATAGATGCTGGGCAAGAGGGATTTTCAGACTGTCAGTGAATCTTCAAGTAGACAGTGAGACTCAAGGCTGCAGAGATGAAGGCAACCCTGGTATTGCAGCCACCAGCCAAGTCTGTTCTGTGCCTCAAGAGTCTGTACAGTCGAAAGGAGTTTAAACTTGCAACAGTGCAGTAACGTGCATATTTCCCATCTAGTATGGAACACTTCTATTAGTGGCATCTTATTTTAAGACAGTTGTTCTTATCGGCAGGTTACAGATCATATTACTGATAGTAAATTACTTGAGGCCAATTTGCAAGTAAGTGGTAGATAGCAAATCAGTGTCAGTACTTCTGGCTATAGAAAGTTTCCTTCCTTTCTGCCTGTGAATCTGTTTTGACATGTGTCATTTTTTCCTCTAATATGTTTTATCACGTTACTTGTGGCATGTTATGACTCCTAAGTCTGGAAAATATACTGAAAAACATACTGTAGTCCAGAGTTAAGAGCCAGCATCTTTTAAGATATTGTATATATTTTGTGGAAAATACACATATTTTTCAGTTTTGTAGGCTTAAGCTGGTCTCTGAGATCAAAAAAAGCCATAGTCCTAGCAACATGCTTGGCAAGGACATTTGTATTTTGTATTAGTCTGGATCGTTAGAAGAAAAACTAAGAAATAGTTTGTGATTGTCATCTATAAAATTGCTTAATAAGGTGCATGCACTCATCTGAAAATGTTTCACTTTGTAAGCTGCATTTCTGAGCTTTTAAGTCATCTTGTTAATTATTCATTGATAATTGATCCTGCTGGGAATTAAAAGCGAAGAGCACTGCTAAGTGCATACTGATAATACAG
The DNA here is from genome assembly GCA_013398735.1 of Nothocercus julius. Classification (NCBI taxonomy): domain Eukaryota; kingdom Metazoa; phylum Chordata; class Aves; order Tinamiformes; family Tinamidae; genus Nothocercus; species Nothocercus julius. The sequence goes on from VZSV01000036.1 coordinate 2,314,379, forward strand.
ATTCCCATCTGCTTTTGAGGCAATGAGGAAATGAAAGAGGAAGAGTCCATGGCACAAATAGGTGGAAATCTGAGAAATTCTCAAGCATGATATTTTTCTCTTGAATTAGTATCTGCTGGTAAACTCAGTGTCTTCAGTTGACACTGAATCAAGCTTGTGGAGAAGAATGCTGTCTCTCTGCCCCCCCGCTTTAGAAGGCTACGGGAGAGGAAGCAAATTGGTGGTACTTTCACTCTGCCAGGGCACCTTGTCTGGTTTGCGTCTCTCTTGAATTATAAATAGCTTTGTGTGTAGTAAAACTGAGGAAGATCTAGTTTCATTGTTGTGTCTTCTAGGGTTCTAAAAGTATCTTCAGTGTGACCAAAATTTTCCTCCTTGTTAGGTAATACATTGGCTAAAATTGGACAGATATTAAAGGTGGGAATGTGCATCTGCATATAAAAAGGCTATCATGGGGCATAAGTCTAACAGCTGCTAGATGTTTTATTTTCTTAATAGCTTGGTTTCCTATGGAAGCGTATTGTCCCTTAAAGGGCGTCTGGACTGTGTTATGGATCGGGGCCAAACTGTGCCGTCTCCTAGTGTAACGTAGCAGCCTGCTAGTTAGCTTAGGTACCAGGACGAACGTTATCACGCTCTTGCTAGCTCTGCTTACTGCTGAACGCTTACTGTGTCAGACTGCTTTTGTTACGCTGCTTTGAGCTCTGGGGCAAGTGAAACTTAGAGTGCTGTGGACTCCTCTCCCTGCTCTGTGGGGTTAACCAGCGCCTTCTTACAACCTTTCTTTATGTCCATGTGCAGGTACAGGCATTGTTTTAGCTTCAGAAACAGGTTTAGCAGGACAGCTTCCCTAAGGAAGGATTTGCCAGAGTGACAAAATGAAGTGCACTGGGTTCTTAAGAATTCATATGCAGAATTTACAGAAGAGATATGGTAAGGTTGCTTGTGAGTTGAAGGTAAAGTGTCCTCATGAGAAAGGAACTCGCTGTTCAGCGAAACCTGGGTATGGACTGTTTTAAGCCTTGCACTTACCTTGCTGCCTCCTTGCTCACTTTTTTGTCCTACCTGTAAATCACAGGATGACTGTTTAAGATGATCACATGTTTCAGTGTGTGGGTGGATGAAAGATTAAACATTTTGACTGTCAGTCAGGTGAGTCTTGTGCAATCAATTCCAGGGATACCATATTTGGTCAAAAGAGTTGACAGTGTCAGGGAGAAGAAAAGGGAAGCTGAAGACTTCAATATCTCTAATTTTGCATGAGAAAAGAACAACCTGGGCTTTGATTCCTGGCTGCAGCCAGGCCCCAAGCAGATACATGAGAATATGCTGTGTGTTCTAAGGCAGTCAATGCTTAGTGGCTAAAATGTAGAAACCCCTTTGCCCGGTTCCTCCCACAGTGATACCGAAGAGATGGGGCCGTGACTGTATCCTGTAAAATGGTGACTCTTCTTGCATGGTCACAGAAGGGCCAGATATTTTGGCTTTGTGTGTTTTGTAGCTGTGTTGCAAAGCAAGAGAACAGGAAAGAAAAACTGGCTCTCTTTCTGTAATAAAGCGCTGAAATATGTCCCAGAGTTGGATGTTTATAAGTGAATAAGATGACCAAAGTTTGGATAGTCCAAAAATGATTATGCTGGGTGATTTAGAGGTTATTTTCTATTTGGAAACTTGGATTTAATGGATGTATTCTGCAAATGATATCCACACAGGTATCATTCATTGTGCAGCAGCTCAAAGAAATGAGTTTAAATTGTAAGATGAGAGGCAGGGTATCTCTTTGAATTGATTTTCAGTTTTTGTTAGTGAAGTGCTCGCAGGATATTGGCAGCCACTCTGTGTTTTGTGCAGTGTAAAAATTCTTGCCTTTATGGTTGGAAATCTTTTTCATTTATTTTGTAGGTGATGTTCCTGATCAGCACTTAGTTGAGAACATTTCCAAATTACAAGTTCATCAGCAAAGCACATTGGCTGGCTTACTATCCAAGTTTTCTTGTGGTGCTAGAACACTTTTTTTTTTGAAATGCCTTGGCTTCAAACAGTTTCTATTCATTCTGGCTGCTCTTTGTATAAAACAGAGAAGCAATATTCCTTCTCACATCTTGTACAATCAGAATTTATGCATGATGTCAATCTCTTGTTATCACAGAGTTAGTTATATGCGAAGTTTAGAATGGTTAGACTGCTTAGATGATTCAGGAATGTCTGTTTTCAAGGGGAGGAATTGCATGCTGCACCTTTATTTCAGAGATAATTTGGTATAAGCTCTTTCTTTGGGATGTGTGAGGTATGAGGCTTTTCTGGGCCTGGTTTATATGGAAAGAGTAGCCTGGGAGAACGCAGGTCAAGTTGTTCTGCACAAGGAAAGTTACAAGTATATACCTCATAGATAGCTGATCCTTTCTGAGGGAGAGGTGTTAGTGAGGTAGTTGGTAGGTGGGACATTAAACTTCAAGCCTCCATAAGCTTTTGAAGGGATTTGAAGAATGAACTAGATTCTGAGAAGTACCGGGCAGAGCAGCAATGAGGCAGGTAATGATGCTCATGTATTTGTAAAAGTTTTGCAGTTCTGTACGAGGAATCAGAGGTCCAAATGAGGAAGGATATGGAGGCAAAAAAATATGTTCCATCTTGTGGAACAGTATCTTAAAAGTGAGGGATAGCTGGGAACACTCCTTGCTTTCTTGCTTGCTGTAGCTCAGAATGTACCTGTGTACCTCTGCTGTCATAACTGACAGATGGTTGCTGAAAGAGCCCTAGGGCTTCAAGGTTGCTGCATGCCAGATGCTAAGGAAATGTAAATAAAACTTATCTTAGAAAGACATTAAAGGTGGCTTGCACTTGTCAGCCTGCCTTGCCCCTCCCCACCCTCCAATAAACCACATATTTTCTGTGCCAGGTAACATCGCACAGGAAGGCCTTTGATTATATTTTATTTTGTAGTGCCCAGTAGCTGGGTGTAACATGGCTGAAAGTAGCTCTGGACTAACTAGGGGAGTAACATAATTCACCCACATGTAGGTTTAGCAACACCTGCTATAGCTGATGCTGTATCGTGATTCTAAGGGAACTTAAGAGAAATTCTGTTGGTTCCAGATGACAGAGTGAAGGAGAAGCTTTGCTCTAAATACAGAAGCTTCCAGCAGCTAATGAAGGTATCTTATGTAGATTTTGATTTAAGATTTCATAGACATCGGTTTCCTTACAGCTGCCTTTTCCTGTGTAGTCATTAAAGTGCATATGTTCAGCAGATGCTGACAGTTTTAAATACCTAATACAAAATGGAAAAAAGGACAATTTAGCTTAATGCGAACCATCTTTCTTGTTACAATAAAGCACTATTTTCCCAAGATTTCCTTGCTCGGGTTTATGTACAGGACTTGCTGTTTTCAGTGACATTCATGCTGCCTGCTTTCCGAACATGGTGGGACACACGTTCTTTGAAAATCCATTCTTTTCAAGATGTCTTAAATTTGCCCTCCCAAAACTAAGGCATTCTAAGTTAATTTCTTCTCTTTGGAATCCTGGCTATTATTTTTACTCAGCCCGGGTGACCCCGTGTTGCACCACTGAGAATTTCTTTATCATGAATTTCTGGTTAAGTGTTAAATTTCTCTCAGGCAGAGTTGCTTTTGCTCTACCTTATCTTAAAATGAATAAAAATTTAAAAAAAAAAAAAAAAACCTAGGGCACAATTCATGCATCCAGAATGAACATGACAGCCTGACTCCATGCACTTGAAATTACATTCCAAATCCATTTTTTTTTCCCAAATGGCACTCTGTAAAACAACATGTGACTTGATTATTTCTGACTTACAAGTTTTTGTACAGCAAGATTCTGGACAGAAATGTTGCTAGTTGGGAAGTACCTACCTCAGAATAATGAGGAAAGGGAATAATAGACTCAAAACCATGTGTGTGTGTGGTTTTTTGTTGTTGTTGTTTTTTTCCAAATTGAGAATTACTTTCAGTCCAGGAGCATAATGAGTGAAATTCAGTCCTACTCCGATAAGCTATGGTCTAAAGATTCATTAGGAGCAGGAAGGAGATAGCTTAAACTTTTCTCGAGATTGAGGTCTTGCATCTATTTCTGCTACAACTAAAGATGACAGAATTCTTTCTCTACCATACTGAATAGCAGAACAGTCATGTCATATTTTTCTCCACTGCAAGGCCTGGCTGTGTAATGCCTGATATTTATACAATAACCACTTCCTGACTGTGGTTCTTGGTTCTTACTCTACCTGACTGTCTGGACGTGAGTGTCTGTGTTTGTGTATAACAGCACAGTTGTTGTCTGCTTGTCTGCAATGTTCTGCTGTATTCATTTATGGCTCTGCTGCATGCACTGTTATGTACAAATAGACATACCATAGGATCATAACTACAATAAGCCTTGAAGGGAAACCACATGGAAAGCCATAGGTTGGTGAACAGTTTAGTGGAAAAGTAAGTTACATTGTCATATGGGTTTTGTGAAATAGTATGTAGATCCAGAGAGCCGCTTCAGCCAACGCACTGCACTTAAAGTAATTATGTACAAGAAAAAGATTGACATTCAGAGAAGTATTTGCTTCTGGTGGGGGAATGCTTCTCCTGTCTGTGCAGCTTGCAATGGAAGAGGCCCGTGGGAGGAGATGGTTAAAGCAGCAGCTCGGACAGCTCCATGCCCTCTGAGAATTCCTTCTGTATGACACGTATCACTCAAGACAAAGTTAGCAGACTTAAGGATGCACTGAGCAGCCCAGAGAGTGGATTGATCAGTGACCCAGTTCTTCCATTCCATTTGATTGCTTTGCTGAGCTAAATTCCTGATGCCAAGGGAGTCTCCAGGGTCTGATAAATCTGGTGTGAAAGAGAGGCATTTGAATTAAACTCTTTATGGAGGAATAGGACACAAAACCTCAAAACAACTTGGCTTATTGCTTCTTCCATTAAGAAACAGCAATAATATTTAGAGTCTGCTTGCTGGTTTTAAATGGAAGGAACTCCCTTCTTTGCTCTAGTGCAGTGCCTGCAATATGTTATGCAGTTAGTTTTTGTACTTTTTTCTTTTAAATTACAAGCCTTACAGGAATGGAAACTTCTTTTACTGAACTTCACACACAGAAGGTGACTTACAAATAACAAAGAGCATAAAAAACTAATATAATATAAGTACATATACAAACATATCCTTTGGCAGGTGGAACCTGAACTTTTTTCTTCAAAGAAGGTGAATGACAGAGCTTTGCACCCATGTTAGTAATGCCCATATTTGGTGCATGGATTTTATTATATTTACTACATTATGTTTATTTTATTATTATTATTATATATATCTTATAGCATTATATTTACTGGTTTTGTTTCTGCTGGCAAATACTTGTGCCTTCTTATCTTAGTTCCGTAAGCATAGTTCATTTTTTGTTAACTTGTCAACCAGCTTCTTAATTTTTCCACTTAAAGGCCCTATGAAAGCCTCTGACGTGACTCCGTATTTAGCATTGCGTGCAACGCTGCCGAGCTAGGCTGTTGCCAGTATGGTTATGAAGCACCTAGGGTATTACGAATGTTACGGTAAATTACTAATTTCAGAGAGAACCTCCATCGTTCAAATGTGTTAGCAACTTACGCATATAAGATAAAAGTAGGCCTGGCTGAGGGAAAATGAAAGGTCATAAGAGATAAAAATATGATGAGGTCACTGTCCCATGCAAAGTTATTTCTGTGCTTAAATCTGGTTATGATCATGTTCAACCCCAATTTTGTTAGAAGTTCATCATTCCACTATCACGAGCTATAATGTATCTTTCGTGATTTTCTTTGTTAAAGACAACAGTTTGGAAGAAATTTGGCTGAAAAGCCCATGCTATGTCTTAGGAAAGTAAGTGATTATATCAGTCTGCAGTTTTCTGATGATTACACTTAGCAGTTGGAAACACAAAGCTTAAAGATTAATATCAAGTTATTCACAAATAACAAGTGCTCATTGTTGTCAGACTGCCCTGTGTATTGCTTACAGCTTCCTCTAATTCTTCAAAAATTATTCTTGAATAACTTATGGCTCACACTGGAGTGAATACCATGTGCAGTAAATTATGCAAGACGATTGCACAAGGTGCCTCTCCCATGAAGTAACTTTCGTTAAAATGTTAATCATAAACCTAGGGCTTCTCAGCTTGTAATAGCTGCTATGCAGCCAGATGAGACCTAGGCCAAGGAGTCTGGTGGAGCTGCTTATTCTTGCTGACATAGTTGAAAGCCATACTCTCCATGGAAACCTGGAAGAGTGGAAAAGAAGAAACTTAAGAAATATGGTCTTTGTGTAGGGGCTGGATGCTGAATTTGGGAAAACTGATTTATTTTAGCAAAGATATATTTTTTTTTATTGGGTCTTTCCTGTACACCTGACAAAGCCTAACCCTAAGGGAAATCATTTGCTACAGCTCAGTGGTGTGTCATATTACTCTGTGATGAGATTGCTTGCTCTGTCAATTTTAAAGGGCAGTTTATAAACCATTCTTGTTGATCAAAACCAGAGGAGCTAAAGGGTTCTTAAACATGGATTGCAAGAGGTAATACTTTTCCTTTTTTTTTCTTTTTTAAAAAAAATCCTTTTCCTAGTATGATGACTGAAAAAATAGTAACCTTTTAAATTGAGATTGTACAAGTCAGATGGAGGATACCACCATTCCCATGGTGCTTTTAATCGTAAAACCTCTATATAAAACAATACTATGTTTCGTTGCATGGAGTATGCTAACTAGTCAGCAATTTTGCTGCTTTAACCTAGCTGAGGTTCTCCAGTAAGGTCCAAGTCACATCTTTTGTTTTATTTTTTCGTTTTTTTGTTCATTTGATATTCTTGTCCTACTGTAACTAGCTGTTGTACCATGTTTGTGGAAGGCAAATGAGCAAACTGTGCATTGTTACAAATAGCTGTGCACATTACAGTAAATCACAGTGAATCATGAGAGGCACATAGGAGTGGTTCAAACCAGTTTCTAAGAAGTTGTATGTGCTGATGTAAAACTCATTAGATGGTAACTGTTCCTATATTTACTGATATCCTGAACAAATTTATTTTCTTGCTTTTAGGTTGAGTGCTTATCCAAGTAATTTTTCAGTTGAGTTTACTTTGGTTTAAGATTTTTGAGGCATTTCTAAATAATTCTGTCTGTAGCAGCTCAGTGTCAAAGATGGAATGCTATCTGTTTATGCACAGTTGGGCTTCTCCAAAGGCAAAAATACTGTTCCTTATCCCAGTGAGGAAGGGGCTAGGTAAAGTCAAATAGTCAAAGAATGGTACAGTGTACAGCTCTTTCAGGCACAGTGGCTCTGTGTGCTTTTGGTTTTGTCTGATTGGGAGCAAGGTTTATACTGTGCATCATGCTAACCTTTACAGTAGGCCCAGCAGAGGGCTAGTACATCATGGAAGGCTCATGTTAAAATAGGCTTTCTGTTACAGTTTTATAAGGCAAGAAAAATGCCAGATGCGGTAAAAATCTAGACTGGATGAACTAAATAGTAGTCCATGAGATCTATGGACCGCATGTGCTGGGGGTTTCTAGTTGAAATAAAAAGAAGTGTAGCGCTGTTGCATTTTTTTACTTTTTTATGGTACTTAAGACTCTGACCAAGCTATTTCCATAATTCATCCATGGAGTTATATTGAGACAAATGAGCATCATGTGAGTCTCAGTGATTGGCATAACCCCTAAAGAAAGGAAAAGGAGGGTTTCACTTCATAACAGATGGATTCTGTGTTTGTGACTGTTAACCAGCTTTGACTCGGGCACAACAGAGAAAACCATGAACTAGCCCTGAGAGTTTAAAAGTTCTGCAGTCCAAGTCCTGATACTTAAATTACAGAAAGGCTGGAGGTTAAAATTCCTTGTTACATTTGCCTTCTGTAACAGGTCTTCCCAAGCTATGTTGTTTATCCCATATATGGGACTACAGAAACAAATTAAGCTGTAAATTTTTCTATACTTTGCAAGGTGTGGTAAAGGCCCTGAAATTCTTGTCTGCCTTCAGAGGAGAAGAGGGTATGAGAAGAGAGATATGCTGCCTCCTGCTCTGTGTTTATAGAGCTGACAGGGTTGAACACAATTCATTTTCTAAGCTGGTGGTACCCAAGTTAGAAAAATTAAGAAGTCATGGATTTCAGAAATTTAGATTAGTGAGTTATCAGAAATTCCTGTAGAAAAAACATGTTAAGAATCCATTAACAAGGGTAGTGGCTTCCATAATTTTTCTATCAACAGTTAACCATGGTTTATCAGAAGTTTGCTGCTTCTCTCTTGTCTCCCTCTGCTAAATACAGTGTCTTGCTTGCTGCATGGCCTTGTCAGTCACTCACGCAGGGTGTCGGGGCAGTGCTGAGTCACAAGGGAGCTGCAAGTGCCTGCACAGAGTTGTCCTGTGTCCTGGCCACCTTTGGCAGGCGTTGACTCCTTTGTCTCAGGCTCCTGGTGGCTGAACTCTTACTTTGAAATGCTGGAAAAAAGTTTAAAATAGTGCAGTAGGTGCAAAAGTCAATGTGCCACTCTTGATGCCTGTAAGTATCTTAAATTAGTCTAGCAGTGTGGCATGTTGCTGTGCTCCTCCTATGCATGCAGCAGATAGGCTGCTACTTTGGTTTGCTCAGCAAAAAGGAAGGGGGAACAAGCCTCTTGTCTGGGTGAAAGGAAGGAGTAAAGGAACCTGGAAGTAATTTTCTGGATTGGCACTCACTTTGACTGCGTTCACTGCTACCCATGTTGTGTATTGACAATGTCAATTTTGTTTGTATTGCTTATTTCTTCTAGAGTGCAGACCCAATAGGCTCTGACTTCACCTGTGGAGATGTGATTCTGGAAGGAAAATAAGGCCTGGCTGTGTTGTGTGACTGTAGCCTGCCTTTCTGAGAGCCTTTTGTCACTTATGCTATGTCAACATAGGCTCCCCTTGTCCTTAGCATGCAGCAGACACACTCTTCAATGGGAGTTTACACTTCTGATACTTTTGAGTGTGGATCTTCACTTTAAGGAGGTTCAGCTATGAAAACAGAGCTTTTCAGTGCCATTCATTGGATGCCAAACTGACTTAAAATGAGCACAGTGGGCACAGGAAAGGCTTGTACTAAAATCCAGTGTCTCTGAAGGTCAGGGAGGGCCACAAATTTAGAATTTGCTTTCATTTTAAAATGGACATTCTTTGCCTGGGGCAAGTACCCATGAAGCTTGGAGGACAGCTTCATCTCTTTCTACCTTATCCCACAATTTTTAAGAAAATGTTGATGGTCACATTTGTTTTATTTACTGTCTGGTAGATTTACTATTTTCATGTCGTAACTGGAAAAGAAAAAAGTATCTCTTGACAAACATGTTTTTTAAAAATGGGATTATAATTCCAGGGCCTTCAAAATCCCATGCTGCAACAAATGTAAATATTTCTGAGTTGTTTTTTGATTTCTGATTTTTTTTTCTGATGTGATTCTTTGATTATTCAATACCTACTTAGTAATGAGCAAAGACTTTGATACAAAAGTCTTAACTCTTATAGCAAAGTATAATGTGAGCCATTAAAATTCTTGGCGTACCAAAGGAGGTGAACCAGATTTATAGATCTGATAAGATCTTTTAACATCCCTTTAAGATAAGATGGAAGCAGAGTAATTTAAAGAAGATATATATCCAAAGTATGGAATGAAATCTCTTCTGAACCCGACTTCTTGCATTCAGAAACTATATATCCGTTATGTTCTCAAGTAAGCAATGTAAAAATCTGAATTTCTTTCTCTTAAAGGACAGAGGAAATGTGAAAAAGGTATTGTTGTAGTGAGAATTTCCTATACTAGAAACTTTTAGAGGCAGAGTAAGTTTAGAATTCTAATTTGTGAGTGGCAGAGGCTGCTTTAGGTAAATCCTGTCCTTTGTGAACAAAGAAATATAGAAGTTACAGGCTTATAGTATAAAGAGTTTGATTTAATACTATGCTGGAGTTTATCTCTTATAGATGGTTTGAGGATGGAACTCTACAAACAGTTCAGAGAATAGAACTTGGTGAAACTCCTGTGAATTAGATGTTCAGCAGAAAATCTGAAGTGT
>VZSV01000036.1:2333021-2358724 GCA_013398735.1 Nothocercus julius
GCCTTAGCTTTCCGTGTCGCTTCCCTGCATTCCCTGACAATGTTCCTATATTCCTCCCAAGGAGCCTGTCCTTTTTTCCACTTTCTGTATACCGCGTTCTTCTGGTTTGAGCATTGCCACAAGGTCCTTGCTCATCCATGCAGGCCTCCTGCCCCCTCTGCCTGACTTCTTGCACACAGGGACGCACTGTCGCTGGGCGTGGAGGAGGTGCTGCTTGAACACCAACCAACTCTCACGGGCCCCCCGACCTTCTAGAGCCCTAGCCCACGGGATTAGTCCAAGGAGGCCTCTGAGGAGGCCAAAGTTGGCTCTCCTGCAGTCCATGGTTGCAAGGCTACTTACAGCCCTGCTCCCTCCTCGTTGGATCCTGAACTCCACCAGCTCGTGGTCACTGCAGCCGAGGCTGCCCCCGACTTTCACATCTCCAACAAGCCCCTCTCTATTTGTCAGCACGAGGTCCAGTAGCCCACCTCTCCTCATTGGCTCCTCCACAACCTGCATCATAAAGTTATCATCCACGCACTGCAGGAACCTCCAGGACTGTTTGTGCCTGGCTGTGTTGTCCCGCCAGTTGATGTCAGGGTAGCGTTTACCTTACCGTTGATAAGCGTTTACGCATCTTTACTCAGATTTCAAACAGAACCATGTTTGATCTTACACTGCGAGTATTTCCGGGTGAAATTCATATCTGGACGGTAGTTTCTTTTTGGCTTTTTCATTTTGGAGGATAAAAACAAAAGTAAAATTTGAAGTGGGAGTTTCAGCCCCAACCCTGACCAGGCTAAAAGATGTGTTTAGGTTGACTTAGAGATGTAGTCCACGATTCTAGCAGGGCTTACATGATTGTAGGAGCACTGCCTCAATTATCCATGTTGATGGGTGGTGATAGGATGCCATACAGTTCTTACAGCAGTAGTAGTGGCTATTCTGCCATTTTTCTGACCTGACAGATCTGAAGAATAAAGCATTTTTTGCAATGTTTCACTGAAGTGTTAACAAACTTGTCTTTTAACATTGGTTATTTTTCTTCCTCCTCCCAGATGCTTAAAGGAAAATGAGGAAACATGTTTGGAGATTCTGAGAAAACCAAGATCACATCACAAGGTAGACTAACTTAATTACAGTAGCTGTTTGGTGAACAAAGGAGTTCATGCCTCTAAGCAGCAAGAGCCTCAGCTCTGTCTCGAGGTGGTAGGTGTGCTGATCCCCATTAAGGTGTTTTGCTTTGCTTCCTGGCACTGCATGTTCTTTTTGCTTTGTTTTTGTTGCAAACCCTTTAGCTAGGATCCTCAGGAAATAGGAGCCTGGAGGGATGGCATGATTGTCTTGAAAGATTATTTTGTTGCTACTGCTAGCAACCCAACTGCAGTCTTCCACTAGCTCCCTGTGTCAGATTCACATCAGTATGCTCCAGTGCATAAACTCACTTTTAACTTGTGAAATTCAGCCAACTGTCTCTTCACTACTTAAGGACTGAGATAAAGAGAGCATGAGTGGTAGATACTGGAGGAGGAGACTAGCAGATCACAGAAAGACTGAACAACTGCTGATTTCTGCATCAATTCAAAACACTTGGTACTGTCTTCATAATTCAGCAAGACCAAGATTATTATGAGGTGAGTGAATAGAAATTTAAGATTTGGAGTAGTCACCCCAATATTCCTCTGTCACAGATATTTCATATCAGAGCAAAATTTTGTTGTATTCCTTCAAGAAACTCCTAGTGAAGCAGCTAAAAGGATGTTCTTTGAGAATGTTCTATAGGGCAAGTACCTCTGGCATTGGTCAAGGTTCTCTGTGCTATGGTTGCTGCTGCCTGGTTGTTTTTTTTTTTGTTTTTTTTTTTTTGTTTTTTTTTTTGCCTTTCCTCTCAGCACACCATCCACAGATATATGTGATCTCAGGTGGGAGCTTATAATACTCATTTTCTAGACTATCAGCTCCTTGAATCAGGTCTTGTAACTCTCAGGAGATTGTTACAAAACATTTAAGTGAGTCAGCCCAGTAGTACATGGTATTAGCCAAGGGACAAACAAAATAGTAATAATTTTCTATCGATTTTTGTTGACTGCAACATTGCCTGCATTCATTGGAGTTATTGCACAGACACTTGAATATGCTGGTAGCATGCCACCTTGAATGGCTGGTCACTTTTTTGACAAAGATATAATTTGTAAATTCCACTAGTAAAGCAAGCTGTTCAATGGCAGATTATTTTGCAATTGGATTTCTGATCCATTCAGGAAACAGAAGGATGAGTTCTGCATTTGGTTCTTTAGCATGGAAACCAGGTATGGCAAAAGACATTAGCATAATTTATAATTTTCAAGGAACTAGTGTTTTTTTTCAAGTGAGATGGCAAAAAAACAAGGTAACAGTGTTGTAATAAAAGAGAAATTCTTACTTTTGAGATGGTCTTACAAAAATCTTTTTAAGTTACCAATGCAAATGGGATATGCTCTAGTAAGTGCACAGACATCAGCTGATACTGAATTATCACAAGTCAAGTAGATTGAAAGATGTTCTCTACATTTTTTTCTTTATTAAAATCTCAAGCATTTTGGTGGCATAATTATTGATAGCTTGTATCCCTTAATTATATTTATTGAGGCACCTAATTATCAAACTAGAATGGTAAAACATTTGAAATGTTGTATGCAAAGATGAAAGAGGCATAATTTAAATTGAAACTTGGAGGGGTGGCAATGAAAGCAAAAGTAGTGTGTCTTGAATGGATTAGTAGCAAACCTTCTGTCTTTTCTCTGAAGTGAAAAGCGCAACTATCTATTTGCAAATACACACTTCTAACTTGTACATGAATACAGTAAGTGTCCATGTATGAATAAGTCAAATTCCCTTTGAATCTTTATTCATAGGCGTTTGCTGTTGTTTAGTATTTCAGGTAAGTGTGTTAAGAAATTCTTTGTCTCGAAAGATTACACGTCTCTCACTTAAAGTTGAGATTTCCAGGTTAAAAATAAAATAAAAATAAAATAAAAATAACCCTCTAAACTTCTGAAATATAACTATCTCCATTTTTTTTCATCAGGGACACAGTCGGAAAATTTAGTAACTCTTGTGTGACCAGAGATGTGTATATTTGCAAGTTACATCAGGTGTCACAGTCTTGAAACCATCACCTGAGTAAAAGCAAAAGTACTGATATGGTACAGCTCTCATGGATCCCTTTGCTGTTTCTTACCTGTCTTGTATAAGCAATGAAAATTCTGAGAAGAGCAGTCAGTGGTATTTCTGTTCATCTCTGCCTGGGCCTCTGGTTGTAGTGGGGTCCTCAGCTACATAAAAAGCGGAGAAGCTGCCCTTAGTGAGCAGCTGCTTATTAAATCAGATTGATGCTTCAATTCAAAATAGTGTTTGAACTTGTTTGGTTCTTTTCCATGGTGTATTTTTGACATATGTGCATGTCGGCACTCACAAATACATATAAGGCTTAAGTGAGCTCAGGGAAAGCCCCCACAATGCAAAATATACTATGGGACATAGTAGTCTCATATTTGACACATATGTATTTAGATACCTAAGGAACACATTAACAATGTTGATGGTCTTAATATACATGGCCCTTTTTTCCTATCTTTTGTGATGGCTGTCAAAAGATAGGGGAACATAGACCAATGTCTATGTGCAGAAAACATATTGAAAACTAATGAAAGAAAAGGGTGTTCCTTAAAAAAGGGATTTGCCACTGGAAGGCCTATTGATGCAACTTGTTAAACCCACCAAGAGTAAGATAATTTAGCTTCCTTCTCAAGGTTTCTGAGAAAAACCTTAGTGTTCATCAGTGCCTGGGAGCGACACTGGCATTGTATTTGGAGACCATTTTAAACCCGCAAAGACCTGGCGTTATTTAAGCAAGGTTGTTCCATCATGATGCACGTCACTAAATGACCTCTAAAGGAGACTACTTACAGGTTTTACTCAAAGGTCACATTGGAACTTGACATTAACTGGAACTAGCAATTTAGATACTTAGGTAAAATGCTTTTTAGTTTACATTAGGGAGGCCTAAAGAGATTCTCAGTTTGCTTTTACCTGAAAATGCCTCTAAGAGATGTATCCTGCATGCTTGTTTACCTGGTCAGGCAGTCTCACTGTGCTGGTTTAGTGCTGGGTATGGGGACTGAGTTTGCTTGCACTTCGCATAATAGTTACAGCTTTTTGCTGGGCTCAGAACTCATCTGTAGTCTTCTCTTATTGACTTCCTAGCGGCAGCCCCAATTAATCTTTTGTATAAATATTTACCAGAAATGAATATACTGCCAAATAGTGAGAGAGAAGTTGCATGGTTGAGGCAATACTTTTTAATTTGTTAAAGGGGAGCCTTTCAGAAATCTAAGCAAATGTACCCATGAAAGATCCAGGATAAGGTAAAGAAGCACACCTCCCATCAACTAGCATCCGATAAAATATTTTCTGTATTTTTGACAAAGAAGTATTAGCACCTCTCTGAATTTAAAGAAGATCCATAAATGATAGAGTTAAATAAACATGCATGGACTGAATGATGACATTGAAAATACTCCGCAGCTTAAGCACTGTAGACCTTGCTGTATATACTGTTTTTTTTTTTTTTTTTCTTACTTTTTCCACTGGGTGGCACAACTCTAACATTGCCTTTTACAAAGCTATTACTCAGTGTTTGGATATGTTAAATTATTTTGCCTTATTATTTTGTGTCCTATTTGACAGCTGCAGCCTTGAGTTCTGATCTCATTGCCTAGTTAGATGAAATAGGGACTTAAGCTAAATGGAAGGCAAGTGCCACTGTATTTGTCTTGAATCCAAGACAATTAGCTTTAATCAACTCCTCCTTCGCTCACACCCCGCTCAATTCTGGCTATCTGACTTTGAGTACGAGAAAATGTATTAGGAAAATATATAGCTCAGGATGTTGCAGCAACTAAAGCTTTCCACCAGCAAAACACTCCTATTTCAAGAAAGAAAACAGCAAATGTCTCCTTTCTTCATAGGAACTGCCAACTGACTGGTATTTGCCAATTTACTTGCCCTCTCCAGAATAGGAGTGGTAATGGAACTGTCCTGCACATTCAGATGCATCCACACACTGTTTTTCATTAAGTCTGAGTCAGTGCCAAGAGATCTAGACTTCAAATCTTATCTACTTAGATGTTGCTTAGAACTCATGACAACATTTCTTTCCATGTAGTCCTCTCGTTGACAAAAAAGTATCTAGTTGTGTTTTTAAAAAAAAAAAAAAAAAAAAAAAAAATATTCTGAGAGACCTACCACACTGTTTCTAACTTCCTGTTGCTGTTTTTTTTCCAGATCTGCTTCAACAGGTAAGTCAGCTCACTGCAGTGAGACCTTAGAACTAGCTGACTCCTGATGTGGCAAGGCTAGCTTCTTACCTCAGCTTATTCTCACATAAAGGACACATCATGGTGGTAACAACACAAGCTGGTTCTTTTAAGTTCCATTTTTACTGTTTCTCATTTAGTGCGTGTGTGTGTATATATATATTTGTTTAATGAAAGAGGTTCCAATGTTTGAATGAAGTGTTTGCCAGTGACAATTCTGAGCTATTTGTGGATGTATTTTAAATTTGGCGTCCAAAAAAATACACAATTGTAGTGGTTGTGTGTGTGTTAGTTCTGCCCCTACCTCCCTTTACTTTTGAGCTCAGGGGTTGATTTCAGTGGAATCTGAAAGAGGAAAAGGACACTGAGGTGTTTAAATGGCTACAAAATTTAGGAAAGATAGTGTGTGCCTAGAAGAGAGCTGTGCAAATGAAGATTCTCTTTGAGAAAACTCCATCATTATGTGTATTATTTGGGCATAGATACATAGTCAAAATATGTCTAACCATCCAATTAGCATTTGTGCACTGTCGGATTTGGTGTAACTCTGCTTTCTAACTGTCTTTCGTAGGATGCAGTTGGAAATATTGATGCAGAAATTGGGTCATGACAGTAGGGGACAAATCTGTAAGAAAACTATTTTGTTGGTTATATTATCCATGCAGCAACTAATTTTAAGTCAAGCAAATATCTCAGTAGTCAGGTTTATGTACATTTTTCTTGCAGGAAGCAGGTGCTTTGCTTTTATCTTTCACTATACTCTTATTTTTTCAAGTAAATACATTGCAGATTTGTTTCTCTTTTGCTAAAATCCTAATATATTAGGCTTAGCTTCCTTATAATGATAAGAGGGGCAAGGCAGTTAGGGTGTTCTAAATGTCAGGTGACAGATCCAGAACAGTAAATCAGCTCATTAATTTAGCCATGAAAGCAAAGTTCTGCACCTCATTTTTGTATCTAAAATGCATCAGCTTCTCCTTTCGTTTCAAGCTACAGCTGCTTTGTCCCAGATCTTTTGATACATGGGATAAATTCCCCTTTACTTCAGTATAGTTCTACCAGCAAGAAATTTTGTTCCAGGCTTTCTTCAGAACTTAAATTTAATTTTAGAAGAAAATGTCAGAATAGACTCTGAAATATGAAAAATACCCTGATTTTTAAACTGTGTCAGTGAAAGGAAAGCAGGAACTAATGCTGGATTATTTATGTGTAGTTGCTTAAAATACAAATGTGACTTTTATTTTTCCAGATTAAAATAAAACATCTCTGAAGTACTGTGGGGGACATCAGACATTTAAGAGGAAGCTGATAGGAAAAAGAAAAAGCACATAAAAAATTACAACATTTATTTATTGCTGAATGTTGTTGTATCCTGGGGGCAGATAAAGGAGGCCGTATTAAACAATCAATTCTTTCATGTTTAACTTTTTTCCATTTGTAAGGAGGCTTCAAAGGTGAGGTGGGACTGCCTTTACAGAACAAAGATGCTACATATATGAATTAGCTTACCAAAGAACCTTGGTTCTTAACACTTGTGTTGCTTTTGCAGTCCCAGTTACGCTACTGTATCCTGAAACCATGCATGTAAATCGAGGCTCTCCTGGTTAGAGCTTTCTCTTCTAAATCTCCGGTTCTGTTGCCTCCCTTGCTGAAGCGCCCCAGCCCTGCTGGGGCCGTTTGTTTGCCTTTCCCTGCGAATGAGGTGGCAGAAATGAAGCTGGGTGAGCACCCTGGATGCCAAGGGCGAAGTGACAAAAATTTTGTTGTTGGGACACCTGTCTGTGTAGTGGTAGATGACTGAAGGTTGGATATTGAGTAGGGTAGATGACACTCTAAATAACTGTGCACGCCTTTCAAACTGTGGTTTGGGTTGTGAAGGGGTGGCAGTTAGGAAAAGAGCGCTTTTCCTGGGTCCACAGGTCTGTAATTCCTCGTTGCAGCCTTATTCTTCACCTGAAAGCAAGATCTGTAACTAGGTGAGCAACAAGTACGTTTCTGTGACAGGGAAAGGTTTGAAGCCATATTCTGTACGAATGAGAACCTAGAAAAAAGGTGCTGGTATAAATGCTCTTGCTAGCAGAATAGTAAAAAGAGAAACATATTTGCTTTTCTCGTATTTTCTCTTCTCTTGTCTGTGGGGAGAGGGTACAGAGTTTATTGTCTAATAGCATTTATCTTTTAAAAAAATGCCTTTTTCATGCTGGCAGATACTAGCTCTGAACATAATTATACAAGTAGAAACTTCCTTTTCCTGATACTGTTTTTCACTTTGCTAACGAAATAGATGTAAGGTATGCTGACAGGTGTGTCTGCACCAGCTTCACTCCTGACACTTCCAGCCTTAGTTTCTTCTGTTTAAATATCGGTTGGTTTAGAAAAAAGGGTTAAGCTCGAACATTGTATACAGGAACCCCAACATTTGTTTGGAAACTGCCTGCTACTCCACACTTTATTTCTCCTCCTGAGGAAAGGAAGCATATATATATATATTTTAATTATTTACTACCCAAGACAATATCTTTATGAACTGTTATCTAAAAGTAGCCCATATTTTATCCACCAGAACAGCAATAAATGTTGGTAAAACAAAGTTGAGAGTTCATGGTTATTTGTGGCTTCTCCTTAAAGTGAGAGTCTAGTCCTCTAAATCCTAGTGAAAGAAATAGTTGGTTGGTTTCTTCAAGTTCTTCTCCTAGCTCTGATATTGGCCCACCTGGATAGATGCATAATTAGCTTCAACATCAGAAGGACTTCAAATGGAACACTGCTGTGGACGAGGTGGTCTAGTTCCTTTTTAAGTGCTTCCCTACTGTAAAATTGCCAAGCATGGAAAGGATTTTGTTTTATTTTTTTCAAATTCCAGCTTTATGTCTTTACGTGCACAGATGGCTTTTGATATTCATGTTAAGAGAGAAAAGCTTTTTTTTTTTTTTTTCCCCTTCTCAAAAAAAAAAAACTGCATGGCATTAAATGGGCTTGTTTTGAAATAGTAATCAAAGTGCTTTTGATAGTTGGTTCCAGGTAAGCAGTACTCAAGAGGGGAATTTCGGTTGTTTAAAGATGACACGGGAAGTAATAGAGATGTTGTACAATTAAGAATAACTGATGTTAGAAAACCTTGTGGCCTAAAGTCAATCATTCCCTTATCGCTCTAACTGTTCTAGTGTGAGCTGTCTGTATGGAGGAGGACTTAGGGTTCAAGAGTGTTTTCATCTCCTAAATGACTATTTAGGCTATATCTATGCAGTCTGATGGGTTTGCTATTCGTGTGTAGAAATTTCTGCTCTTGTGTCACTAATGCTGCTCTTTGCGCCATCTAAGCCGATGCAGGTAGCTTTACACTGTGTTGTTGGTGACAAGCATTTCCAAGCAGGAACTGTGTTTCTCAGCAGGAGTGGAAATAAAGGCACGTAATTGAGCTGGCCTGTAATTTGCTTTGTGGTGGAGAAAGGACATCATAAACTTTGGAAGAAATCCAGTGTCTTTTGCATCCGGCTAGTGTTGCACCCTCCCATAGGGTGCTGTTAAACAGAGAAGGCTAAGGATAGCCAGAAAAGCTAAGGAAGGTGGAGACTATAGAGATTCAGGCCACAGAAATCTGCAGACCAAGATACAGGAAGGAACTTTGCAAGTGTTGAGGGACCAGATGTACCAAAAAGGAAATAATCCTGAGTTGGATGAGTTGGACTGGATCTTAAAGCCATGAGTAGAGACTCGTGCTTCTGCTGTAGAATCTTTTTCAGTAGGATTTTTAATGTTTTTAATTAAAAAATAAATAAAAATCTTAGGGATGTTGAGAGAGCAGACTGACATGACAAGATCTCTGCCCATCCTCTGTGGAGGAGTTGCAAAGCCAGTATTTATGTGAACAGTTAACAGTATTCACATGTATATTCTTTAAATGAGTGTCTCCCTCACATTGGCTTTTGGAAACTTAATTTTTTATCTATTTTTTTTTTTTTAAGACTTGTAAAATGTCAGGATATTCCAAGTCACACTAGGTGACCTAAGGAAAACTACTAAAATGTCTTATCAGTCTCCAAGGGAAAAGATGGTAAATGAAACAGGGCAGAACTCAAGAAGTCCATGCGATTACTCAACGTGAGTACTCATGTACTCATCTAGTGGGACTGTATGTAAAATCAGTGTGTTTTTTCTGCACGTATTAGCTTGCGAAATGGGGATCAGAGTGATATAATGGCCCTGTTCTATTTCTGTGTGTTCACATTGGTTTAATTTCACCGTAACTCACAGAAAAGTGTTCTCCAGTGCTGTTCCCCAGTGGTATGATGACATATAACATGAGATGTACAGAGTGAATCACATCATTATATTAAGTAAATCTGATATTTGGTTTTAAGAGGGAACAGTTTGGAGGAAAGAACTATGAATCCAAGATGTCAAGGTTAATGGGTGAAAATCTAACTTAAATAAAACTCTCAATGAGAGTTTTGCCTGAGCAATAACTGTGGGATTTAGCCTTAAGAGAATTAACAAGGTATGTCAGGTCTCTTGGCTCTTCTGGTTGCTCTTCTGGCTGGACTATGTCCAGATTTGCATTCTCGAGCACAGCAGATTAAGGGCGCTAATACCGGAAATCATGTGTGCTCTTTCATACTGTCTGTTCTGAATCTATCTAGATGGATACAGCTATAACTGCACCAACAAAAAAAGGGAAAAACACTAAGTTATTTTAATCTGCTAACACTTTCATCATCTACCTATTTGCTGGGAAAGCAATAAAGCAATTACTTCTGGGTAGTTTTAAGCTGACTTCTAAGACTCCTGTTACAGTTCTTTCTCCACCTCAGGAATCATTTTGATATTTTAAAGCTATTGTGAACCCTCCCTCTTAAAAAAAAAAAAAAAAAAAAAAAAAAAGTTTACAAGCCTTGTTTATATTCCCACAAAATTTTTCATTACTCTTTGACAGCTTCACTGAAAAATTATTTTAATTATCTCAAAATGAATGGCAAAAAGAGAGAATATGAAAATCTAAATCTTATTTCTGACTGTACTTTAATTGCTGTAGCTAATGAAAGAGGCATGAGATATCTACGCAATGTGAAAGCTAAATTGCATGAACAATATAACCAGTATTAGGAAGGTGCTGAATCTGTAAGTACCCGCTTTGCTTCACTGGGAAGATAAGGGGACCATACCTGTTTTGCAGTTTTTTTTTTTCCCCCCCCCCCTCCTGATATGACAAGCTAATTTCAATGGGAAATGGTGTTGAAAAAAACTAATAATTATCTCTTCTGTCCTCTACGTCGGTGGTATGGAGGCATTAATGAACAAAACAAAGTCAATTTATGATCTGGAAGCTGTGAGCTCTCTCCTGCCAACCTATTCACAAAAGTTCAGCTGTGTGAGTAGCTCATATTTGCCAGAGTAATGTGAGCTACTGACTTGTATGTTATTAAAGCAAAATGTCCATTGATTGTGGTAAATAACATGTTACTCTAAAAGTGTTGATAAAGTAAGACCAGTAGGTAGCAGCAGACAAAAGAACTGTTTTAAAAAATACACATGCATAACTGATCAAACCTGTAGGCCTAATTAGATCATCTGCTTTCACACTGGGAATCTTTGCTCTGCTAGCTTCCAACCTTGTGATCTTTGAATTTTACTCAGGAGAGTGCACAGAGGTGTTTTGTTTTTACAGGCTTCTGGCCTTGCAGCTGCTTAGACGCTGCTGGCTGAGGGTGGTGAACCCGGTGAGGAGTCCGCCTGGGCCAGAGCGCAAAGTGCAAGCGGCTCTTCCACCAGCAGAATGCAGGGATGCTGCCTGCTGGTTATTAACAAACAAATCTTTCGTCTAAAAATACCTCTCAATCGGGCACCCCAGTGAAATGCCATGTGTTATAAATGGCAAAGCTGATTTCCAACTTACAGGGATGGTGAGGAAGGATTGCTGGAGCTTTGATATTTAGCAGAATGGTTAGGGACATGTTGTCGTACACGTAGCTAGCCCTAAGTAATTGTTTTTTTCCCCTTAGATTAGATGCTTCTTATCTTGTATTAGTGGCATAAACAATGGCAGGATTTTGATTTACCCTTGTCTTTGTGTGTGTGGGTTTTTTTTTTTTTTTTTTCTCCCCCAATTTCAGGATAAGAGTCTTTAATCTTTAAATCGCAAGAGCATTTTCCCTTGGTTCACAAATATAGTACTGAGATGTAAATCTGTGTGATTAGTAACAGCATCAAGCGAACTAGCTGACTCAGAAAATTAGTAATGATTGAGAGGCTTTCACTTAGGACAAATTAGCAGTGACAGGACATTTTTGCCATCTGATTACTGTTTTAGGTTCATCCTGGCCCAAGCACTCTGAATTTCTGTATTTCTGCTTTCTGCTTATGTGTCTTACTTGCTGTGTGTTCAAAACTAAAAGTTTTATCTGGTGTAAGAGTGGAATGTATTTGTCATTAGTGTAAATCAGGGTGATGCTATACTCGTGCCTGCCATGCATCTGGGTCAATGTTTTCTCCAGTTCCATGATGTGAAATGAAAATTGTGTGTGTGAAACTTTTCTGGAGAAGCTAATCTGTGTGTTATTCATGGGAGAAGATGTGGACATTTTTAATGCTATTTTCTCTCATGCGATAAAAACACGCAGGGTAACCTCCAATTCTTGGAGGGTGTAAGCCAGCATGACAGTCTAGGGTGTCCAGGGCATGAAGCATGGTCATAGCCAGCTACATTATTTCAAACTACCAAATATTTGTCTCTGAATAGTGTCTTTATTTTTTATATTAGATTTCCTTGCTTTTGTTTGCCACCATGCAATGCAGTGCTCTGTTGCTTTGCTGTGCTGCATGATTATATGTTTTGCCATGCAATAATTTGACTGTGCGTCATTATGAGTACCCTGGCTGCAGGAGGCATCATTAGCTTCCTTTCTTCCATGGAAACATGACTCCCTGCGAGTAACCTCTCTCATGTGATAGTGAAGCAGCACTCATGTTGCTAATGGATTTTTCTGGTGCTTTATTGTTTTGGGGCAGGGGGAAGTTCAGGTGTTATATATAGATTAAAAATATAGTCAAGCAAATAGGCAGCAGTTTTAGGAGATATGTTGCAGATATGCATGCATATTGGAGAAACCAGTAGTGTTATTGGATGAGTATGAGCAGATTTTTCTCATTTAAACATGTTCCATGTTGATTTTGTTCTGAGCTGTTGACTCACTTAAACAATTTCCCACTAGCAAGCAGCACCATCTGTATTCTACTTTCTAAATATTTAATCTAACTACAGGTTATTTCACACTTGTCAAACATTTTGAGGCATTACCGTCCTTCTAGACTGTTGTTTGGAACAAATAGTTTGGAGTCGGTTATTGTGTGCTCTTGATACTAATTCTGTTTCACCATAATTGATGCAAATGTTTACTTAGCTCCCTCCAGTGACTTGATGAGCAAATAAGTCCATGGTGTGCTATTATTCTAGATATTGCAGAACAAGCTACCACAGAAAGCAAATTGTTTTTTTTTTTAGATGAGATTATATGTAGCCTTCTGCAACATAATGGCTGAATACTATGTGCTGAAACCATTGTAACATATAATAAACCAGCAACAGCTGAGATATGCCATGTAATTCTGCTATTATTTATTATTAATATTTTCTTCAATTATACTTGGCAGAATTGATGAGTGAATTTGAGCATTAAGTAGGAGTGGAAAAAAACCCTATGATCTTAAAAGCATTTGTATTTTTAGGATAAAAAGGAGTCGCCTCAGAAACTGAATTCATTTCTTTGAGCTGTATTGTAGCTGTTACTTTAATCTTTATAATGATATGCAGAAAAACACTAGCTCTAATCAACTTTAGAAACAGAAGTATTAGACATGGTATCCTAAGGAAAATCTGTGTGTCGTTACTAGTGTTAGACAGAATGAATTTACCTGAAAGTCCTT
Source organism: Nothocercus julius (assembly GCA_013398735.1). Lineage (NCBI taxonomy): Eukaryota > Metazoa > Chordata > Aves > Tinamiformes > Tinamidae > Nothocercus > Nothocercus julius. The sequence goes on from VZSV01000036.1 coordinate 2,346,281, forward strand.
TTGTGAAAATTATTTCATTTTTGAAATATATTGTAGAACAACAACAGCAATAACAAAAAAAAACCAAACAAACAACAAAAAAAAAAAAAAACTTTTTTATGAGCTAAACTGAATCAGGAAATTCCCTTGGGGCTGAAAAGCTATGGAGAAGGCTGTGAAGATAAATTGCTGTCGTATTCATAATAGGAACAGGAAAAATGACAGCATAAAGAGACATGATTAGATACTCAGAGGGAACTTTTAGTCCTGCCTAAGTAAATGGAAGTTTTGCAGCTATTATCAGCTGTACCAAGATTTAAATATGTCAAAATGAAGCTTTGGGAGAGGTATTTTGGGTTTGTCATACTGTCACTGAGTATGTATCATTAAACGCTTTAACTTGGGGGGATTGTGTTTGTAGTGCAAAGAATTTTTTGTTTCTAATACCCCCCACCTCAATTTCTTAGGGAATTTGACAAAAAAAAAAAAAAAAAAAAAGCTGTGAAATTGCTCTTAACAAGCTGCTTCACCATGGGACACACTTTCAACCATTATTGTTATGTTTTTTTTACTGTTGCATGTAGGAGGTCCCCTTCAGGACCAAGCTTTCACTGTGTTAGGCCAAAGCATCATAACCTAACGCTAGCTCCAAGAGCGAAGAGAGCACGAGAAGTAACACACTGAATTGGAGCCACACTGAAGGCAGGGACTGGAACTGAAGTCCTGCCTAAGGCTGGTAACTCTTTTATTTTATTTTTATTTTTTTTTTCCCCCTCCCCCCCACAAAAAAGGGAGAAAAAAGGATTTAAAAATGACAAGCCACCGAATTTTCCATGTTAACTTCCTCTTCACTTCTGTTTTCAACACTTCACAATTTCTTTAACTTGTGAATATTGGATAAAATTTAAAACTTACTGGAGAAAATTCTTAGGAAAAAGAATATCCTGAAATCTTGGACTGGACCTTTCTTTAAGGGTGATTAATGACACAAATGTGTCGATTTTATGTATTCAGAATTTTACACTACAAATCGCTCCCTTTTCATCATGCAAAGAGTAATGTAAAATACTAGGTGTTCCTTTTGCAACTGACAGTGAGAAGTTATGGCTGTTTCCTTGTATTATTTCACAAATGTTAACCCATTCAGTGGGATTTTCCTTTTGTTTCGGCCCAGGTGGGGTAAGCTGAGTACATGTGTGGGCCAATGCCCTGTGACCTCTACTTCTGCTGGGAATATATTTATATATCATGTAGAGTACTTGACCATAGTTGCTGTGGGCCTGTGTCATTTTGACTCAAGTTGTAATGTTGCCTGTCCTTTCTTCTGGTTTATACAATCTGTAAAAAATTAAACAGGAAGAGCTGAGTCAGAGAAACTGTGTTCTGAGTGTGCTCTGAGCACTGCTGATTTGTGCCTCTGGCAGAAGAGTAAACGTTGTCCTGTGTTTTATGCTGAGTTACTGCACCCAAAGCCGCAGAGACACTGCAGTGCCCAGAACATCTTCCAGTTACTACTTCTGCAGCTCACTCTTCTGTTGCAGCCCTACAGGCTGTGGCAACTGCAAGCAGTGTGATCTTGACATATTTGCTATGATTCATTTTCCCTTCTCTATTATGGTTTTCTTTTCCCTGACTTTTCTCTCTTGTTTTTCTCCTGTCAGTCTGTTTGGCTAGGATAGACCTGATGCAGGATACCATCCTTGTGCGCTGAGTGGCAGCCCAGTCCCACAGAGTACTCAGAAACAGAAATCATTGATACGACTCTAATCCATGAGGCACCAGTCTGAAAATCAGATGAGATGCTCTGGGCAGGAATGCCTGTTATCTGTTCTAGAGCTGGCTCTATAAGTTATGAGAGCCTTATTAGCTGGGAAGGCTCCCATAATATCTGGTGCCATTATAGCTTTCCAATCAACACGTAAAGGAAAGTAAAACTGGGCCTCCAGTAGCAGATCAGACTGGAATGTTTCAGATTGTTTGGGTCAGTGAGAGAGAAGAACCATTTGGATTGGGGACGCTAGAGAAGGGTGTAGGTGTTATTTTTAGGTTGTCAGATCAGAGGTGTCACCCCTCTGTGGCATTAAAATTTTGTTCCTTGAGTGCTGTGTCAGACTTCTCTGAAATGAGGCACCTGCTAGGTCGGTTCTTTCTAGATCCAGATATGTGCTGTTTATGTTATGGTTTGTTCATGATTAATAAAACATTGCATCTCCCTTTCCAGGCAGGAGTGAACAGATGGGGGATCAGCTGATATGATGGGGTGTGTGTATGTGTGTGTATATACACAGTCGTCAAGTTATTGGAAAAATAGGAAGGATCATGCTTAGATATTACCTCTTTGAAAATATGTATAAAACCAAAAACTAAATATACTGGCAAAAAACACTAAAGAAAATTTATTATATGTATTATTTATCTACTTCTTCATTCACAACTGGTTTACTTTTAAAAAATGTAATTTTCCAAACGTTTATTTGGGATGTTGTTATTGAACATAAATGTGGCATTTCACATAACATCAGCGTTAACGTTTTTGGAATAGAATTTTAAAGAGAAGTAAGCAAATCATAAGTATTTCTTAGGAGGCATTTACATGCTTTTCATTTCAGTAATGCCAATTCAGCTGGTAAAATTGTGTAGAAAATAAGTACCTATTCTACTCCTATTCTGGAGGATACATGGAGTCTCTGGCATGCTTAGAGTTGCAAAACTCAGCAATCCCCACGCATAAAAATAGCTGGAACAAAACAAAAGGCTAAAGCCAAAATACTCTTGAGCTGATAAAAGTAACCCTGTGTATTGCCTCGCGTACCCATTCCTGCTCCACGGAGCAGCCACCGTGACTCACACCAGGGTTAGGGGTGAGATGTGTCACAGAGCAGAGTTGTCTGCCTTGGGGTGAGTGAGTGAGCCCAAGGGACGTGTGAGAAAACAGAAGCCTGAGGAGTGAGATATTCCCGGTTGTAGCTCCCAGACCAGGAATGAGGATGCATTAATCAGTTGTGGATAGTTGTCATGCAGCAGGGGCACTGTAGGTCAGTGGTTGTAGTGAGGCCCAGACAGGTTTTTCTGTGCAGAACCATATGCATGGAAAAATACAAGGCAGGGAGAAGGTGCCAAAAAAGAGTCAAAGTGCCTGAGCGCTAAGACTGCTGCAGCTGCTTGGGGCTCCCGTCAGTGTAACTGGGAGCTTCCACCAATTCAGTGTGTGGCTTGAACATCTGGCTTTGCCCCTCAAATTTGCCCAGAGGCCAGGACTTGCAGTACATGGGCAGTGGCTGGAGCTTTGGGGCTCAGCATTTGCAACCCTAGTGAGTGCTTAGCACTAATCAATGCACAAGCACAAGGCTAGGGAAATGTAGAAGATATTTTCCTTACCTTTATTACCGTCTTTGCATCAGTCCAGTGGTCTCTTATTGAAAGGTGATTTCCTCCCTCAATGACAGTCAGGCTATATTGCTATTAATAGAATTGAAGTACACATCTGCTCTGCCCTCCCCTCTCTTGCTGTCAAGCTAAGCACCTAGGAGACAGCAAATGTTTCTGTTTACTAATGGAAAAGTACCTGGACAGACCACATTTACCCTGCGAAGGCTCAGAATTGGGCTACAGGAACTTTCAAGTTAAAGAAGAAAGATAGGCAAAAGACAGCTAGCCACCAGTATAGAGAAAACACAGGACAGATTTTCCTTCCTTGTATTCATTTCTGCAAAGCTCGGCTAAGATGAACTTTCAAGACTGTTTTATACTATCTATGGTAGTCCAGCCTACCCTTCCTGTCAGAAAGCCTGGGAGGGAACTTTCAATTTTTCCAGGCTGTGACCTTCTGGCAAAACTGAAGTTTCTGAGGCTGAGAGCAACCTATTAGCAATCTTTGCCTGCAGAAGGTTGAAGTTTTACTCTCTGCCTTATATGCAATAGCTATTGCACAGAGACCTGCCTATAAATACCATTTGGAGTGTATAAATAGCATAGAGATGCACAGAAATGCATATCTTTAGCCGCTTGTCATCCCTGTCTTCAAGTCCTAGGACGAGCTAAGACTGCATGCTGGTTTCGGGGATCCTGCTTCTAAGACATCTGAGCCCTGGTTTATTCCCAAATAATACAGCACATGAAACATATGAAATACCCAAGAAGTAGTGCAACAACTACCTTTGGGTGAAAATGTGTGTGTACATTATTGCCTCAGGTTAAAACTACAGGGCTATGCTACAGAATAGGAAGTGAAGAATACTAGTAAGTGACTAACCATGAAACTCTGCCTTAAAAATGTTTTTATTCACCTGATAAATGTTCTGCAGAGACCTAGTCTTTTTTGTTTTTTTGTTTTTTTTTTTTTTTTTTTTTTTCATACAGTAAGTTTTACAGAGTTTACAGGAATACTTAAATACTTAAAACTTAAATGGTGTTCATGTTAGGCTGCTATTTCCTTTTTTCTAAAGAGCTGAGGGACTTCACCTTTTTGACGGAGTACAAGATGCCAAGGTTTTATTTCCTCATCCACTGTATGATTTGTGGTCAATAATTTGGGCCAGTTGGTGTCAGTGCAAATTGGTTTTAACCGGATTTCTGACTGTTGGCTAAAAAGCTTTAGATAAGCGTGACTAAAACCATGTGTATCCAAATGCTCAGGAAGGGTTTTGGAATTTCGGTTTAGGGTTTTGGAGTGGTTCCAGTCCTCCTGTGAACTTGCGCTTGCACTTTGAACAGACGCCTCAGCATTTCCTGTGCTGTGCTGCGGAACAGAACCCTGAAACGGCTAGAATGGTGCCTGTGCCTTCAGCGCAGGTTTCCTTCTCTAAATATTTTACACTCTGGAAATGCTTAGTGCTCAGCAATGCTGTTGTAAACCTAGGACATCCCCAAACACGTGTCATGTCACTGTAAATTACACAGTGTAAAAGCTGTAATTTTTCCTATTCCTTATGGACTAAGTGCAATTCATACATAACATTATTTTAATGAAAATGTCATACCCTATTCCTTGGTGGTTGTGGCGTGTGAAAGGCAGCAACTCGCAGTGGCTAAGTATATCTCCACGGACAGTTGTATGACCATTTAAGTTGATTCTTCGTTTAATTTAACATATCTTTTACACTCCCAGGGGAAATTATTTTCAATCGTATTTTCAGTGTTACTGTCTTTCAAGGACTAATTTTTTGCATACAGCTATTCCAAGGTAGATATGAAAGAAGAGGAGACTAAAAGTTGCTAACAATTGTGAGGGAAGAACAAAACAGCAACAAAAAAACCTTGTAGAATATCTTAAGAGTTAGCCAACTCTTCCCTACTGTCTGTAAGGCGAAGTGGCAGCTGGTTTGACTGACTCAGCTTAGAAATATTTGTGTTTGGATAATTTTACAGTATTTATAAGCTTTCCTGAGAAGAAATTTCTTGTGGCCTATGTCACAGTACCACTTAATTGCTGTATCTCCTGCTTTATACAGTTTTAAGTGAGAGCAGAATTGAGCTCTATGAGAATATTACAGTGATCTTTATCAGACTACTTGGGATGCAAAATGTTGCCATTGGAAATTACCTCATTCTTTAGGCAAATTGTTGAATATGTTTTGCCTATTAAGAATGTGAATCTTTTTAGAAGAATAGGACAAAGTCACAATAGTTGAAACACAATTACTGTATTTCTAAATGTAGCTTTCATGAAAATTATGATTCCTGAAATTTTTTTTTTTTTTTTTTTTTTAAAAAAAAAGAGTGGAAATTAGAGTCCCATTTTACTAGGCACGAACACAGAAGGAAATTTTTCATGGTTCTCTTTGGAATTTGATACTGAAGACCTGATATTTTCTCAATAGGAAAAATTGTAAAAGGTGTTTAGAAAAAGATTTGTTTGTCCTTCTGTACTGCTAATTGGAAAACATACAATACAGGCACAGAATCAGGGTTTGCAAGCATGATACTAAACATACCTCAAATCAAAATTTCCTTCAGAGAGGGAGACAATCTTTAAAATGACTGGAATGTCTAAATAGTTTCATTGAAGTTAAAATGATTGAGTGAGTAAGAATATTAAAATTCAGCCCAGAATCCCTACATGTGAGAATCCAGTTTATTCAAGTCCTGCTATGCCTTACAATATTGTTTTTCAGAGTACTTACAAGCACATTTTCCATTCTCAATATTTCTCATCTGTTAGAAATGATTGCAACAACTGTAGTTTGATGTATGCAAACTCTAAAGTAAAACACTGAATTCCCATGTTTCAGCATAAATACTCTTTTTGGTTATGCAGCAAGAAGAGCTGTTTTCCATGGAGACTCTTTTGTGATGATAGTTGTATCCAGACCCTTCATTATACCAGAGGCAGAGTGAACACTGGCAAATTCCAATTCACAGAGGCTCCTCATTTCCCCATATAATTATCTGACCCTGGGCACAGGTCTAATAAGAGGCTCATATTTCATGGATGAGGAGCACAATGAGTCCCCTGTACAGGATACAGGACTGGCTTGTATAGGATCATACTAAATGTTGCCTCCTGCGTTAGGAAGAAAGGTCACCCACAAGTCTGTTGCTGATGCTGCAAAGTCTGAGGTTGCTGTGTGTTTGTATTCTCATGGTTGATCATATATCTAGAAAAGATTTTGTACTCCTGGATAGTTTCAGAGCTATTTGTGTGATAGTTCAGATAATATTATTTTTGTGGTATATTTTAGTTGCTTATTTTTAGGCAAACATGTACGATGGGGTTGGTTGGGTTTTTTTGAACATGGATTTTTCATTATTTCCCCCCCCCCCTGCCTGCCCCCTGCCATTTTTTGGGGTCATTGCATCATATTAACTAGTTTGTGAATAGATATCTCTGCTATCATATACACTTCCTAGTTTAGGAAAGCAGAAAAAAAGGTGTCCAAATCAACAAAATTATGGTTCTTTGGAAAGAAGAGAGAGCAGATGGGAAGGAAGGAGGGGGGAAAAAAAAAAGGAAAAAAAAAAAAGCGTTATTGTATGAGCATCAAGTGTATCAAAAGAAGGAAGTTACATAACCATCTATAGAAGCATAAGAGGTTTCTTCTCATAATTTGTAGTGATTTTTTTTTGTACACTTTATATGGTGAGATTTTATCTCTTCCTAGTATGTATGAGTGCACATAAATGCTGGTTCTAGTTTTGACATGGCTTTAGTAAAAGTAAGTGAAACCCAACCCTTATAACAATATTTGCTTCTGATGTCCTTGAAGAGTGAATACTGTGGGCTAAATCTGGATTTCTGAAAGCAGTAAGACCAAAATGAGTGAGATACCTCAGTACCATTGAATGTCTGCAACCTTCGAAACCTAGACATCTGGTTCCTCATTGCGCTCAGGGCAATTAGCATAACTTATTATTAGTGATGCCTGTGAAGTTCCCAGGGATGTTTAACACCTTTCAGAATGTGAATGTTCAGTGTCATTTATCCTTAAGATGCTCAAAGAGTAATGAAAAAATTAGCACACTGTGTGGAGCTGCGCTTCTTTTGTAAGATCTGCATTTAGAGCTATTAATTCCAGCTGAATTCCTGTTAGCAGATATAAAAGCAGATATATCAGAGAGCACAAGCAATACCTCTGCAGCTATTTCAATTATGATGTGGAACTCGGGAGATAATAGCCTTGATGTATTTCCTGCTTAATGAAGTTACGTTCCTGTCAGATGGGTAATTGCTGCAGCAGGGCCCTGTTCAAAGGGATTTTGCTCGGTTCTCATTTGGCACTCGCTGCTGCAGCACCTCAGCTGCCTCCAGTTGAGGATGTTCCCATCCTTCTGTGAGCCGGAGCCTTAATGAGAGCAATGGCTACATGTTGCCTGGGACTGATTATTCCAAGTGGCCTTTGTGTTGCAAATGTTCTCTCTGTGATCCCCATTGGAGTTAATGGGGTTGTCAGTAGGGAAAATTGATTGAATAACACTCACAGTTAAATGGAACAACTGATCTTGCTTGCAGTGAGATTAAGGGTTGAATTTCCATTTCCTTTAGCAGGAGTAGAAGAGGGAAGAGGTAGGGGTATAAATGCTGCTTGAACTTGGAATCAGGAATGCTAAGAGCATTTCTCTCCCTTTGTACCTGTGTTAAGTAAATAGCTGCCAAATGTGGAAACGGCTATGGCTCCATATTAGGCAAAGATGAAACAAGAACCAGCCAAAAGAGAGGGGAAAGATATTGTAAAATTGTGATTTCTGCTTCAGTTGCTCTGTTCTGTTATCTACCTTGAAGTTTTATCAGGCTGTTGGTCTTCCTTGAGTTGCAGCACTGCTGTTCATGGGATCTCTGAAGAGAAACAGTAGCTGAAAAGTCAGTGGATCTCATCCAGAGGAGCTGGGAACCCAGCAGATCAGAAGGCACAGGTTTCAATTTCTGCCTGTTTTTCCTATTTATTTTTACTAGTCTATTATTGCTACTGCTCAATAAGAGAATTGCTGCTGGACAGTATTGCTTTTTGTGATGAAAGTTGTGTCTGTGTTAATGTCTAGTCTATGTTTTCTATTACAGCACTGTGTGCAAACTGGCATTAGGTAATCTAAATGTTTTTCCATCAGTGTCCTGGCCTTCATAGTGAAAAAAGGGATATGCACCAGGGACCTGTGAAGTCCTGTGAGTAGCAATATGCACTCATGTTAAAATATCTTGATCTGACTTTCTGAATACATACACATTTTAAAAGTTCCTCCCAGGGATACACAGACTTTGAGACTGAGCCTGAAGGATACTTTTATAAAATATTAGTGATGGTGCACATGGAGTAGACATCTTTTTTAAAAAGCATTCAACATACCTGTTAGACTTTTGAAGTTGCATTAAGCTTTGGATAAAATGGCATGCTTGCTTCCTTGTGCTCCTTCCTAGTACTTTCTAGGCTACCACAACCGTTGAACACTTGAAACAAATACTGGAAGAATTTATTGAGCTGAATCAGGTCCATAATTAGGCCTTTTCTGCAAAATATTTATAGTAATTAAATATTAGAAAATTAGAGATCACTCTGACACTTATGTAAATAGATCATATTCTTTTGGAGTTTAAATTAAATCCATTTGAGATTTGACTTAGAAGGTAGAAGAGAGGAAAAAGGTTGAAGTGATCTCCAAGAAAATGAATTCTCTTTTTTTCTTTTACTTACGAGCACAGTAGGAGAGTTTGCCGATGTCATTGCCTACTCAGATACCTCTAATGATATGAGGAACCTTGTCTGACTAGATGGCTAAAGAGGTAGCACTAAGAGCTTTCCCTGTGGTTCCATTGCTAGCTCAAGTAATACATACGTTTGTGAATCTTGAGCTGGATCTCTGCAGTTTACTATAGCTTTAGTAATTGCACTGGTGATGAACAAAATGTGTTACTTTCTTTGAAAAAACAAGCTGTTGTGTGATCCAGTGCTTTATTTCCTTCTGATACTGTAAGACCCATTTTTTCCCCAGAATTGTCAGTTGTGATGTCTCCACAACAGCAATGTTACTGGTCAGTCAGGAGAGTTGTCCTAGAGCAGCTTTTAGATTCCATATAATGGAAACCTGTAAGAGTGATTTCTTCTCCTTTTCTAGGCCTGCTCATATCAACCACACAAGCAAAAAGGGAAATGTGACCATAGCAAAATATAAAGAAAAGTAAAAGAAAGAAACTTTCTAGAAATGACTTGTAAAAGGAACTGTGAGGAATGAACATGTATTTTCAGGATCAGAACACATATTACAGAAGATGTTGAGAAAATGAACAGCAAAAAAGCTGTAAGAAAAATAGTAATTCAGTTTTATTTCCATCTGTCCCTTGTTTAATGTTGGCAATAAGTTCATGCTCTGTATTTCCATTCTGGTGCGTTATTTAATGATAAAGGGAGCCTGGAGAAAGGGGAGGAGGATGGTTTCACTTGGACAGCAATCAGAGAGTTTCTGTAAACATCTGGTTCTGTTTAAAACAGCTTTTAAAGCATTTAATGTAAAAAGCTATTAGTGGGTAGCAAAATGAGTACTCAGTGTTCCCATAATGTAAACAATGCATTTTCTCTCCTGAAAGTTTGCATACAGTTGAACTTGAGTCAAATTTGTAGATAGGTTTCATAGAGATAATCTGGCATTATCTAGTGTGAGTCAAAGAGCCTGGAAGAATAACAGTTAATGTCATTAAAGGCCTCTCTAAAAAGAAGTTCAAAAGATGGTAAAGCTCAACTGGATACATTTCAACCGGCTGGATTTCAGTAATTGAATGAGCATAGTTTAACAAGTAGCTGGAAATGAAAAGAAAGTAGTGAATAAAGATGGAAACAATGGAAAATTCATGACACGATGGTCTAGTCTTTTTTTCATTTGGACAGGACTCAGCAGGTAACTTGGTGAATTGCCTGCAGCTTTGATATCCTCATATTAAGTGATATGCTCAAGTGATAACATCCAAGGATATTTTTTAGCACAATTTATTTTCACTAGCCATCAATCGCTTGTTATTTTCTTTAAGTACTTCAGTCATGTTTCTTACTCACTAACATAAATGCTGCAAAAGATATAAATAGATTTACTGTCGCAGCTGTGTGAGATGTGGTTGATTTGGGGGTTGTATTGAGCAATTACAAACTTATACGTGGTGCTTCCTAGAGGAAATAAAAGGTCAAGGATGAAAATTGCATTTCTGGACCCTACTGCTCAGGCCTACCTATCTGCAGGTCAGGTGGTCTTGATGATTGTTGTTCAGGCTGTAGACAAGGTAGCCCTCCTTTAGGGGTATCATTGTGCCAGGTTGTAATCTTGAAACAGAAACTCTGAATACATGAAAGTAAAAACAGCAGATTCCTCTATCTTTCAGAGCTAGGATCTCAGAAAAACACCTGAGGCCTGAATAGACTAACACATTCTATTTATATCACAACTTATCTATTATCTACTTATATTATCTATTTATCTACAACCCTAACTGTGTTACATCTGAAAAATAGTGTGTAAGATTTTTTGGGGGATATGTGAACACATAAAAACTTGAGGCTTTCTTCAAATGGTTGTGCTGAAAAGCATAATGTGATCCCTAGAGATTGCCTCCTAGGATTGAATTGATATTAGCTGATGCAGGATTGGCCCTTTCCAAGGTAATGCAATCTAAACTAAGCAATCAAACAAGCTGAATTTAGAGATGGGATGTTTTTAAATCTGCTTTGTCCCTAGTCTGTCCTTTGTCTGTTGGCTTGCTATTTAATCTTTCATAAGAATGAGCCCTTACTGCTTGATGTTCTTGTGCCTCTGCCCAAAATTTCAGATGGTTTTCTGGTTCAGAAGTCTGATTAAGATCCAAGAATGGGCTTGCATACAGAAAGTCTGATCAAGATCCAAAGAAGGGTTTGCAAACAAAGTTTTATCTCATTAAGTTTTTAAGCGGCCACTGCAAATAAAATTTTGTTGAAAAGAATATTCATAAGCTAAATCATCAGATTGAAATTAGTCTCCACTCTTTCTTAACATGGACTTCCAGCTGTCCAGCATGCTGGAGTGATTCAGTAGTGAATGTCTTAATTGTGAATGTCTTAATTTGTATACTTTCTTAGGAGCACTTTATCTCTATCAGTATACCTGTTTGCTGATATTTTTCCTGAAGATTGTATTCTCCTTTGCCTACTGTATATGAAAAGGTGGCACTGCCAGAGTAGCTTTTTCTTAATGCTGAAATGCTGAATTGATATAGTTAGAAGCTGTTTTCTATTTCTGGTTGTCAGAATTCATAGTGACAGATGAGTTATCCCTGCAGAAAAAAAGCATAGAAAAAACCCAATGATGTCATTCACTTTCACAACTCTGCTGTGGTAAAAATATCTGCCAAACCTGTAAGGACGCAGAGGCCCTGCAGCTGAACCAAAATGACAAGAAATTTTCTACTACCACTAATATACCCCACAAATTTACCAGGTAGACAGTACCTTCCTTTCCCCTTCCCACCTACAAGTACCGGCTGCTGAGCCAGCTGCATGCGGATTGCGTTCTGTCGTGATTTGGTGCTTTTCCTTTTAGGCTGGTTGCCATGGCTTAACTGCTTGACATAGATTTTCTAAAAGAATATTTAATGTCTTGGGAATATTTACCATTTCTCCTCTATCTCTTATAGAGGAGTCCCCTTATTTAAACATGACTGTAGTAAAACTTTGTTTTTTTGTAATACAGACTGAGGATCTATTTCAGACTACTGTATAGACATTAATTGGAGTGAGTCTCAAAAAGCTAAATCATTTTCTGAATAACTTGAACTCGCCTCTTTTTACAGTTTAATTGCCAAACATAGTTGTGGGCCTTTAAAAACTTCATAGATCCCCTCAGCCATGAAGGATTTGCAATGGAATAGCCTGTCATCAGCATTCAGCCTTTCATGGAAAAAAGGGAAGTAGCATTGTTTATTTTTGGTTCAAAACCAGCAAGTTTCCATAGGAGACATGAGAGGATATTTATTTATTTATTAGTTCTCAGCTTAAAAATGCTTGAACTTTTTTAGAGAGC
>VZSV01000036.1:2358729-2378456 GCA_013398735.1 Nothocercus julius
GGAACAATAGCTAGTGATTCATCAGAACTTCTTGAAGCAGACAGTTTTTGAACAGCTTCTAAAAATATTTTTTACATTTTGGCCAGATTCTAATCTAATCAAATTTCCATAGCCTGTTTTCTTGGGGCACTTGTCCACTCCATTGAAGTTGCTCAAGTGAGCTTCATAATCGTTAACTGCCTCTCTGCATTTCCATGATGACCCTTCTTTCCTAGAAAAGGCAAGGGTTGCAAAATCAATTTAGTACTTGAGGGTTCCTTTCTTTCTTGGCTACAGAAATCTGGGTAGAAGCAGAAGCCCTAATACTGGTATATACCACCCAATCTGCATGGTACAAAAAATAGCAAAAACGTTGGAAGGGTGCCAGGGTATCTCCCTCTGCCGTAGTACCTGCTGCTAGAATGGAGTGGAACAGACTTTAGAACTACATCAGGCCACTATGGCTTGGTGTTTGTATCGATGTCATGCCCGGGGTGTTGCCAGGTAATGCTAATAGCAAATGCTTTTCTCAAGTTAATGTTGTTCACAACGTTTTCTGGTTGCAACCTGCTTGGCAGCTGCAATAACTACAGCCTGGAGAAACTGGCCTTCAAGACTTTTTAACAAAAGGCAAATTGTTGCATTTTTTTGAGCATTAAAACGGTAAAAAGCCAGTAAAGCCATGGGGTATTTATTTTCATGTAATTACCACTGTCATTTCTCTTTATTGGTCACCTCCCTGCTTTCCATTCACTCACATATGCTCTTGCTTTGGGTTTGGGCATGTGGGAAGCTCCACATATGGAGTACCTGCACTGACAAACTCACAGGAAATTTCTATGTTACCTTTTTGCAAAACTGATAAAGATTAAGGATGATGAAATTTTGCTTCTCATCCTAGAAAAAAAAAATTCTCTCTTTCAAACTTGCATTCCAGAAGGAAGAATGTCTGTTTATTTTAAGAATGATTATGGTGATTGTGTTAAGATATTTGCTGTTTATACTGAGGCTTTTTATAAAGCTTGTATAAACACATACGTCACTTATCCTTTAGAGAGGCAAAAGGTTAAGTTAGTTCTTATAACTCATTTAAGACTGCTAGACCTTGAATAGAAACTGAAATATATAAAGGTTCTAAATTAATATTGAAAGGTGACCTAGCTCCTGTTCACAGAGTAATAGGAGCAATTGGTACAACATCTATGTTTTGGTTGGAAATGTTTGTAAAGTAATGGAGATATTTTAGCATTAACTATCCTTGTATGGCATTAGTTAAGTCAAGCTTGTTTTCAAGACATTTTCAATGTTAATTTTTAACAGTATAACTCTGATAATATTCTCTTGTAAATATAATATCAGCCAATAGAAGTACTGAGTATTTTGTGATGTCCTTTATTAATACTTATAAATGATCATTAGGGATTACATATTTTGAAATAGTTTTCATCTGAGAATGAATCTCTGTATGTCACCTTTATCTTGTACTGTGCTAGCAAGGGGAGTTTTTGATACCTTCCTCATAATCTTAAGTAAAAGCTTAGGACTGGATTTGCAATATTATGTAGGAGTTACAGGACTGGATACTGGTTCAAACAACAGCACATCTTACAAATAGGACCTTTCATCCAGGAAGCCATCTCCTTCATTGATCAAAACCCGAATGAATGTTCCTTTTCCTCAATGGACCTTGTATTCATAGCTCTGTGTAGATGCCTAAAAGAGACTTCCTTAACGTTGATACAGGAGCAGCCCTTAGGGCATAATTGGATGATTTTCCCAGGTTTCTCTTTTCTGGTGGAAGTGACTGCAGCTTCTGTGTTGTAGTAGGGGGTGGTAGTAGAAGTGAGGGTCATTCCTGACTTTCAAGCAACAAAAGTTCCTTTTGCTGTTCAGGAATGGGCAGTTTTTGTTACTCACATTAACAGTTTTTAAGTTGCTTTCATCCTAAGTTGCAGTAATTGAAATATCATTTATGGCAGAGGTTCCTGGGGATACCAATGATTACAGGCTATCATGGTTTATATAGATATTTAGTAGGTCAAAACAAAATAGAGCCCTATCTGTGGTCAAAACATGGCACCAATCTATTTGTTTCAAAGGACATACGTTTGTTCTTTCCACAACTTTTGATACAGGTCAATGATTCCATTAATGTCACCTGATAAGCAAGCCATGGCCTTTATAAATTAATGATCACATGCCCTTGGAAACCCAGTTCTTGTTTTAATGTAAAACAGAAGTTCTGTATTTCTGTGAGGGTTTCCTCCCCTGTATTTGGAAGTACTCAACCATGCATTATCTTTATGCCATGGCAGTTCCTGAGTATGTTCTGGAAAAGATCGAAGTCCTGTGTTGATTGCCGCACGTGATATGCGTAATCATTTTACTGTGATTTGTTGGGTGGGAATATATGGCACGTTCTTCCAAAAACAGATAAAAGCTAATGAATATATTGGGAACCACAGCCTTTGAATCTGTAGCTTTTGGAACATCACTGCTGGTGTTAAACAGCGAACCTACCCCTTCCTTCCTGTGTGTGTGTTCTTTTTTTTTTTTTTTTTTTTTTTTTTTTTTTTTTTTTTTTTTTTGTTTTTGTTCCCTTTTGTAATTCATCCCAGATACTGCTAGCATTGGAGAGAGACCATTGTCTAAGATATGTAAATATGGAGTGTTTATAATTGTAAATTATGCAAATAATCTCTATATTAATAACAATAATTAACGTTACTTTGATCCCTTTAGGAGAACGAGTAGCTTTTCTCAAACCTGTCACAGTGTTAGTCTACCATTGCAGTGAGGAGTAGGCACGTGTGCCTGTGACTTTCCTGTACGTGAAAATATATGCCAGCCCTACTAGGCTTATCTGCTCTCAAGAAAGTAGCAGTGTAAAGCTGCTTTAAAGGAAAAACCTAAGTAACGAGGTGTGATTTCATTTTGCAGATCTACAACTTCAAATCTGTATTGACTGGGGGGAATTAATTAGTGTTAGACCTGTCTTTTGCATAACAAAGCCCAAAGAACTGACTGTCAACACTGTTGAAATCAGTAGGAGTCAGAGGTGTGTGTAAGGGAAGGGCAGAATGTAGTGTTAAGGGATGCTTTGGATCCTGAGTTTTTTTCTGAAGGCCAGTGGGACACTCTCCATCTCCTTTTGGACTCCTAGTCCATGTTACATGTCAGCACAAAGGCTTCCTGTGAGAGGAACCTACACCACTGGACCTATGCTGAACAGTTACCAGGCACAGTAAAAATCAACATGTTAAGATGAATCCCAGCTGAACCTGTGTAGGAGATGGAGATGCTATTTTAAGTCTTTCCTGAAATGAAGGCTCTTTGAGTTTGAAGTAGTTTTTCTTCTAGTTAATACAAAGGAGAGCAACACTTGATTCTGACTTGCCACAAAGTTCTGAGGATTTCAGAGGGCTTCCACAGAGCCTCCCCTCCCCTTTTCTGTGTGTGTGTGTGTGTGGGGGGGGTAGTTTCAGGCATTATGGTTAAACCTTGAGTATTTCCCACCTAGAGCCTCATGGCTGATAAGAGAGGGGGGTAGTGTAGCTTCTCACTGTCTATCATCTGCTCATTATTACTGCCCACAAAGGAAGTAGCAATATGCATTTGGCATGAATATGGTGGCTTTCTGGCTACTGGAAGTGTTTTGAATCTCATTCTTTTCTCTGAATGCTTGTGGAAACATCAGCAGAATCTTAGAGACTGAGACTCCTAGCCTGAAGGAATAAGTTATGTCATATTGTATGTTTACAGACTTATTTATAAATAGAAACAAACCTTCAGACATTTCTGAGAATGGAATAAAAATGAGAGTGAACTGAGATAGTTAATCCTAGTGTTTTTCAGGGTAAGCCCATGTTTATTAAATGCTCTTTCCGAGTCCTGATGGTATTCATATTTATTTAAGCTTGACAATGTTTAATGGAAAACTTGAAGGTTCCATGGCTTAGTCTCGTAACTTAAAATCTATTCCAGAGGTAGCAATGGTGCACTTTGCAAGGCCAACCCACAGCAGTGGCTTTAACAGGCAGAGTCCCAAAGGAGGCAAAGCTGAGTGTGTGCAGCCCCATCACCAGCTCCGAACCCGCAGCGTGGTTGGAGAACCTGTCTCAGGACAACAGGTAAATCATCCTTCCTGCCAAGCAGCTCGGTGCCTATTAGAGCCTTGGTACCGCCACACCTGCACCTGTGAGGTGCGCAGTCCTCCTGCGTATCACTGAACCTGCTCTCTGTGCCTTGTCCTTGCAAAGATGCTTTCAGACTTTACGGATGAGCTCAGGATATAGCTGCTGCAGTAATTTCTTTTGGAGGGCGTTGATGGGACAATAGATCCTTTTATGCAGCTCTGTTTGACTAGAGAAATAAGCAATTTTTCACATTATAGTTAATAAATCCCTTGACAGCCTGTTAAAAGGGCCTCTGTTTAGCCGAAGCCTTGGCATGAACGTACTTCCAAAGGTTTAATGACCTTTCACTTTTCAGAAATGTTCTTTATTTAAACTAATGAAAATGAGCTTAATTTAAAAGGTTTTTAAATGTTGATTAAAAATTAAATCAGCCATTCATTATCCCCAGGTAGCCTTGTTCTAAGAGCAATAATTCATAGAGTCAAACAAGTAGGCTCTTTTTTAATGTAAGTAGATCATGTACGGTGAGGACTGTATTAGAGCTATTTATTGGTTACCAAACTTTCAGCTTACAGTGCAAAATGTTTCAGAAAACACAGCTGTTATCTCTTCCTTTTCTTTCTCCTGCCTGTTACAAATTTCAAAGAAAATGAGATAAATTTCTACTGATTTCTGTAGTAGTATTTTGTGATAGAGATGTAAACAGCTGTGATATTTTGCAAACAAACCAGGTACTGACCTGGTGGGTACCATCACATTAACAGCAATAAACTTAAAGATTAGCTATGGAAAGTCTTATTTTAGGTATTTGATTAAGTTACTTTAGAATTGGAAAAGTTTCAGAAACAATTAAAATACAAATCACAATGAACAGCAATGAAACCACTCTGGATTATCAGCTTAAATTCATTATGGCTGCTGAGAGCACTGGCCTGGGATTTAAGTAGTTAAACATGATGTAAAATGCTAAGAGAATCAAGTCTTCAAGGTTATAAAGGGTGATTTATCTGAAAAACTGAAATGCTACTTAGAGACCAAGATTGTTTTACAGATTTTTTTCATGTACATTTTAGCTACAAAATTTCACTTGATAGAGTACTTCCTGACTCTGAAATGCAGTATTAACTAGTAAAAAGATATACTTGGACAGAGCAAAATATTCATGGTTGCTTTGAGATAAGATAGCATTCTGGAGAGGAACATGTGCATTTGAGGAAAGGAAATGGAGTTATACCATGCAAAGCCCTTAGCACACTTTTCTGGCTCTTTTACAGGCCGTAAGACACTCTGCTTTTGTTTATTTGGTTGTAAAATGGGAGTCAGAAGGCTGCTGAGTGTAATAAGCTGCAGGAAATTAGGGAAGCTGTGCAGCCCTGTTATCTTCTGCCCACCCCCATTGAAGCACAGAAGGTAGAAAAATCTAGGTGGTATAGGCCAAAGAAGCTTGAAAGAAGGCTGGCAGCCTTCTGTCACTGCTCTGAGCCCAGCTCTGCAGTGGCACCCTTATTGCAGGCCATTCTGAATTGGTGGAGGGGAGACAGCAGTGGGCAGGTTTGCAGAGACACAAATGCATGTGGGTGGTTTATGCAGGCACACTCAGGCGCCTGGGACCTTGTGACTTCCTGATGGGTTTTGCAACTGAGCACGTGACGCCAGGGAATGCAGTGTGTGTGTTGGGGCTAAGGAGCAAACATCCCAAAATAGAGCGCCTGGCTGGACAGGTATTCAGACTTTGGACAGTGACGTTTTTATTTCCCACCCCCCAGCCTAAAAGGTTCCCTATTTTACTGTCTTTGTGGGAGAAAGAGTATTGTTGCATCTTAGAGTGAGATTCAGCTTTAAATAACAAAATGTAAGAATTCTTTCCGTCCCAGTGGTAACGCAGAACAGATCGTTGCAGCTCGTTGCTAACTGCATGTCTAAACTAATGAAAACACTCATGTTCTGAAGATCTCTCTTTGACTCATAGATGTACTTAATAGTCTGAAGTTCTTGGAAGAGTCTTGTTTTGCAAGGTAATGAGTATTATTCGTAGACACTCTTGACTATTTCTACCTGCACCTGGGCAGAAATGTGTCTGTAGAAAGAGCAGGACTTTGAATGTAAAAGCTGGCATTCCCTTCCACTACCACTCACATCCTGGTTTTGTTTTTTAGCACAGGTGTGCTAGTGCCCAGGAGGAGATGAGCCTTTGGGGACAAGTCTATGGAAATGGCAGATGTGCACACATACATGACAGGCAGCCATGCAACTGTAATTAGTTCTGGTGCATATTCTTAACTTTCCTATGTGTGAGCATTACCAAACAAAAAACATTTCTGGGCCTTGGGCAAAATCCAAAGGTCTTGTGCTTTGAAGTGCTCACTGTTCCTGTGCGCTGCTCTGAAGTGCCCTGTTTACCTACAGGAATAAATCTCGGGCTCACGTGAAGCTTGTCGGCTCTCTGAGGATGCGTGAGGACATATTTCGGTTCTCTCTACTGTAATCTACACAGGGCGTGCGCAGTCTCGTTCAGATGTCAGAACAATCTCATTCGAATAGCAAAAGGCTCTGGTTAGATTTATTTGTCCTCCTGAACAGAGTAAATGAGTCCAGTTGGAAGCTGCGCTTGAGTGTTTGCCTGGACAACTGTTACAGGTTGTTAATTGTCACAGCTTATGGCAGCTCTGCTTACAGAGGGTTGCTTTCTTTAATGGCTGTGGCTTCATTGCTTGCAATTGTATTTCTCCTGCAGATTTAGCCCCAAATGTAATGTTACAGTTAAAATATTTACTTGATTCATTCTGTTTTTCTGAATGTGTTTGGTGCTTATTTTGGAGCAGATTTTTCTTGGAAACTGTTAAGTATAAAGGCTCATTCTTGATTTGCAGATTATTTCTTTATTAAACAATGTCAACATTCCTCGATGTGTAAAAGTAATTACACTTGAAAAAGAGATGCAGTTATCAGAGCCTTAGAATACTTGTTTAACTCAGACATCCAAAAGAAAGTGTGTGAACTAACAGAAGTCAGGACAAGCTGCAGTGAATAGCCAGCACCCCAACCCACCCGCAATTTGATTTCAGCTCATGCTGTAAGACCCATGCTCATTTCTGTAGACTCATGGGAGGCATTCACTCAGAGTCTGGCTTGTTAGCTCTCTCTGTGTTTGCTACTCAGTCAGTGTCAATATAAATTTCCAGTATTGTTGTAGAAGCATCTATAAACCATCCTGTAAATGCAGACAAATGAATCAGTAAATATTTTTTCACCTATCAATATAGCAGTAGGCTCAGATGATGTAGTGCTGGTACCCTAGGCACTGTCAAGGTGTTATTTTCATGAGAAAATCATTCTTGCTACATGTCAAATATAAAAATACAGTATGTCAGTAAAAATGTGATATGGGGCATTGTTATGAAGAAATAGCAGAAAAAATCATATAGACTTGAGTAATTAATTATATAAGAGTGTTTGATTTGTTGTGTCCTTCAGTGAAAACAGGCTAGCAAAAATGTGGAGTCTCGGTCAGCCTTAGAGATGGTTTAGAAGTCTCTTAAATTTCACTTTTCACTTCAGCTTTCAAGTAACTGCTCAGGTCAGTGCTCAAAGACAGCCAGATATTACATAGCGTGCTTGAGAATGTTTTCATGCACGTTCTCCCCTCACAGGAATCTGGGTTTATTCAAACGTTTTGGAAATGATTACTACTTCATGATCTAAAAAGACAAGGAGAAAACAATAGGATATATTCTGAAAAAGTCTAAAATAGGGGGGAGCTATGGAAATATGTACTGCTGAGAGGAGGAAGCATCCTTAGATATGGGGCTGACAAGCTATAGCTAGTATTTATATTTACTAACTTGACATGTTTGGTTTCTATTTCCCAGCATTTGGTATGTGATTTTTGTCAGGTGTTTAAAGGGCAAAATTCTCAAGCACCAACTAGTGAGGAAAGCTCTGGAACTTTAACCCAGATCACGTATATCATTCACCACTACAATAGTGTAGATTCAGTCTGGGAGATGGGAACTCTCATGGCAAGGGCCATCTGACCAACTCTGACAACTTCCCAAAGGTTGCATCTTATTTCCTGTAACAAACACTGGGGTACCCTGATGATGTCTGAGGGAGCACTAGCCTTTCCTATGATTTGTAGTTTAAATTTTTGTTCAATTCTGTAGTTTTATGGGTTCTCATCCCATCTTCAACTGATGCCTAGACATTATCCATATTTTTCATTGAGGAAAAAGTATTGTGGAACTAGTAATTGTGTAGGATGAAGGGATTTTTCCTCTTTTTCAATACTCTATTAGCACAGAGGTGATTGTGTTGGAGGAAGATGATTCAAACTTGTGCTTGCCATCTTCTGGCAAAATGGAAGATAGGGAGGAGACATGACTGAACTCAAAAGAGGGGAAATTTTTATGTGCAGCTTGATATTGGAGACATGCAGAACCTGAACCAGTAGGGCACAGTGGGAGGTAAACCGTCAACCAGCTCTAGTTGGAGAACTTTGGTAAAAAGAATAGAAGAAAAGCTTCTGTTAGAATATGATAGGTTTGAAACACTAGCTTTGGCTCAAGAAGGGAAAAGGATTGTCAACGTCTTACAGTTTTGTCCTGTCATTTCTATGGAGATATGCTGGCAGCTCAGGTGTGACCAGCATGTCCTTTTGCACTCCAGATTTCCACCAAGACGTATGAAGCCAGTGTCACTTTTTAGTTTTGCTAAATAACTTGCACCTTTAAAATTGATCCCTTCAGGTAATTTCCCTTTGTGGAAATGCCAGAGCAGCTGGTATTCTACTTTGTTTTTCTCAGCTTGCTTTAGATAGGCTGAGAAAGCCAAAGGTGCAAGGAAATACAGATCCATACTTATCTTAACTCCCAGAGTCCCTGGTGGCCTATGACTGAGAGTTAAAAACTGAGATTTCTCGAACAGCTTGGATACAGGCCGAAATCATATTGTCCTCGGTTTCATGGCAGAAAGTGAAAGATGTTAATTAATCTCACATAATTTTCTAGTGTGATTTAAACATTCCTCCTAACTCTTCCTGAGAGTTTTTCTAGGTAGGAAAAAGCATTGTGTGTGTGGTTTTTTTTTTTTTTTTTTTTTTTTTTTTTTTTTTTTTTTTCTTCATGGAAGAAAAAAATTCATATTGGCGGAATCTTTTGGAAATAAATAAACCATGTAAATGTAATGGAATTTAAAAGTAATTTCTAAGTAGTGCTGACACACTTTGCATTGAATGTTTTACTTTAGATGTATCAGCCCAGATTTATGGCCTCTTAAAAATGATGTGAGAGTCTAGGCCTTCACAATTAGAAAGACAGAGTGCTAATGCTCAGATATTAAAAACATTTGCACTGAAACTATGGGAGAATAGCATTAAGGTAATAACTAGACTGAAATCTTCCAAGACGCCTTAATTTCTCTGCACTCTCTCCCTAATAACAGAGTGTATATCTGCTTCTGCAATTAAAGGTTCATCAAGATGTGGTATTACGGTAGTTTCAACCCATTACAGGAGATCAATATAGTTTTACTACATCTCCACCCAAAGTTTGTTTTGTGTTTATACTCCCTCATCCTTGATTACCTGACCTTCTTGTAAGGCAGAGCATTTCCTGGGAATCTGCTTCTTTCATCCTGGCCTCAGTCATCTTGTCTTCCCCCTTCCCCTGTTGCCTGTCTACCATGAACAGAAACCTTGGCTGGGGCGCCCACATGAGAGGAGAGAAAAGAGCAGTATTTGTCTTGGCTATGGGGATGGTTCTGGTCCAGTGATGCTTCCGAATGGCTTTCGTGCACTCATGGGCTAATTCTTGCTATCTGCTCCACTCATTCAAGCAATTAACGTATTAGATGTTTATCTTTTATTCTCTCGCATTAATTATTTATGCTGCTGCTCAATGTGAAAGTTTAAACCATTAGTGTATCAGCAGTATTACTATTTAATGATCTAAGGTTTAGGAATGAAGAGGGAAATCAATATTTGTACAGTGTTTTCCTCTGTCTTAAGACAGTCACAAAATTTTTGCTATCTATCCGTGTAAAGCACTGATGTCAACTGAAACAGGAAGTGTGGGTTAGGCCCTGAAATTGTGCTGTTGGTCTCACAGTTATTTCCTTCTTGCTCTTCTCACTGGTTGCAGGAAGCCAGAGCTGCCAGACTTTAAACTTGGCAATACAAGCATATAAAAAATGCCTAAACTGATTCTTCTCTTAAATGGGTGCAAGTCTCCTGTTCTTGATTAGCTCTAAAGTCTTCCAGGATGGAAAGAGAGGAATCCTCACACACACATCTTTCAGGAAATGAATGATGGGGAATGAAGGAAGAGGATTAGAAATCCAGTAGCATATTGGAAACCTTTGCTGAAGAAATGCAATTAGTGTTTAATTTCAGTAATTCAGTGATTATCAGTCTGTCTTGAGACTGGTCTTACATAGAGGAGGTGATTTTTTTTCCTCACTCTTGCAGCAATGAAGCTATTGTGGGCAAGAAGTCTCTCCTCTTGCTTGGGAATTAGTAGTGTGTAACAAGCTAAACTTGGATGGACTCTGTTCCCTGTAGTCCTGTGAGCTTTGGAGTTAAGTTGGGATGAAACTCTGTGAATGTGCTGCTTTCTAGTAAACTGAGTTAGGAATAGATGCTCCCGTTTAGCAAAAGAAGAGTGGTACTATGTTTTACAAACTTGCCTTTGCAGGATTATTTCAGGTTTCTTCAGACTAGGGACCATTTCTGGAGGGAAAAGGTTAGTTTTTCAGATTGTTGTGATATTGTAAGTGATGAGCATAAATCTCAGAACAACTGACAAAGGAGACAGTCATCTTTCTGCTTGGGACTATTCCTTGTGGTTTAACTGTATGCATAAAAGAAACACTATTCTGTGCATTTTCCTACCCAAATGTTATGAGTACAGTTTAAATTGCAGCTAATGATAAGAAAGAGGAAGGTGTGCTTTTTTGTTAGAGACATAGAAAAATCTTCGTAATCTGAAGGACTTGTCAATCGGTTACTAGGCTGAATAAGTTCCTATTTTATATGGAGTCCTGGAAAGCTGAAACTAGGGGGGCAGCCATTCTGTGGGGCTTGCTTGGCTCCATCTTCATTTCATGGCTGGAGGAAGATTTTATTGCTTGTTCAGCATGAAGAAATTTATCCAGGTCTGTTTGGGGTGTCCTCTGTCTGGTTTCTGGTTTAGAGCTTTCTGGGCTTGAGGAAATTTGAATAATGACTGTCTTAATCAGGACACTTGTGGGAAGTCAGCCAAGCTCTGTGGAAGAGCTGGATGGATTTACAGAGCCCAGCTGGAATGTCTGTCTTGGTTTGGTTTTGTTTTATGATGAATCCTTGGAGTGGCAAAAAGCAGGTACATTGTCTATCAGAGGTAGACTTATGGCTAGATAACTTGCATTCAGCACTGATGCATCAGGTATAACTTGAATCTTAATATCCCTCATGATAAAAAGTAGAAAAAGACTGTTTCTAATAAAAAGGTGTTCAAGTTGTTATTGGAAGGGGGCTATGTTCGAAGGGAGCAACTCTGGAATTAGTCAATTATTCTGAGTAGTTATGTGACAGAGGTTGCTGCAGCACAGATCTGGAGCTGAGTTATTCTTTGTCTCTACTAAGTTCTGTGGAAAAGTGCAGTTTTGAGATCCTCGAATCTTGGAAACGCTGCTAACACTCAATGGATAGGTCTGTATTTTCCTCTCATAGCTGGAGGGAGAAGTCAGATATTGAGACAAGATATTTTAGCTGTTATGAACGAAGACATTTTGTTTCTAGAAGTGTTTCATTTCCCTATATCAGCAAAGGTCTGCAGCCCTGCCAGACTGGACCTTTGCTTTACATTTGTGGGGATGACCTCTCACTTCCTTCTGGGGAGATCTCTGATAGCCTTTTTTTTTTTTTTTTTTGCCTAATATTTATGAGGATTTTGAAAAGCACTGTATGGGAAAGTACTTCTTTTCATTACCCTGAGTAGTTTCATTGTGCTGAAACCACTTCTTTTCAAACCCTGCAATTTGTGATGGATTTCCCAAGGAACTTTTCACAGTCGCTTAAAATGCATCTGGTTACTTCTGGGTGTCTGACTTCTCACCCAAGTATTGCAGAATGGTTAAAAAGTTACCTCCTGGGATTGCTAGTGTATGCGATGAGACTGAACTAAATAGTCGGACTTCACACACCCAAAAAATTTCATCCTAGAAAATTATATTTAGAGAAGAGACAGCATCCACATAAGATTTCCTCCAATTCACAGAGAACCCACCATCCCCACCGCCATGTGACCTGCTTGTGCATCTTTTCAGTGCTTGTGCTGAGCCAGCTGAAGGTTAGGAAGTGACAATATATGAACTTTCAGTGCTTCATCTCCCAGCAGGAAGAACAGCTGGAGGAGGGTGGGAGGTGGGGAGCGGAGAGCAGGGCGCACTGACGTTGCTGAAGCGATGCTGAAGGCACCTTGCGAGCCTGCCTTGTTCCCCAGGCCGTTCTCCTAATGCAGTCCTGCTGGGTACAGAGAAGGACAACCTGTCCTGGTAGCTCTGGGCTGATCAGAGATGACGAGTATGTCATAAACTGTTAGTAAACAGATTTATCTGAAAGGCCTGTGTTAGAATAAGCAACAGAAATACATGTTATGTGTTGGAGGTCACTGGCTCACTGGCACCTAACGAGTCATCTCAGTGCTGAACAGGTAGCAAGCACAGAGGTAGCAGAATTACCCACATTCATTTTAATGTGTAAATATTCCTCCTACACAGAGCTTTAAAACATAACTGGCTTTTTAATGGGAAAGCAGATCCATAAGGATCAAATATTTTTTCTCTCCTGTTCAGCTGCGATGTGTTTGCTTATCCCTGACACTGTTTGAGTGCTTTTCTTTCAGGCAGTGCTCAGCGCCCCAGTGCATTTAAGGCAGGGTGCCTTGAGAGGTCCGGCTGGCTGAGGTCCTTGGGAGGACTTGGCTGCTTGAGCTCCTGAGCAGCACCAAAGCAAGGCCCTTCAGAGCTGTCCCCATGCGCGGTGTGCACGGAAATTAATGAGCCTTCCCCGACGTGGAGCTGGCTGCAGGGCTGCGTGCTCTCACGAGACCTTCTGCTTAGAGCAGCGAGCGTGCCAGTTTCCCACGTGCAGGAAAGGGGAGGGGGAGAAGCCGCCATATGTGAGTGTTTACTAGTAGCACATGTTTTATATATTGGAGTTAGGATGATTAATGCATTTTTGTGTGTGTGTTGGCAAAGCAAGATTTCATTTCCGGCACGTAGTGTATGCTATCTTAAATAATACATGACTGGATGTAAAAATACTCTATACTGACACTTGGAAACATGAGCTTGGTATATATGCTGATGACCTTTGAACTATATTAATCACGTATATGTGGAAATTCATGTGAGTCTCTTAGGTACCGGTATTCTCCTGCATTTTTTTTCAGTGAGTTTGTTTGTCCTCTAAACCCAAAATTGATTTGTCCTATATTTTTGTTTGCCCAGTTACTGAGGCTAGCTAGGATAAAGAGCTTGCTATTAATTCAGTGAACCTTCTCCACTCCTCCAAAACCTGAAGGAACTGAAAATCATGTTGCTGATAATGTGAATAGTAACATTGCTCCCTAGTTGCTTTATCATTACTTTAATAGTATATGGATCTGTTCTACTAGGTAGGTGACATAATTGGAAGCACTTTTGGTGTAAAATGCTATAAAATGCTGATCACTCACTTTTATTCCCATATGAAGAATTACTCTCATCGAGCTTTTGGCAGGAGTTCTGGGCTGTGCTCTGTACCCTCCCTTCTGGTTAAGCAGCAGCCTCTGCGCACTCCTGCGTACTGTGCTTACAGGTAACCCGCTGCAGCCAGAATGCTCTGTGCAAGGTGCTTACAGTTCCCAGTGCCATCTAGTGGTTGCTCTTAGCAAAAATAAGGTCGAGAAATTAATTTCTGTGTGTGATTTCCCACTTTCTTGGTGGAATCTTGCTGTGTAATATGGTTAAGAAACTGCATATTTTCCTTTACCTGAGAATTTTAATGCATTCTTTTAAGCTGATGAAGGAAAGAAGCTGAATTCTTTTTCCTTCTGCTCTTCCCACCCTTCTTGAGTCTGCCAAGGCCTTTCTTAAAGCTCCCTTTTATATCTCACAGGCATATGTTTCAGTTTTCACTTGCTGAGTGTGATATATGGTAACATAAGGATGAGTCATATTAATAACTTTTATTGAATCAAAACATAAACTGCCTCCAATCATTGTTAGCTGTGCTGTAGCTTTTAGTGTTGTGGTATCCCCTGTCCAGTCTTAATCACACTGTGCTATTTAGCACACCTGGGCTGTTCTCAAATCTGTTGGACCTAGAAGCCTCCTCAGTTCTAGCACCAGCAGGAATATTTCTCTTATTTCCTGAAGTGAATGTTTGTTTGGTCCAAGAAAGGGCTATGAATATCCTTTAATACGAAACATCTGATAAGACTCTTTGTTAAAGCAACAAACAATGAAAACTTTAAGAAAACTTTGAGTGACATTTTTACTTTCAGAAATAAAATATTGGCAAAACGAACAAAATGTTGCAAAAACAAATACTAAAACTGTGTGTCAACATAGGCACATCTGCTCTAATACAGGAATGTTATTCCGCTGTAAATTGCTGTAGTCTTCCAAGCCGTTGAACACCATGAAAGATGTTTCCAAACAGACTGTCCAAGTTAGAAATCCCTTCCTACAGCAAAATCTGTATTTCAGCCTACATAAAGTCCTCTGTCCAGGATAGTGACTCCCAACTCTTACTCACATGAGACCTCAGCCTCCTCTAGTCTTTCCTTACCTCTTCATGGCCAAGATGGCACAAAAAGAGGTGCACCTCTGGTAGAGGAGAGGGAGGGGGGAAGATTTGGTTCCGGAGGTACAATTCAATTCCTGTGGGTGTAATAGAGGCAAGGGATTTCTTCAGAAAAACTGGCATTTGCTGGAGAATGCATTCCCTCCCTGTTCAGGAGAACATCCCTAGTCTGTGTTCCCTGTTGTTGCTTTCTTCCTTGCTTCCTTCCTTGGTCTGTTCACAGAAGCTGCTGCTCAGGAGGTGCTACGGCACTCAGCCCTGCTAGTGCTGAGGGAAAGGCAGGAGCCAGGTGGCAGGTGCCTTTGCATTTCCAGCAGCGTTACTTCAGATCTGCTTACCTGCCTTAGTTGAAGAGGAAATTGTATAGAGAGGCCACCATTCAAGACTTCTTTTCTACCTGGTGAGCTAGGTAGGGATCTGTCACAACTTTCATCATCTGTGCAGTGCCTTGTGAACTTGCCCCTTTGGAGGTCTCAGCAGTGGGCAGTCTCTCGGTGGAAGGGTGGGTGAGCATGTTTATGAGTGATGGAGAGAGGACGTCAGAGCCCTTCTCATCCGCCACGAGCTTTCCTAGAAGAGTAGAAGTCAGGTACCTTTCACAAGTTAACAGTCAAATCACAGGGTCATAAATCAAACAAGGTTTTCAAATAGATGTACCTCATATCACTTGACTGATTGTTGCCAAGTAATTGACTTTACCTGTGGAAAAGCTTTAAAGCTTCAGGTAGGAGCCAGTGGTGAGGCACAGCAGAGGCAGGAAAGAATTGAAAATCACCATCTGTCAGAGAACTAGGCAGGCACATAGGAATGGAGAGCCAATAAGGAGCAGTATGGTGGGAGCTCTTGCTCATCCCTTGTCAAAATAAGGTATGAAAGGACTTACAGAGATGCCTCCACTGGTAGCTGCTGCTGCCATTCTGGTTCTGATAGAAATTCCTGTGGTTTCTGTTTGCAGGCCATATTTAGTAAAGCTCATGCTTAACCTTTGGAAAAATAGCTTGGCTTTCATATAACAACCGCTTTCCCTGGACTGTTTCTTGCCTCTTCTTCTGTGCTCTGACATCAGTCCTCGTGTTAAAATATAGCTGTTCCAGTACCCACTGATGAGGCCTGACAAAAGATGCAGGCATGAGAAGGAAGAAGAGCTCAAACATGGAGCTGTTCAAGTTGGTCAAAGCTGTTGTCATGAGAGGGACAGGAAAATACTTCTACTTGGTATTGAAGAGTTGCAGAGTTGTGGTCCTAGTTTTTTGCTGTGTGGAATTGCCATGTTCATGTATTTGATAGCAATTTTCACACGAAACAAGCTATCGCAGGGTGGTTTTGAACAAGCTGTGCACCTTTGCTCTATGGTTGTTTGAACTGTGCCCAACCAAGCACAGACTTGTCTGCTCTAACAAGGATGAATACTTCCTTTGCTTCTGTTTCTTTTTCAATGTTTTGTTTGGAAAGATTTGTCCTTTTTTATCTTTATTTTATTTTATTTATTTATTTTAAGCTGCAGAGGATGCCTAAAATGCTTATTTTATTAACTTCTTCTTGGATTAAGGTTTCTTTGTATTTACTTACTAGTGGAGCCAGTTCATCTGTTTATGATGATACTGCTGCAGTTCAGCATGTAGAGCTAAGGGAGCTAATAATCAAAATGCACCAAATGCATTTCTGCTCTCTTTCAATAGTAGCATGCACCTAAGCCTGTTGCTGACTTAAGAGTACTAGATAGTTTTTATGTGGGGGGGGGGGGGAAAAAAACCAAACAAAACACTTCTTCCCTTTCTCTTTGGGTTTATTCTTTCATGATACACTAATGAATGTGGAATAAGCATTCCAAATTTCAGCCTTTTTCACTCCAGAACTTTCTCTTCAGAAGGCTCAATTGTTCTGTCAAAATGCCTGTTTGATTATTACCCAGCACAAGTTGGTTTATGGAGAAAGAAATTCTCTGCTTTCCTTGGACTCCCTGATGTAGAATTTTATTCTCTAGCAAAGACTGTGATTTTCAGTGCCTGTTGCTGAGTTTGTTAGATATTATTAGCCTTAAATACAAGAAACAGCCTTTGCTCCTACTTATTTCTGTAGGAAAGATGGTAGCACACAATGGTTGCTAGTCATCAGTATGTTTTTCTAACTATTTGTTCACGTGCTGTGCCTTAGAGATGCTTTTGCTTAAAGGAAAGTCCAAGTGAATATATCTCAGGGTGACTTATGGCATGCAGAAGAATAAACAGGAATTCAAATAAGAGGTAGGTCTTTCAGGTTCGTGTTATCCCTCAAAGTTGTATGGATAATTGGTGTCTGTTCATCTCTTCTACATGGTTTCTATAGAATAAAAATTGCAACCTTTTTCTTAGCATAATAGATTAATTGTCTAGAAGTTCAAAGGCTGATTCTATCACCTACTGATGAGAACTCAGGTATCAAGTGGTGTTCTACTGCCAGATCACTGTAGTGCTTAAATCACTCTTGATTTGCTCTAAGAGCTTGTATCATCTGAAATTGGTGCTAGTAATTTAGGAAAAGGAAGGAAAACATAATAAAAATTAGAACTAAACACAGCTTTTACTGTTCTGGCTTAATGTGCTAAGGATACTGATAAATTAACGTTGGACATAATGATTTCACATTTAGAAGACGGCTTGCTGCAGTTTCAAAATCAGCCATTCCTGTTAAGGTTGATCTGTTGTCAGGCTATTCTGTACAGTATAAAACAGCAATAACAGTCAACAGGGTGTGGGTTAGGGCGTAATAAATGCATTTCCCAAGAGCCTTGGAAAATACTGCCAAAGCCTGAAACTAGATACACATCTTAGCCTATTACTGTGCTCAGGCAATGAAGCCTTCAGTATTATTCAGGAGATCTGATCCTTAATTCAGTGTGTTTGGTTTTTGGAATGCCAATGTTTTGGGCATGATTTGTAAACTAATTCCTTTCTACTTTAAATTCGGCCTGTTGGTACCATTTACTTTAGGCTATTTATTGAAAAGCAGCTTTTTAGCAGCTATGGAGCTTTGTAAAAAATTAAGTATATGGCAGCTTTCAGGAAACAACTTCCCATCAAAGCATGTGGTAACACAGTTTACAGTCCTAAATGCAGCCTGACTCCTTTGTCCATATAATGTGAGATGTAGATCACACAAAACAAGCAAGTATTTGTGTAAGGCACGCTAGAAGTTTACTACCTGGAGAGTGTGGGGCTTTTCTTCTAACTCCCAGAGTCCATTCTCCACAGAAGGATGAATAGGAATTAGTACCAAGCCCTTTCTCAGTTGAATGGATTTCATAAGGCAGTATAAATTTATTCACAGATGGATGTTTTATGGGAACTGTTTGAGTTTCAGCAAGCTCAGCACAAAACAGGAGGTTTCTGGTGCCCTGCTATTCTGCCTGGAAGGACCAAAAAATTCCTCAAGTCCAAGCGTCCTGGGATGTTGCAGAGCAGCAAGCCACTGGAGGTGGGACGGTCACTTCCTCTTTTCCCCCCCACACTGAATAAATTCAAAGCAAATGTTTGTCACACAAGTTATTTCTAAGAATACTTTGTGTCCAAAGCAGTCTTTGAAATGTCAACCTTGTGTTCTCATCTGGAATTAAGACTTGGGAAAGCTTTGAGCACTTGGGGATATGCTCCTTGAGAAATAATGCATTCCCAGCACAGGGACAGGATGATCTAGGCTTTTCCCAGGTTGTTGACCTGCCCTGGACCTCTGGCTCCTTGATGCCATTTGCAATGGCCCACATTAAATAACTGCTGGGAAACAGGCCTGAGCGCAGTGCCCTTTGCTTTGGCTTCAGGGAGCTTGTCAGAGCTTTGCTCCTGACTCTCCTCCTCCTCCAAAAGAAAGACTCCTCCCTCTCTCCAAGGAATAATGCCAGGGAAGGCTGTAAACAGAAGGTTCTGTGTTGGGCTCTTTCTTCTTCCTCTATAACTAATCTCTGGAGCTTGTTAGCTTGTAGTCACTTCAGGCCTGGACACATGGAAAATCCCTCCTAAGGAGAAAGAGAAGGGAGGAAGCTGTAACCACCTTCTCCCTATCAAAATACATTAGGCCAAGTTCTTTTGACTTTCATTCCAGTTCTGAATTACTCTTTTTTTTTTTTTTTTTTTTTTTTCCCAGGAAACTTGGCTTTTAGTGCAGCTGGTGATGTTTTTGCCCAGCATACTCTGTGTACAGATGTGTCCTCAGACCTCAGGGTCTACCCGAGCCTGTGATCAGCTCATGTGCTGTGCCTTCCTGCATCCAGCTCTGCAGCCCTGATATACAGGCAGGTTAAGAAAGGTGATGGTATAGGTCTGCAGCACCAGCAGAGCATTTAAATGCAGGGTTATTTTATCTTTTTATTGTATTCATAAAAATGTTCGAGTGAGGTATGATAGGAAAGAAGAGTGGCTTCATTAAATGAGAAATAATAGTTTGTAATGTTCCAAAGCCTCTGCCTGAGGTTCATCAAATGACCTGAAGGCAAAGGATTAAAATAAATGTGAAAATAGCCAATATTCAGAGCTACTTGTGAGACATGGGCAGGAATGGAGGAAAGCCATTCTTTACATTAGCAGATTAAAATATCTATTTTCTTTTCTGGCAAACACGCTGTGTTTTGGTGCTCAGGTTATACCTGATATACCCTGCTATTGGGGGGTGCCATGACTTTGAGCAGAGACGTAAGCAGCGTGTAAAGCAGGAGCTCCCTGTGATGCAGGACACCTCTGAGTCGCTCCTCCTTTTTGGCTAGCCATGAGGTGGGGGTGAGTATGAATTTTCCTTCTGACCCAAGTTAGAGCTCACTC
>VZSV01000036.1:2378481-2390699 GCA_013398735.1 Nothocercus julius
GAATTCTCCCCGTGCTCTGCCGCACCCTCTGCGGTGGGCCCTTAGCCACTGGGTGCTGGGGCTGCAAGAACTGTCTCCTTTCCTTGTGTGGCAGTTTCTGTTGCATAAAACTCATTGCTTTGGGTTTGGGAGCTTGGATGTAAAACGTGTCCTGAGCGACAATAGGGACCGTATGCAAGTGCTCTGGCTTATGTGGAACTGGCAGTACTGAATAGCTGAGCTCGTATCACAGGCCTTCCCCTCAGGGCACGCACCCGTAGCATTTCTGGCCTTTAGCTTGCTGCTCATGGAACTTGTAAGAATCTGTCTGCTGGATTGCTGTGGCTGTGCCACGTTTAAATAAAATTAGCTACTGGGCGCCAATGTTATTAAGGGGAGGAAGGGGTGGCAGAGATGAAGAGGCATGCAAATGTTCGTGCCGTGTGATCTTGCTTTCTTGCTTTTTTATTTTTTATTTTTAAAGCCCAAATGTTTATGAGTTTGGCATGATTTTCTGGAAAGTTGGCCTGAAATTTCAATTTCTTTGGCAAATTAACTTTTAAAAGAATTTCTGCTGGCTCCATCCAGTAACCCTGGTTACTCTTGAACATAGGTTGGTAAGTAGTTTGGTAAATAGTGACTTTTTATTAAATCACCCAGGCATATGGCCCATGAGATAGATAGTTCAAAGAGCTTTTTCTGTCTTGAAAGGGAGGCAATGCTTCCAGGACAACAGACAGTGAATGTCAACTACCATGCCTTTGGCATACTTCTATTTCTTATTTTTTATTTAATCTGAGAGGATTGGGCAGGACAGCAAGGAAATAGTTCAAATAAATTGCTGAATTAGAAAAAACAAGATCAAAATAGCAAAAGCATAGTGAAAATAGGATCCTTCCATGTTCTTTCTTGTAACAGGAGAACTTGAAGATATTAAATAGAATAAGCATGGATCTAATAAAGGGAAATAATACTTTTATTTAGTGCTTGGTAAACGTGTTTAATTCAGTGTCAAGGAAGGTTACCAAGATTAATACTGAATTAATTACCAAGATGAATACTGAAGATGAATATTTTTAAAGAGCTTAATTTTATGACTGATAACACAACTTCTTAAACTAATTGAAATGTCATGCCTCAAAACAGATGTGAAAAACCATTCTTGCTCTAGTACATCAGTGGTGAGCATATTAGCTTATGGATTCAAGTTGCTTTCTGCTATAAAGCACTAACTAAATACTGGGTTTACTATTTACGTAGTTTCAGAATACTGTATGCACAAGAGTTTTAGGGACCTATTCTACGTGGCATAGTAATACATTTAAAAAAAAAAAAAAAAAAAAAAGTTTTAAAATTCCAGAGATTTTTAACCTTAGGTTTAGATTCATCTTCAGTGTTGTATCAAGTTCTGTAAAGGGGCAGTCCAAGTCAGCATCTTACCCACAAAATACATAGCATCCTCTTTGGACTTCAGTGACCATTTCATCTGTCCTCTACATGTCTAATTCTCGAAGACCTGATTTGTGGCCTGAATTGACATGCAATAAACATGAAAGTCTTCAAGTGCTTTTCACACATCCGCTTGTAGGTAAAGTCAGGAAGTGAATCACTTCCGGAGGAACCTGAAAGAGGAACCTCAATCACTTCAGGTTTCTTATTTTTATGAACTTCTAAAAAGTTTCAGTTCATATTAAGACTTACTTTTAAGCCAATATGAAGTCACTTCCTCTTACTCAATCTTCGGCCTACTTGGTTTCTGTGTTCTTGTCTTCCAAGTTCCATACGTGGCATTTGGTTTTGTTATTGCAGTGATGTTATTGTGGTTCTTTTCTGTCAAGTCATGAAGGAATGTGGTTGTGTGTTTCATTTTAAATGTGTTGAAAAGTTGCGTTCTCATTGTAAGATTGTGGTTATTGTATTACTAATTTGAACCTTATTTTTAGGAGGGAACAGCTACTATGTGGGCAACAGGATATATAATTTTAGTCTGTACGTAAAGACACTGTTCATTGTGACTTATATTTGCCTCTTCCTCCCCTCCTTAGGCAGATAAGCCTATCTAAAACTTAAACAGAAAAGGGGTGAGAAGGTCTGAGAAGACACAGAGATCTCTTGAGACCTTTTGAGATGCCTTGGGATGGGGTGAAGGAAGTGGCTTTCACTGAGTGACCGCCTGAACTGTGTGAAGTCCAGGCCTGGTGGGATTCAAGACATGAGTAGGAAACGTGGCAGGGAGAGTAAATACCTGGGAGTGAAATGGCTCAACAGCTATTCTGGGGCTATTCTAGTTGTATTCTCTTGCAACTTGCATGAGAGCATTTTTTTTGCCTACATATTTTTCTGACTTTTCTTTATCTTCAGACTCCTTCAGAGAGAAGTAAACTCGGTCTGTTTTTTTGTGTAACCCACTAATTACATCCTTTGAAATGGTTATATTTGTGTAAGGTTTCCATCACTGTGTGATATTGTTATGTCAGATACAGCCCAGAAATGAGACGTAAAAGTTGAGACTTAAAATGGCCTTAGATTTTCAAGGAGTGACATAATCTTCTGGAGGTTTGTAGATTTTTTTTTTCTTTTTTTCTCTCCTTTGTTAAATTCACTTTTAGGTGCTTGTGTCTCTAAGACTTTATAAATTATAATAGCAGTTTTTTATTAGACATGTAAAAATACAGAAATTGCTTAGTTGTAATCAATTACTTTCTGATTTAAAAATACAGACAGTTGAGCACAAAGAAGAAAAGACAAAACATGATTTTGCATGATTGGCTTTCAACATAAATAGCAAGTAGTCACAGTGACCAGGTTTTGAAAAGCACATAATTTTAAGGAACATTTGTCCTTTACATGGTCATTCTGAGGGGTTGGTTTGATTTGTGGTCGTGGTGTTAAGTGAGAAAAGGGTAGCTTTGCATTGCCTTGGATTCATAATTAGCTCAGCTCATTTGATTTATTGGGGGGGGGGGAAGGGTTCGCTGAAGAAAGTCACTCTCTGTAAGGCATGTGAGGAACTTCTTAGATAGGGGGTAGAATTTCACTCTGTTACAGATTCATTCGAAATTCGACAAGCATTGCTTTTGCTTAGAATAATTTAGGTTTCACATCCAGAAGGATTGCTATTGTTTGCACAATGACAATAAGAAATAAATTTTAAAAAATACAGCACAAGGGCACTGTAGCAATGTATAAGACTTTTCTTTGCAGTTTATCACAGCTCTGATCTGGTGGCCTGGACTGTGTGGTGCTAGGGATGCCTGTAAAACCTGAAGCTCCGTTGATCTAATTCCCTCGGGCTCTCTGGGTTTCCGACCCAGCTTGGCAAGGAGCGCTTCCGTGTGCAGCGGAGCCCGCGCAAGCTGACCGGCTGCAGCAGCAGCTCCTCTCCTGTGAGGAGCTGCCATTCGGGTCCCAAAGTTTTGAGGTAACGGGGAGCGCTTTTTGTTCCTCCCTGTAAGAGATGAGTATTTTAAATAATAAACTGACAGCACAAAGACTAGAGAGAAGAGCTGTCACAGCCTAATTCAAAGTTCATTATGCTGCTTCTACCATTATTGTAAAACTCTTTATCATGTGTCTGTAAATGTGCAAATTAAAAACCCAGAGGTAATTTTGTATTTTATCTGCATGTAAAAAGATTGTGAAATTATCATCTCTTTCATAGTTAAATAACTCTAACCTGCATGGTGACCTTTGAATATGCAAATAGCAGAGCTTTGTTGGATGGAATACATTTTGTTAATTGTAAAACGATAAGTGGAGAAAATCTGAAGAAAATAGGAATTCACTTTGAAGTAATCATAGTTGAAGGTTTATGTGATAAGGAAAAAGGAAATTTTTGTATTTATGTGCAGGCTCAGAAGAATGATTGTCTACTGCTGTTCAAATCTGTGACTCTGCAGCTGTAATCAAAACCAGCAGGAGAATTTCTAACTTACATCACCAGCAGCAAACTTGATGAATACATAATGCGTGCCCAGAGACTTAAAGAATTTCAATAGGCTGTTAGGTAACAGAGCTTTTTCTTTCTTCTCATTTCTTTTTTCTTTTCTTTTTTTTAATTATTTTTGTTCATTCTCAGTTTGTAAGACATCTTTGGAAAAACTTAATGTTTGACCATGAAACTGGGGAATAATTAAACATTTTTCTGCAGCTCAGAATGATCATTTTTACATTTAAAAAAAAAAAAAAAATAAAAGAGAATGTAATGAACACACGGAGAAAACGCTTTGCTCTTAGGCATGGTGCAGGCTGGTTTTGAATAAGCCTCTCTAGTGTTTTGTCAAGACAGGCGTGCTGACACGCGAACCCTGTGCTCTCGACGGGTCGGCTCCCCGCCGCGGGTGAGTGCGAGTGCCCAGGCGCGCTTGGTCGGGCTGCGCTTTGGTTTGGTGATCTCTGGCAGGGAGCGTTTCACTTCCATTGGCGCCCGGGCCCTGCCCAAGGACTGCTGTTCACCACAGAGCGCTGTGGTGAGAAGGATAAGCTGCTCTGCTGCTCCAGCCATGTGGGAGCATCTCCCACAAACTATCCTGCTCCTCAAGCCAGCAGATTTTAAACAAATTTCTCCCTGGATTGCGAGGCGAACAGGTCCAGACCCTCCGCTAGTAACGCCACGCACAGCTGACTCTTGCCAGCAAAGATTAATACAGTCCTCAGTTTGGGAAGAGGGGCAGAAATGCTTGCAGAATACGAAACTTTACTCAAGGGATAGGTGCTTGAAGACACGGCTAAGGGTTAAACTAAAGAAGGTCTGTCTCCTGGGGCCCCTTGCTCGTGGTATGCCGTTCGCTAGCCAACAAGGCCAACTTCTTCTGTATTACTGCAAACCATGGTGCTTTTTGGGCCACTTAAGCTCTGTAGGAGCTTATGTAAGAAGAATGACACAATCAAATTTGAGCTGTACATCTACTGTCTGAAATTTATTAATGCTTTTTATAGGCATGTATTTTCACAATTTCTGTATTAAATTATAGGCAAGTCATGTCTCATTTTCTTATTGGAGACTATTTGTTCTCCATTGAGCCATGGCACAACCCATTCAGGTTTGTTGCTTTGAGGCTACATTGTTTATAGCAATTCTGCTCTGGAAAAATCAGAAGATAAAATCTGTTTTGTCTGATTCAATTCTGTAAAACTCTCTCTTTCTTGCTGTAGATCCTTCTGATTATTGCTTACTGCATACATTCTGACAGGAAGTAAGACAGTCTTGGAATTTAGATTCCAAAGGGCTGAAAGCATGCTATGTTTTGACTACTCCATATGAATATTTTTAAAGGCTGCTAACTATGCTGTTCATCATATGAGCAAAATGTGGTTTCTCTGGCCAGAGTGTGAAAGGCTTTATCAAGGGACATGGACACGTTACAAGAGGAAAATCCCTAAAGACAGGGTTAGTTTAAGTGTCTCAAAAGAGCTGACAGTAATGTAAATAATCCGTGAGCATTTTGTTGTAAAGACTATACTATAACATTCATATGCTCTATGTTGTCAAGAGAAACCTCTTAGGTTGTTATATTCCAAGAAGTGCAATAAAGACGTGGAAAGTAAAGAAAATCAAATTCAAACATGGAGCATTTCTTGAAATGGTCTCATTTGTACCTGCCCACGTAAGTTTGCTCTGAGCGTGTGAACACAGAAACCACAGAGCTGCCATCACACAAGTGGCAGGTGAATTTTCTAGCATTTTCGCACAAACTCCAACCTCAGAAAAAATCAGGCTTTTCATTCTTGAGTCCAATACTGACATCCTTATCTGTGTTCTGTAGACATCTAGATCACAACCCCAATATGAAGGAACTGGGGAAAATGCAAATATGGACCATGAAAAACTGTTTCCTATTGCATCTACTTGCTTTGGGAAGGAAGATATTAGAAAGAATCTATTTATTGCTGCCCTTTCTGGAAGGGAGATATGCTGGTGAAGGCACAAATGGAAGCAGTGACTTTCCACGTGTCTTTATGCTTTGGAGATTATTTTCACCCAGTGAAAAAAGAGGAATGCCTTCTTACGGGGAACCAAGGTTAACAGTTCAAATAAGCTGCGTTCCATTACGGTGCCCATCTTATAATACGTGCTCATCTTATAATAATTACGGTTACCTTATTATAATACAAGAGGCATTTGTACATCTGAAACTAATATTTTAAATATTTGCTATTATTACCTATAAAAGTATAGTCATATACTAACAGTTTTTGGGCTAGGACTGAGAAGTAAACGTATTCTCCCTTGTGTTAGAAAGGTTGTGTTAGAAATTGGAAAGGAGTACTACACCAACTTAATAGAAAAAAAAAAAAAAAAAAATCTTTCCCACCACCATATGGTTGTGATATAACAAAGCATTTTCCTGCCAAGATATCCCGTTACAGCAGCAGGCTGCCAGTAACTTCTCTTTTCCTCATTTAAACACAACAACAACATCCAAAAATAATTCTTTGGCTGAATCAGGCTGTTGCTTCATTATATACTATTGGCTGCCACTTATTCTACGTACTGAGTTTCTTTAGAGAGACAGTCTATTTCATTCTATTTTATTCAGAAGAGTCCTGGAAAATAGCTTACCCAGCACATATGCTCTCAGGCAGGAGTATTGCATTGCTGCAACCCTCAATCTTCAGTGCTAGTACCTGCCTCAATTTATTTTGGTCTTGAAGCAAAACTCAACCCATCTTAGTCATTTGCATCTACGCTTAGGAACAGGCAACTTTACAAGACCTGAGGCCAGTAATCGCAATACTTTGGCAACGTCCATTTGCTCTCTGCAGCTAAGAGCAGGACACCAGCTGAACTAGGCCTTGTCCTGGGCCTAGTAGGATTTGTCCTGGGATCTTTTGTTCCTCCCAGGGGATAGCTTACATGATTAATACATGTGGCATTGAATTATGCTTTCTCTGCTCTATAATGAGGAAATTGGGGACTGTCATTCTGGTTTGATTCCTGCCAGTAGAAAAGGCATGATTGTTTAATCATGGAGCCTCAGGCAACCACTGGTACTCCCTGCATCCAAGCATGAGTTTAGGCAGGGATGTGAGTTTGGAAAGGGCACTGTCCTATGATGGTGCTGATGGACATTCAGGAAGCACTAGGCCTTTATAACCATTAACATCTGTTCTTCCCCCAAACTAGCTCTGCCTCTAGGACATGCATCTTGTAACCTTCACATGAAGTATAACTGGGTCTTTGATGAGGATGTGGCCACACCCTTGGATATGTAACTTGTCACAGCTTTTCTGGCCTATTCGTAGATGCCTCTGTGTATATCTCCTCTAGGTGTAGTTGGACCTAGTTACTTCTTGACCTGAAAGCATGTTATCAGTATCCCAGCACATCTGATTTCATTACAGTTCTGCTTGTGTTTAGCCACACCTTATTTCTGTATGGTTCTCCAGAGAATATGAGAATGTATCAAACCAAATAACTGTTCTTCAGGCAGCAAAACACTTTTGAAAAATATTGAATGATTTGTCTTTTGGCCAAATCATTCATTCTGTGTGTTGCTGAGTTTTCAGTCTTGCTATGAGTAAGAAATGGTGCTAGTTTTCCTTGTTGCCCTCATTTCCTAACCAGTTACAGTTAGGTCCAGCCCAAAGAGATGCTTATATTGCACTACAGTTTACTCACTTATATCTAAACTGTAATTAGTCACAGATTATTTTGTGTGGGCAGACTTACGCGTGATTAGCCATACTTAGATTTTGTGTGTGTGTGTGTGTCTTACGTGTAAATTAAGTTGGGTTATGTTGTGTAGTTTTTAGTTACAAATGGCATGTTTTTTGACATTGTAATCACATATTCTAAAATCCCTGTCATGTCACTTTATACCTTTCCTGATAGTTACAGTGATCTTTATTTCAATTCACACAGAAGAAGATGCTTCACAAGCTATTTTTCCCAGACAACTAATGCTGATAGCAATCT
Source organism: Nothocercus julius (assembly GCA_013398735.1). Classification (NCBI taxonomy): domain Eukaryota; kingdom Metazoa; phylum Chordata; class Aves; order Tinamiformes; family Tinamidae; genus Nothocercus; species Nothocercus julius. The sequence continues at coordinate 2,386,379 of VZSV01000036.1, forward strand.
CTGGAAATGGATTCACTGGTCATCTTAGATACTTGATGAATGCTTGATACTCAACTTTAATAAATAACATGAAATGATAGGTGGACATGGCCATGGTGGTGGGTTAATTGAAGGGGTTGGCATTTTCTTGCTGTTAAGAACTTGAAGAAAGCATAAGCAGAAGGTAGGGGTGTGAGCTATAGCAGATCCTTCATCCTCTGCGGCCAGACCTCTGGGACCTAGCAGATTTCTGTGCTCTGCTCGGGCAAAGGTTCCTTCTTTCTTGCGCAGTCCTCCACTCCTGTTTCTCGTCAGTGTCTCATAGTCTCTTGCTCCACTTGCAATCAGCTGTTTTGGACAGACATGTTCTACTTTAAAAAGAAAGGGATCCTGCCGCTCTGGTTTATCCTCCCTGGAAAACTTTCCAAGTGCAGGCAAATCTGAAGAGCTTTCTGTTCTTATGTTCTGTGTTGTGCACTGGACAGAGATATCCTTATATAACCTTCCTATCATATTGTGGGAGTCCAGTGCAGAGAAAAGAGTGCTTCAAGTCAGTAATGACCCATTAAATGCAAGTTTAATTGTTCAAGGGTTAAGTATAGAAACAGTTTCCTGATCTGGCTCCTTCCAATTAGGTGATGTGATGTGATGTATCAGTCAGCACACAGTTAGGCAACACAGCTGAGTTGATGTAGCAGCCTGATGTGCCTCCCTTCCCCCTGCTTCTGCTTCTTAGCTTTCTGTTGAATTAGTGAACTGAATCAAGGAGTTGCTGATGGCCATCAGGTGAGTCCCAGGAGCAGCCAGAGGGGAAGGGAGGGGCTCCAGGAATGGGGAACTGAGGGGCTGGAAGTTCTTCCCTGTGTAAGCAGGGGCTTAGATGTGTTTGGAGGTTTGCCTGTCTCTGCTCAGTCTGCCCGAATGTGCAGTGGGCTGCTCTGCCACGGTAAGAATGTTTTCCATTCTTTTTGTGTCGCTAATGAGGTTGTGGTTGGAGAAGCTGTTTTTTTTGTCAAGGTTTCCCAGGGTTTGGGTCAGGAGGTCTCAGAAACAGCAGATATGATGTCAGCCTTGAAGGTGTGCAGTGATGTAAGCAGGTGTGCCTTGACCCAGGTTGCCTGGGCCGTGTATGTGGCCCACAGGAAGGTGTGAAGTTGTTGCATGCCATGCTAGTAGCTGTTCAATTAGTTTGCTTTCTTCCTGTTTCATATCTCATATGCCTGGATGTGGCCTGTGGCACAGATTTAAGAAGTGTGTGTGTGTATAATAAAGGTGCTTCTGAAATACATCCAGTATGATCTGAAATGTTCCTAACTGCTTAAAAACACACGGTGCATAGCTGTGTTCCAGAAACATGAAAGTAGAGGGTTTGGCTGTTTGTTCTTGGGCTAAGCCTCCCTATGGTACTGTCTTCCTTCTGCTCTACCCCTTGAGTATTTACTTCTCCTCGCAAAGCAATGTCTATGTGCACAGCAACACTGGCTTCCACTAGGACAAGGTAGAACTTGCTGTGGGAGGTTTTCTGCTCTTCTCCTTAACCAGTGTTCCCACTTGCTGTGAGACATAGCAGGAAAGGCAATGATGCTTGGGCTCTACTTGCTTTTATTTTGAGTTTTGCGTGTATCTTGAGGCCTGTCTGCTAGAAGGGACTTTGAGTAAAGAGGAGTACCTGTCCATGAGGCTTCTTGGAGCAAGGGGATGAGAAGAGTCTCTCAAGTCAGAACTAGAAGGTAGAATGAAGAGGAGAAGCTTTCATTTGCTGCTGCTATTACTCAACAGAGGACCTCTTTTAATGAAAAGTAGGATCTTCTTCTCTGTAAGTGTTTAAACTGCTTTGTGGAGACTTATATTTTTAGAAAGCGTTCTTCCATATGCAAATATGTTTGTAGTATTTGGTATTAGCTGCTACTTAGACCTGAAATCTTGCAAGATGTTTAAAGGAGCTGTTTTGTTAAGTCCCCTAGCACACTGAAGGTATTGAGTGTAGGGTCTTTGGGGGAGAAATAGGGAGGGAGAAGTGCACAGCTGTAAAATGGAGTTAAGGAGACAGCGCCAAATGATTGCCACTGGCGATAAAATAACCATCAAAAAGCCTGAGGTCTATAAATGGGAAACTTTCGGCTTTGTGTATCATAACTGAAAGTAGATATTGGGAGGCCAGGCAGTGTAAACTACTGAAAGCTGAGAGCTCATGGCATTTCCGAAATGATAGGAAATGTTTTAGGCTCTGCCTTGGAAATGCTGTCGTTGAGATCCAAGAGTGACTGATATATTTCAAGCCTTTTCTTTAAAACCTACCCATTCTGTGGGACAAATAAGTTTGTTTTTCTTGGTCTGTTTTTTCTTGTTTTGTTTTCCTAGTTATAGTGTAATTTTTATTCTGCAGTAGGCACCAATTCTCTCTGTGCAGTACAATAAGGTATGTTGTTTTTCTAAAAAGGTTTGCTTTTTGTGTGATGGGAACAGTTGGTGCCATAGCCAATCTGTTCAGAGCACAGTGACAGCCCCTTTAAACTGCAGAATGGAAATTTACTGAAGTTCATTACTGGAAACACTTCCACAGAAAAGCCATTTGGAGAAGCTGTTTAAATACATACTTGGCTCCTATTGTGTTTCTGTACGGGCTATATATATTTATGTTTTTTTTTTTTTTCTCGCTTTTTCAATACTTTCTAGAGAGCTGAGCCTCTAGAGCTAGTTCGAAGGCCGTGCTACTGGAAGAAGTAGAGTCCAGTTGTATGGAGGTAGACACAGGAATGTTTGGTACAGATTAGACTGTGATCAGCTGAACATTTCCCAAAAGGAACACTGGGCTTGCTTAGCTCACTGGATTCATACCAAGAGGCTTTGATGTTGCCCATTCAGTAGATGGAAATAGCCCTTTAAAATATAAGTGTATTGCTTTAAGGATTTTTTTGGAAGAAACAGCTCTGTTAAGGAAGCAGGGATATACAACTCTTCCCTTTTCCTTTTCAATTAAAAAGGATATTATTTCTTATACCCAGCTGTTGAAGAGAAAGGCTAATTTCTGTTGTATGCCATTGGGAGTGGTATTGCATGATGTTTTCTGAGGAATTGCTCAGTGGTAGTAAGGTCCCCAGTAAGCCTCCAATAGGTGAGAGTAAAGCCTTTTTCGAGTCTAGTTTTATGCTGCTCACTGTCTCTGGGCCAGTTCAGTCCTTGTGTTTCATCTCTTCTTTCTACGTTGGAAAAACTGCTATATCTGGGGTTCGTTAGAATAAGGCTTTGAAATCATCTGATGTGAATCCTGTTAGGCTAACATGATCAGGAGAAAATAAAGAGTCTATTAAACTCTTGTCTAATTCCAAGTCCTCTGGAGAGTCCTATAAAACTGTCTCTAGGCAGATTCAGCCTTAATTTCAATGGGCTGAGGTTTGCCTGTCGTGGTCCTTGCGCTGGCAGGTGGCACCTGGAAGCTGTGTCCCTGCTGGAAGCAGCCCGGCCCCTTGGCCGGCTCCTTCCTGCAGGAGCACCCGGGGGCGAGCTTCACTGAGCAGCCCCTCTTTCAATCCTTCTTCCTCTGTGTAGCCTTATTGCTGGGGATTTCTGTTTGCATGTTTACCCGTTACCTCCTCCTTTTTGCCTGGACCGTGATCTACAATTATCCTTTTATTTTCCAGCCTTCAAAAGATTTGCCTGATTTTATCATCTTTTGATATAAGCTCTTTTTTTTTTCTTCCGTTTTCCTCAAATTTCAAAGGGATTGTCCCTCTTCAAAGATCTCTTTTGAACCTGCATACTTCTTACAGGTTATACTTATTGCTGTGTGGGGAGGACTTTATTTTTTAATTATCCTCTCCCTGTAAGAGATTTCTGGGACTGTCTCTCTGCTACTAGTGAAGCCCAATCCTTTTCTATGTAGGAATTCATATTTCTTTATAATGTAACTTTGGACTTAGTATCTCATGTGCAAAACACACTTGTTTGTGAAACCTGAGGAAAGAAAGTCTGAACCTCAGTTTGGTGCACTTGTTTTTCAGAGGTGGGTACACTTGTAGCTCTGATGCATGATATTCATGTTGGATTCTAGGAGATACTAACAGAAGTTTTGAAGTCTCCTTAGGCCTCTATATGTGTTTATTTCTCTCATCTAAAGATACCCAATTGCTAATTTACCTAGGCTTCCCTCCTAGTCGTCTTTCTGACGGGTTTATGCCACAATATTTGATGCACTTCGGTAGCTGTGATGTGTTTTGTCTCTAAAAACAGCTGATACCTTTGGTTTACCAGACACATCTCTAAGGGAACTGCCTGACTGTAGTGTTCAGCTTTCTCCTTAGCATGTGTCTCTTCGCATTTCTTCTCCTACCTGAAAAATGAT
>VZSV01000036.1:2393437-2451693 GCA_013398735.1 Nothocercus julius
GAGCCACATGCTGTAGGTGACCCTGCGTGTGCAGGGGGTTTGGACTAGATGATCTCTAGAGGTCCCTTCCAACCTTAAGCATTCTATGATTCTATATTCCTATCAAAGTTTTTAAATGAGGCAGAAATCAGCATTATTGTTTCCTGTACTTTCTGCTAAAAGCTGCTTTAAAAACATGGAGCAGAATATTACAAAATAGCTCTTAAAGATAGGTCATACACTGTATCAGGCACAGGTGCTTTTATGCAAGATCCTCTCAGAAAAGAGGCTGATCATACTCTATTTCCAAGGCAGGTAATTTCCAAAGCATTAACTTTCCTGGAAGCTCATTATTCCACTGCAGCTGCCCATTGCTTTTGGATGATGTAAGGAGCCGTTCACACTATAAACTTATAAATGTATACACTATAAATTTAGAGTCTAAAATATGCTATTCCTGGACATGCACTTTTGTAACAATAACCAAATTAAACTTGAACTTTCTCCCTGGGTTTGACTTTTGTCTCGAGTCTCTGCTGCAGGACTGCTTGGAGCAGAAGGCATTAGGGCTTGACCACCCCTTTCCATCTGACCATCACTTCCACTCTCTGTATACAGCAGTGGCGTTTAATGTGCTGTTCATTAAGCTGTACAGCTGTGAGGCTGATCTAGGAAAATTCATCCCACTTGCTTGGGAGAGACTAATGCCGCTCAGCAGATAGGAGAGATGCCCATCACCAAAATACTTTATCTTCAGATATTTGTTTTACTAGATATGACTTTCCTTTTTATATCTCCCCACCTAAATGGACAAAGTTATCCTGTACCTCCTGGCTTTCCTGTTACGAGCAATATGGTTGTTTTACAATCTGCCTTAATCTCGATTGTTACAGAAAACTCTTGCATGCTCCTCCTATACCGTTCCTGCTCTTTTTATGGCTTCTGTTTCTGTGTTGACTCCAGGACTTCTCCGAGTTTGTGCTTTGAAATGTCTCCAGTTTTGTTGCTCATCGTGTGTTTGAGGATTGCAAATGGTCAGTCAAAAATCAAATTTGTCATTCTGGCCAGATTAAGGGAAGAACAGGGATCTTTCTGTACAGTGTTTTTTAAATGACACTGTGTAAATGACAGGAAAAAACATACTAAATAATTTAGCAGACAGCCAGAATACAGCCCTGTGCATAGCCAAGCAGATCTTAGTAATTGATCTTAGTAATAATCTCCAAAGGTTAGAGGTAGCTTTCATTAAACTGAGGAAATCTGCATGGCAATAATACATTCCTGGGAATTTACAAAAAAAAATTTTAATCAGTATGTTGTTCAGATAGTACCATGTGCTTAATATTTGAAGCCCTAAGGTTAAAATATTTTTAATCTTCTAGGCACTTCTGTGAGTGTTTTAGACGTCTGCAGGGTGTTTCCATTAGCAATCTCACACATCATAATAAAAAGCTGGATGTGTTAGGCATTGGCATGTGTATATGGGTATCTACATGTCCATGTGATACATACTTGCATGCATCTGTAAAATGCATCCTGAATGCAGATTTTTTTTTTTTTTTTTTTTTTCAAAAAAAGTAACTCTCTGGGATTGCTTTGTGAGTTGCATACTTGGAGACAAAGTTTCTGCAGAGAGAAGAAATTTTCCAGAGTAGGAATGGATTTGATGGCAGCTGCAGTAGATTTTCAAAGCTGCGGTACAGTCTGAATCTGACCCAAGCAATTAACTTACAAAGGAGGGAAAGGAAAAGCAGCGTGTGGAAGATGTAATTAATAGGAATGTAAAACAGTCAGTTCGCACATAATAAGTTGGCAGCTATGCCTGAGGTAACTGCCTTCTATTCGCAAAAAAACAGTTGGAAATTTTTTTTAAAAGTAATTGCACGTTTTCTTCCATTTCCACATGGTCCCAGAGAATATAGTATAGTACAAATACCAACAGAAACACAATAAAATCATAGCTGCTGCTGTTTTTTTTTTTTTTTTTCTAGGCTTAGGGCTATGATCTTACTTAAGAGAATTTCCAAAAGAAAGGAGGAATATACTTTAGCTGAGGAAGAGACAAGTAGTGAAGTATTGTAGTGAGGTTTAAGATGGAATAGCCTAAAAGGCCAGCACTCGAGCGGCTAGAATAAATAATAGTAAATGGTTAGATATCAATTTGCAGAAGAGATTTAGTAATGTAATTCTTGTGGAAGAGTGAATAATGGCTAAAGTAGACGTTCTGCAGTCGTTCCATTTTGAAGGCTTGAATTTTCGCAGGGCTCAAAGGTTATTGCAGCTTTTTCTGACCAGCAAATGTGACCCTGGGTGTTCTTCAGTCATGCGCAGTCCCTGGCAGATCTGCAGGGATGCCCGTTGGGGTGCCTGTGCGGTGCCGTGCCCTGGAGGGCTGCGCGTGGCACGGTGTTCCCTGCGCCTGGCTGACGGTCAGTCGTTGTGCGCAGCGCCACCTTCACGCCCTGCTTTAAAGCAGGCTGACTTTGTCTTTGGGGCCTAGCAGCAGCCTGAGTTCTCCCTGTTAGGCAGATAGTAACTTCCCTGATGCTGAAGCAGAGCAGCCCAAGTAGTAGGAATGGAGTTCTGTGGAAAATGTTCCTGCAAGAGCCCATCTCTGTGCTGCTGGCCTCAGGGCATCTGGGACTTGCTGCAGGCCGGCAGCCTGTTGCTGAGCTAAGCCTTTAAATAGTAAGTTCAAAACAGTATGTCCTGCAATTACTGTGCTCATGAATTTGGAATAATGTTCTAAGAAGCTTGGCATACTCCAAATTCATTAACAAGGATCCTTTTAATGGGATAACTAGGATATCAGCAAGGGATAAACTCAAAATGAATGTGAATGGTCCTGGCTGCCAGCAAAAAGGTAGAGAGATGTTGTAGCCCTAGCAGCTGCTTCAGCATTCACCTTGAGGTGAGAGGCTTTAGATAATACAGCTGGTTGGCAGCATCACTCTGGTCTTTTACCTCTAGACTTGAATTAAATTCCCAAGTGAAGTTGTGTTCCTCTCTCCATGTGTCCACCTTACTGCAGCATTGCAAATGATCATCAGCAATTCTATTTTCTTATTTTTACTGGATAGCAGCCTAAAATGAGAAGAGCAGGAGGTGCTTACATGTTATTACTAAAAGTAAATGGTGGAATGGACTAGGTGGAGTGTGAGTTTTTTTTTAGTTTTTTTTTATCTTTTTTTTTTCTTTCTTTTTTTGTCTGTACATATTCTACTCTTATAATGGAAGAACTTGAAGGGTTAGCAGTTCACAACTATAAGCACAGGTTCACATGGCTGTGGATTGGAACTTTTAAATAGGTTCAATTTTCTTTCCAAGTAAAGATGTCCTTGCTTATCTGTCTGTTGATAAATGAGTGTAGGACTGCAGTGGAGGTAGGAGCACTCTTACTCGTGCCCCAGAGCTGATTCTGTCTTCAGATAGGTAGGAGTCTAGTTCTCTTTATTAATATTGTTATTTTGGGAAATTTTAACAGAACTATCTTAGGTCACTTTACATTTACTGTGAAGCTGGAGAAAAAGGTCTTTACACCTGCTTTCTGACTAGTAGAAATAGGAAGGCAAGTACCTCTAGGGCCTGTGTTCTACCTGTGTGGCAGATGCAGTTGTTTTCTAAAATTCTGTGGGGCTAAGTCTTCCCTTCCTCTGGCCTCCACAAAAAGGTTTAGATTATTCAGACCGCGCGTGTCCTGAGAGAAGGTTTTGTGCGTGGTTGTGCACAGTTCTTCAACTGAATTCAGCCAAGGATGAGGTACCATTCAAACAAACCCTTTCTGCATTTCTTGAATGAACAATGTTTAGGTGTCATAGTAACGGTAGAAATCTTTCGTTCACGCTCACTTGCACGTCTGCACCATTGTCACTACTGAGATTATTCCTGTGCCTGGAGAACACGTTGTTAACCGCCCTCTAGTTAACACATTGTTAACCGCCTCTTCTGCCTGACTGTGGAAGCAAAGCTAACTGCTTCCATATTTCCTGTCACAGGATACGCTTGTCCTTCTATGTGAATACATGTGAATACATATGTTAATGCTGTACCACCAAAGATAATATCCGACTTTGTTACATGCCAAACCTTTCTTGCTACTATAAACTATGGCTACAAAATTCCTGTAATTAACATAACAGATCTAGTCAAAACCCACCAAAATCCAATAGGACATAAAATATCCCAGTTCTATGGCTTTGTTTCAGGAATCCCCCTTATACTTTAGAAGAAATTATTGATCTCTTGATGGAAGAGATGAAAAAGATGCACAAGGTCTGCTTGATCTCAGAAATCCCTTTCAAAGCCCTTTCAAAGGTGGTGGGATGGGGGGGAACAACCTCTTCTGAGTCAGTAGCTGTGCTCACTGATCTTCTGATGGTGCTTCGGACTCCTCTTTGGCAGAAAAAGCAACACATTTTTTCATTTCGGTATCCTGGCTGGCAGTAGCGTGAGTACAGGCTTCATAAGGCTCGCATGGGCAACAGTTGACTTCTTTCCTGCTCTTCTGCAGCAAGGTAGCCCGAAAGTCTAAGGTTATCACTGCTAAGCGATACAACTGTAGGGTCACAACCAAGATATTCTTAGCTGTAAAAAACACCAGCATCTGATTGAATATCCTAAAGTGGCCCATCAGGATTGAGCGCACAATGAAGAAGGGCCCGTCCTGGATGAAGAGACTGACCCCGATGTTCCACAGTTCTGCACTGTACCTGCACAGCAGCAGGCTGGGGATTCGCCTGGTCGTCGTGGCTGGTTTGCAACCAATGTGCTGTACTGGAAGTAAAACATGCCTAGGTTACATAACTCCCCCCAACTTAGCTGGGATTGACCTCAGGGGCAGCTCATAGGAACCCTGGATTATAAGTACATTCAGCACTTGTTGCAGTGCATCCTCAATACTTCTCTCAAAAGATTCACCTGCTAGCATTTCTTTTCCTGTGTTGCATTCTTCAAATCATGGATAAAACCAGTGACGTTTGGCCAGGGGAGTTTCGAGCGTTGTGATTAGGAAGAAAATGTGGTCCCTGCTTGACATATGAAATGGGAGCTACCGCTGTTGATGTTTAGCCTTCTGGGTATCAAATCTCACGTGACTATTGGAACTTGCATAGATACATCCCCCTTAACTATACCAGTGGTTAACATTTTATATATATATAAAAACAGAGTTAAAATCCTCTTTGTGACATGGTGTCTAGAGATAGATTATTAAAGGGTTTAGGTATGGTAAATATTGCAGCCTCTTATGAAAATGCATCCAGCAGCTCAGCTAACCTGTCTCTTACACAGTATAAATTCCTTTGATTTTTTTTTTTTTTTTAAGTGGTTACTGTGATGCAGTAACAACCACCAAATGCTTTAACTTATATCTTCCCTCTCACCCTCCCAAAAAAACTGTTTAATTCAACACTAGGGAGGAAAAATGAGAATGAGAGGTAGAAAATGAATTCCAGAAAAGGGAAGGCATTTTCTGCATACATTAAGAAGAAATGAAACAGCAGCTATTTTTTTAATACATTTTTGTATCTTTTAATTGTCCTAACTGCATTATTGTAGTCCAATAATGAGTCTGCTCAAGCTCCTATTTTAAGCCATGCTTGATGAGCAAGCAAACATTCCAGTGCTTGAATAAAAAGCAATCTTTATGCAGCTATATAGAATTACCTAAAATAAAATTGTACCATAATAAATTTCAGGGTAAATGTGTGTTTTCAAGGAAGCAGAAAAGGAATAAGCAGAAAAAATGCCCTGTTTGTTTAATACCTTTTTAAAGTATATCTTTAATGTAATATGTTTTGCTAGTGTCAGAAATCTTAGCTTTAATAATTCAATAAATTTGAAAAGCTGTTACATATATTTTAGGAGGTGAGTAGTCGAGAAAGTATTTTAGCATTTCAACTCAACTTCAGTGTTTAAAATAAAGCCTAATGCTCTCTATGAAGAAAAGCTAATGAAAAATTTCTAAAATCATTTTCCATTATTATTCATTTGTTACTTTAATCAATGTGCCAATCTAGCCATTAATTTCATAGAGATGGTGGTAGCATCTTTGTACTCATGTATTTGAGTTGCAAGCTTGTAATGTTTGAAGGCTAAAATGTTGATGAAGATCTAGGAGGTTTCCATTATTCTCCCTGGACCTAGAGAAGCCCTTTCTGTCTAGTAACAAGTATCAGCCTAAATTGGCTGAACTTTAGGCTTTCTAGTTTGAGGTAAGAATCCACAGTCTCAATGTTATCTGGTTCTATAGATTGCCTGTGAGAAATCTCTCTTCTGAGCCTATGACATCTTTGCTCTGGGCTGTGCTGTTCCCTGTGGTTTAGGATAGCCTCTCCTGGTGATAAAGTCCAGGTGCCTACCCAGGTGGGAGCCACGCTAGAATCCAAGACCAGATCTACCTCAAGAGCGCAGAGAAGTTTAAGGCAGTAACTTGCAACCCGAGCAGATGCTCCGACACACTTGCTGCAATTCCAGGTTTTCCTGGACGCACATGGAGTTTTGGTATGGAGATAGATCAGAGGTCTGCCAGTGAAACAAGTGTTTCCTCAAAGGAAACCACACTGTGTTTTCTTCAAAAAAACACCACTGTCTTTTTGTGAATTGCTTTCTATCAGAAGTCTTTGGTCACAACCTGTGGTGTGTGCACAACGTGCTTGATGTGCACAGCCCCAAGACATGCCAGCAAGAGCTCTAAAGGAAAGCGCTTGTTTTACTCTTTTGTGTCTGTTTGCAAATACTAACCTGCAAGATCAAGTGGAAACTGTAACATACTCCAGGTCCATACAGCAAGAATGGCATTAATGAGAGCATAATTCTTCCTATTGGAAGGAAAGAAAGGGATATCAGTGAAGATGCTGTTTCCCTACATGATAACAGAAAGGTTTCCTTTAGCATATAGAGTAACAGTTAAAGGGAGGTTCAGCCCAACAGCCATTAATGCATCTTTTTGGGACATGCTAGTAGGTCTAAGGAAAATCAGGGCACCTTTTGGTGCGGAATTTCTGCTGTTGCATGGTTACCATGTATGGTTAGAGTAAGCACTTGATGCTAGTGTTACAGTGCTAAGCATATAGAAATAGACCTTGTGGCTTGAAGAGGAGATATCTTTACCCTCACAGTGATTTTTGCATTGCTTGCGAGCCTGAAATTTCTCTGCCATGAGGGAAGCACCACTTTTTCTGCCATAAAACCTCTTCTGTGGTATAGAAGACATGATTGAATAATGTGTCTGTAAGAGAGGATGAACCTTTTCTGTGATTCTTTTTCTGTGATGGATGTTCACAATTCAGCTCTGTGCTGCGAGAGGGTGATGGGACTTATATCCTCTGGGGGAGATTGCAATGCTGAAAATTCAAATCTTAAAACAAAACTCCTTTGAATATAGCCTTGCACGATGCACATGTTTTATGCCAGCAAATACTGCTTACCGTACATCTTCGATGTCCAAGGTTTCACTAGCAAATTCCAGTATGTCTGCTGCCGTTCCCACAAACATGAGAAGTAGCTGAGACAGTTGATCCCGAGTGATCTCAACCCCAATGGGGAGAAGCCATCTCCCAATTACTAGCAGCAGTAGAAAAGTCTGGTGGAGGGCCAGTGTCCACACAGTCTCACAGATTGTGGACAGCTGATTGACAAAGACTTTAGCCTGTTTAAAAGATCCCCCCCACACACACAAGAAAAAAAAATCAATAACATACTGTAACAGCAGGAGATTGACATAAAAGGTACCTTCCATGCTGGTGTTCACCCTTGAGCCTGATTTCCTTCTCCTGCACACTGCACTAAAGGAAATGATCTCTGTGTTGCAGGTATGAGTTGAAAAAGGCACACTAATAGAAACTTCTTAGCTATGATTAGTGATGCTCTTTCCTTTTGCTTTGGTTCTGCTCTCATTTTTTAGCTGAGTGTTATCCTTTGCAGAACTGCCATCCAGACACTTGCTAAATTCAGTTACTCAAATTTGGAGGACAGAAGCCTTCTCTTCAAACCTTTCCTGCCACTAACAGTGCACAACCTGTAGACCACTCTTTTCACAATATTGTTTTGACAGATTTTTGTGCTCATGGTGAGAGAGATAGATTGCCCAAACAGACCCAGCAACCCTTTCTAACTGCTCTCTATCTGAATATAGTAAGATCCCTTTAGGAATAGGCAAAGAAGTCCTACCGTCTGAATTATGTGGTGGTCTGTTCCCTCACTTCCATGGCTGCTGTCTCTGGATTGATTGAAGTCTTGGTTGCTGACGTTCACCTGCACTGCTCCAGGATCATTGCCGCAGTACTGTTGTGACACAAACATCACCACGCACGTAAGAATGTCTTGCGGTGCCCAGGATGCGCTCTGGCCTCTTGGGTGCTCTCTGAGTACCAGGACTCCAGGAAAAATAACTTTGGCTAACAAAATAACGGTACTTGAGCAGCGGTAGATCAGTGGTGGGACTGTGCGACCAAGAGTTTGAGGTGTGCAGCAGGGTTTTGCCGTGCTGCCTTCACCCCCAATGCTGGCCCTGCAGCAGCTAAAATTTCCAAACATTCCCTTAACATCTCATTCCATTGCAATCCCATAAAAAAGGGATAATTAAAAAATCAAATCATGCTGTTGTTAAAGACTTTTATCCCATCCTATTTGTGCTGTAGAACAGCAAATGGCTCGCACTGCCCACCCCCCCCTCATTTTATTGTAAAAGGAGCAATTGTTGCGACAACTGGAACGTGTTCTCGCAGATGCCGTATCCAGCACAGCGCCTGCCAAGGTAAAGGCAACATTTTCCAGCAAACTTCAGATTCCACTCTTCTCCTTTTGATACTTTGCTTTGTCTGTGATAACATTGCTCAGCATCTGGACAAATGCTGCTTCTTGCCTGCTCTTGTAGATAAATGGAGCAACTTCCTGTGATTTGAAAAAATCAAGGAAAAAGCCAGGACTTGTTGCTTTTATAGTGGGTGATAAAGGCTCTTAAAGTGAATACTTGGCTTGTTTGGACAGTGGGCGTGATGGCATTGAAAGATTGACACAGAGATACAGGGAATATGCTCCTATTTGGAGGAGGGAAGCCTGGGCACGGAAACGGTGAGAGTGTGGCTGGTGTTCAGGCCAGTGACAGCCTCACAGGGCTGATCTCGTTAGCATAGCCCTGCGGGCGGAGAGGTGTGGGAGGGACGTGGAAGGGCTTTTTTGGGAATATTAAAGAAGAAAAACTTAACCATGATCTGGACAAGCTCTTTTCTCGGTTGTCTGTAGAAGACTCTTACAGCCTATGGCGACCAGCCAAACTCTGGGCACAGATTCAGTTTGAGCAGCCCTTAAAGGCAGCAGGAGATGGACAGCTAAGGAGACTGTGACTTAAAGCCATCTCATAACTGAGGCACAGGGATGCAGGGAAGTACCTTCCCAGAGACCCTAAGAGCTCTCAGCAAGTAAATTGAAGGGGTGAAGGACCGTAGTGAATTGAGGAACCGTAGTGGCTGTGCCGCTCAAGGTGTAAGCGGGCAGCGAGCTGCTGGTAACACTGTTCTGGCATTGCCACCACGGGGCCTGTCTCCTGCCCACAGTGGGCAGCAGGTACCTCGGCCTGGCAAGTGTCGGCCTTGCTTGCAGAGGGAGGGGGCAAGGGTATCTTTTCTTCAGCAGCACGAAGGCGCAGAGAATGTTTCTTTAAGAAAAACCATGTACTTTATCAGTGTCTTCTGTAGGTTCCTTCTGTATAATTTTCAAGGCTACTCCTGGCTTACTTGGCGCTTCTATTACACTGTTAGGCTCTGTGCATTCTGACTGAATAGACTACTCTATTGGAGTCCCAACCATATCTCTTTCTGACTACATGTAGGCAGGAAATGGAAAACAGCAGTTGCAAAAAGCAGGCACTAATTAGACTCCAGTTATAAGCATGTTCTTATCTTGTTTTGGTTTGTTTCTCTCTGAATATTTATTAAAAGTGGTGTTTGTTTGTCTGAAAGGCTGGAGAAGAGCCTTATTTTGTACCATGTATGTGCGTGTGAATGGGAGCACTGACGCCAAGCACATTTGTGTACACAATTATGTAAGATTGCTGGTAGGAGAAGAATGCCCTCAAAGTGTTTCTGGTAAGAGAATCCCACTTCAGAATGAGCCTGAGGGATATGGCTACCGTCTTTGGTCATGCCTTCAAATGTCCAAATGAGGGTGGTTAAGAATAGTTATAGGATTTACTGAGAATATGTCTCTTAGCTGAATGGGGAGCTTAAACTGAGTCCTGCGCAAAGGCTGTTTATTGCTCTGTGGCACTAATGCAGCAGGTACTTGAGAAGAGAGGTGGCATTTGTTCATCTAGGTTTTTATGCCTTATGAATGAAGAATGGATTTTTGTTTTTAAATGGATTAAATGATTTTAACTTTCTTTCCACTCTGTTTTGCTGACAGCAATTTCTTTCACTCAGTACAATTCAATTTACTTCACAGAGGCTCTCTCAAAAGTATAATTCATCCCTGAATACTGCAAAGCAGTACTTTTCTACGCAGTGACTATTTGTTGATATATGAATGGTATTACTTATGTCCAGTTCTGCAGTGCTTGGAGAGGTGGAATTGCCTTGGCCTTCCGGAGAAGAGGCTGCCTAGGAGAACATGCCTTACATAAGAACAGCACTGGTGCAGGCAGTTGATGCATCTTCTCAGGGGTTCAACAAGAGATCACAGTTCTACTGCCTCAAAGACCACACACTATTTTCAAGACATACATATTAAAGTCTGAGTCTGGCGGCTGTGTGGCAATTTCCCATTCTATTAGTATTTTAGTAAGGGAAAGATCAGCAATGCGGTAGTATAAAGGATAGTACTTGTGTGGGTGCCACATGTGGGGTGGGTCGCTGGGAGGGCTGCTCTCCTCCCACGGGAATCGTGTGTGACTCTTAGATTGGGCTTTTCCAGAACTCTCTTTCCTATCTCTGCAGGTATAAACCAAGCTGTTAACTTGATATACTCCCTCTTTAATTCACAGTAGCAGTATATCCATAAGAACAAAGTATGCCATGTTCTAACATCATTTTGGGAAATAAACTGCTGCCTTTGACTACAGAATTAGCCTGTTTCTTGGACCAGATTTAACTATGATAAATGTTCTCAATATCTACATTACCTGTCTGTGATTGTTTAAGGAGATTTGGCAAAATGAGAGGGCAATAAATTCCTGCTTCTGTATCTAGAAAAAGCCTTAGGCGTTTTCAGTGTAAACACAATTTTGAATATTTGATTATGTTCCTGTGGGCTGTAACAATGTTTCAGGGAAGAAAATGAGGCACTACATCTCCTTAGCCTAATTTATGCCTTTTTTTTTTTTTTTTTTCTTATTTATTTGCTTGCCATTAGGCCCTCTTCCGCCGCACGTGTAAGGTACCACATGTGTGCAAATGGGGGTTGGATGGATAAAGGCCCCTCTTTGCACTGGGGTGCTGCGTGGAGCAGAAGGCAGCCCAAGTGGTGCCGCGCTTGGCTCGGGGTGCCGGCTGAAAGGCTCTGTCCCAAGCCTGGCTGTGTCACCACCTGCCAAAGGGACCGGGACCTTTAAAAGGTCTCCTGTGTGCTTAGGTCTTGGGGTGGAATCCAGACCCTGTGCCTGGCCCCTAGCTTACTGTACAGCATGAGCCCAAAAAGGATATAAATAGGTACAGACAAACTACCACACACTGTCTAATTTGTGGAAATAATCTGTGAGTATGTCTGGCACCTGTCTCAATTTTGGCTTGCTTGGAGTTGTGGCATCTGCCTGCAAGTGCTGTGAAACTTTATTTTACGAAGGCCTGTAAGGCAATAAAATTCTTTGAATCCTGCCCAGGATGATGAAAATGATAACCTGTGGGTGACAGGTGGTATTTTGTTAACCTCAAAACTGCTAGGTCTCAGTTTCCCAACTGAATACAAATAAATGTTTTCATTTGGGGTAGGAGAGAGGCCCATTATTTGACATGGAGGAAATGTGTAGTAGTGCATGGAGAGTGCTAGTAGCGCTATGGGACTCCTATAGCTGTGGGAGATCCACCAGGAATTACTGGGAAAATGGGAGCAAGAGTGGACAGACTTCTGTATGCTCCCATCGCATCAATCAATGTGTCCCCTTCCACCAGCCCATCTTGTCTCATGATAAATACCTGAGTCCCATGATGAATTTCTAGCAGCCATAATGATGGTACTGTGCAAATCAGATATAAAAATATTGCTGGGGAAAACCTGCAAAGGAAAAGAAACCTTGGTGTTATATCACATCATAAATACCATGTATCCTACTGTTATCTGAGGTGGACCTTGGTAATGCTACTGTAGATACAGTTCACTTTGAAAAGTATCTAGTGCCATCTATCATGTGGGCAGTTGCTGCAAATCAGAGTTACCGTTCTTGCCAAGTTCCTGTTATTGCCAGTGCTCGCGAATTGTAGGTTTATGAGCAAATCCATCCATTAGAGCATGGGGTTGCTAAGTTGGACGTGAAGGACTGAGCTCGTGCAGGACTAGTTGTTAAACTGAGACATTCCTCTGAATGATCCTGGTACAAAGGCAGTTGATCAAACTCCAGTGCACTGATATACGTAAGGTGGAAATAACATCAATTTGCCTAAAATAAGCATTTTTTTTTTTTTCATCAGAAGATCCTTCAGTGAAGGCTGAAGTGGCTTGGTTATATAAGCGTGGGTCTTGGCTGTGTGTCCCGCTTGTGGTGGCAATCATACTGTAAAGACATTTTTAGGAGTTTTGTCTCTAATTCACTGTCCCTGACACCTTTATGTATAAATTATAAATGTTAGCAAGGACCCAGCAAAGCTTTATCATCTCCACCTGCTTGAACTGGGCTTCTTCAGGAGTCCCAGAGTGGTTTCATCACTCGTGTAAGCTCCAGTTCCTGTGAGGGTTGCCGAGGTTCCTGATCACGTGTATGCTAAAATGTGTTACCGTCCCTATCGTTCTGGAGTCGGGGTGACATCGGACTTCCTCTGCCACAGCACGACACAAGCAGCACAGCAGTGCCCTGGCGGTGCCCCTCAGCCTAGGCGTATGTCTATGCCTGAGCAGCGGTGTCAGCCCGAGCACACTCGCTTGGATCCTTCTCTCCTGCCACTGGCATGTTCTGCAGTGAGCTTACGTGACAGCTTCCACTGCTGCAACATTTCTGTCAAAAGTTGCTGGATTTATTGCTGCATTGAATATAGTGTTATTTTTGTAATCATGACTTTTCCACTAGAGAGTAAGTTTTGAGGGAGAAAAAACTGCTCCTCCGAAGGATGAGTGGGTTGTTGAGCTGTTATGAAATGCTTCAACTGACCCCTTCAAGATAAGATAGATATATTTTTAGCAAAATTAGCTGTTACTGATTCTATGGGGTTTTAGCCTGGTGGTTTGGGAAGAGAACACATATCTCATTTGAATTGGAGCACTACCATGTTTTACAGTATTTTCTGTAGGACTCCAGCTCAAGGAGAAAAGCGTCCAGCTGGCAGGTTCACACTGCTGAGCTAATGACACCAGATGAAGCCAGGAGAGTGCAGGAGCTTTAACCCTGCCTTTCTTTCAGGAGGAGCAATCTGGAGGGAATATCACTTGGCCAGGTCCATGGTATTCCTTTTTCTCCACGTGTGCTGTTCAATTACTGGTGCTGGTGTAATAGCAACAGCCTTTTTATGCTAGCGAATGGCTGGCTCGGAGGCAGGAGAGGTCTGTGGCATGTTCTCTGCATGGATCAGTGGACACCCACAGAGGCATTTCTGTGGATGTGTATGGTTCTGAGTTGAGCTAGTATTCCATACCAGGGGAAAAAGTTATGCAGATGCAGCTGGATGCCGTCCATGGTCTTGTCTTACCTGTAATGCACATCACTGTGCTCTCTAGAGCACAATACACTCTCTAGAGCACAATAGATCACTTCCGTTTTAAAGATTTGCTTCTAGCTAAATGTGCCCCATTCTTCCAGCGCATATTTGCCTAAATTGCATCTGCTTTCTGTAGCTATTTGTTTTTGGTTTTTCCAAAAGCTGGCGTGGCAACTCTTCCTTTGTGAAGCCCCTGCTGCCGCCTCCTCTCCTCAGTGAATGGGCTGTGCTCGCTCCACCTCCCTTCTGCAAGCGGCGGCTTTGGAGCTCTGCTCCCTTTCGACATTCCTGGGTGATTAGGGAGCCCGGCTTCATCACGGCTGTGATTACACTGAGCTTCGGCGTGGCACAGCAGTGCGAGCTGCTGCACACGCTGCTTTTGCCATGACTACCCGCACAGGTCGCAGGGAGCGCGAATCTAAAGTCGCTGAAATGCAGTGCTCTGTGTGTCCCGGTGCCCACAGTCTGAGGCTTTTAAAATTGAGAGACCCTGACAGAACCTGGGCAGTTGGCTGGACGAGCCCTTCCTTGGTCCGGAGCGTTGCATGTGGTTGAGCAGTGCGTGGCTGCAGCCATCCCATGGGAATGGGCATTCCACATATGCTCAGGCAAGCTCTGCTGTAACTCTTGTTTATATTTCATTCCTTGGGCAGCTTTTCCAACTGGAAGGCTCATCTGTAGCCCATCCTCTCATGTTCAAATCCAAACGTTTAACTGCCTGTACTGTATCGGGAGGATGGGTTGCTGCTCGTCTCGTGTTTGTCACGGAGTTCTGGCGCTGGCCTGGGGTTAGTGCTGTGCCGGCAGCGGGACGGCAGGCGCCGCGTGGCTCTCGCCACAGCCTGCTGGGCCCCGGCACCTCTCGTGAGGCCTGAGCAGCTGCCCCAGAGAAGGTGCCAGCCCCTTGGCACAAGGCAGCGCAGAGCGTGTGCACACGCACACACATGCGTGTGCACGCACTCCTCATGCACAGCGGCTCCCACACCGCGTAACGCACGGCTGCCTCTCCGGAACCCCCCCAGAGTTGGCAGTGCCCTAACCAACGCTTCCCCGGCTCCCTGTCCCCCAGAGAAAACACGACCCCTGCAAGCAGGGTAGAAACAAAAGCAGCAGCAGCAGCGAGCCCTGTATCGGCAGCAAAGCACATGCAGAGAAGCAAGAGGGGTTCCGTGGAGCCGGCGGGTTTGCTCACCATTTGTAGCCTCTGCCTTGTTTAAACTTGAGGGTGAGCCCTGTCTCCAGGCACAGGAGCAGATTGAGCAGTGCCAGCAGCCAGTACTTGGGCTCTTTCTTCACTTCGGTCACCCTCCAGACGCCGATGAGCGAGTGCAGCACAAAGAGCAGGCGTGTAATGAGAGCATTGCACAGGACCAGCAGCTCCATGCTGGGCAGGCCCCCAGCCCTGGCTGCCCGTGCAGCGCTGCCAGCTCTGCCCGGCAAGCGCAGCGCCGCGCCGCACGCACCCACACCTCTTCTCTCCCATCCCCACAAAGGGGCCCATTATAACAAAAAAGAAGCAGCGTTGCCCCTCCCCCAGACTTCCTGAAAACTTTTTGAAGGGAGGAAGGGGGAAAAAAAAAAAAAAAAGCTCCCGCTTCCAAGCTGTCTGGTGCGCAGGGCTGGCCCAGCGCTGGCGGCGCTGAGGCACAGGCAGAAGGGGCTGCTTTGGCTCGCTCAGGCGGCCGCTCCGGGACTCGAGGGCAGGAGGTCTCTGGCTCGTAGAGCACCCATCTCTGCGAGCTCACGCGCTCGCTGCTCTCCCTTCACAGGCTTCCAGCAAAGAGGAAGAAATGTAAGGAGTGTTACTAATTCAGATTCTCCTTGCTAAAACTTTCCTGCTTTAGTGTGAATCTGTATTTGGCAGCTTTTAAAATTCTTCATTTGCGTTACAATAAATAAAGCAGAAGCCACGTGCAGCGTTCAGGCCTGGAAGCCCCCCTTGAGTACAAATGCTTCCGAGTGGCGGTTGCTTTTGGAAAGATTGTTCAAGTTTCATTGATGGTGAGATTTTTCTATCTTGTATTAATTTTCATCTAAATACTATATTGATTTATCTCCTGCCTGCCTCAGGCTTAAGAAGCAGCAGTAGCGAGGAAGTACAGAAAACGGCTTGAAATCTTGGCTAATGCTCTGACTTTACCAGACAGGCTGTTGGGATGTACACAAAAAGTAGCCAAAGTTTGTCTGTTAGGCCAGTTATCTCGACATCAAGCTGTAGTGTCTTCTGTGGGAACAGTTTCTGAAGTACAGAGTATATTAAAAGCTGCTTTGGAATTTCTTATGGTCATTATAAATACTATTTGAGTTTACACTTCTGTAACCAAAGAGACAATTTTCTTGATTGAAAATTTTCACTGTGTTGCGCCAGTTTTGTGTTCACTTAGTTACAAATCACTTAAATGGAGACACATCAGTATGAAAACGAAGCGGGGAATCAAATACATGGGACTTCTTATGGCCATCCAGAGGTCTAACTTCTGAACTAATTTAGCTTGCATACCCAGTCCTACTTCAAACATAAGGAGATGCTCGTCTAAGAGCTGTTGCCCTTGCAAGAAGGTATTTTTCTTTACTATTGAACTCTCTCAATGCTTAAATCCAAGTGTTCCTCGCTACAAAATCAAGATTATTTGTCTGAGTCACTGAAATGAGTGCTGGCCAACTGATATCCTGACATAAGAGAAGACTACTTAAAAATAAACCTTCCTATAAGTAAGTAAATAAAACTAAAAGCTCTCCCGCAGCATAAATCACCCACTCAGGAAATGCCTGAGTAATAAATGGACATGGACATGCTAAATGCACAGACACGTTGTGGCTTTGGAAAGATTGTGATCAATGGGGCCGTCCATTCCTGACATGCTACAGTTTGGGAAAGATGTTTTGCTGGTAGTTCTGCATGTTAAAAACAGTTTGCTGTTAAGCTGTTTAAGAAAGTAATTGCACCAAAGGATGCAATTGCACCAAAGGGTAACCTGCACTCTGCATGGGTGGAAGTGGCAGCCCTGAGCACAAAGGCTGTAGCTTTGACTCTGCACTGCTGGCCGGTGGAGCAGAGTGGCAGTGCAGTAGGCTGACGGGATGTGTCTCACAGGTAGGCAGGACTTTTGCTCTGTCTAGCTAAGCAAGTTCTCGTATCCAGACTTGACAGACTACATTTTTAGATGTATCTATAGGTGTCTTGTGGAGTAGCTGGCTTGGGACCCTGAAAGGATCAACCCTTGACTTAATCTTCACTGTCTCAGGGGGTGTGATTTAGGAAGTAATAGGTGAATAACACTCTCCCTGCAACAGGGATCTCATGTGCTTAGTGGTTTCAGCACCCCTACAAGAAATGATGATAAACTCTGGCAAGTTCCCATGCTGGGCATGATGTGGCAGCATGAGGCAGCACTCAATGCTATATAGAAGCTTGCAAAAGTAGTGCTTTATCTTTCTCACTATGTCATATTTACCAGTATTTTCACTATTTCTGTTCTTTATATATATATATATATATATTTTTTTTTTCTGCTAATTTTCCCCTTACAGCTATCACACCAGCTACCAAAGGACAAGGAGTCCTTGAGGAGAAGCCCTGTAGGTATTTACCCTGTTCTTGTACTCTTCCCTCGAGCATGGACTGAGGAATACTGTTGGAGGCAGACAGAGCGATGGATGGGTCTTTACTCTAAGCTAAGATAGCTGCATTACTTTCCGGTTTCTAAGGAAATTGGGTCTGGAGTGAGAGGAAAACAGTTCATGGATATGGTCGCCTGGCAGTGTGAGTGGGATCTGAGCCCAAAGCAAGACTGGTGCCTGTAAGGAAAGCTCTGTTAATAATGTTTTTTCTCCTCCTCTGTCTGGAAATTTTTCCACATGAAAGCTGACAATTGCCTTCCTCTGGGAGCCTTTGTGAATTAGATGCCTCTGGATGAGCTGCTGCGCTTCTGCAAATCCTGCATGTGCTGGCATGAGCCTGTAGGGGTGTTGCTGGGTTTTTCGTACAAGGTGCTTTGGCACTCCATGTCTGTATTCACATCATAGTCAACTGCAGCAAGTCATGTGCACTTGGGAAGCAAGAAATGTTACTGTGCCCTTACCTGCACCTCGTCACCTTCTGCAGGAGTAGTAAACCTAGTGTTTGAAAAACCTGTGCGACAGAATCGTTGCATGTGTTTTGTTCTAATATTTGTTTCTAGGGTAAGTCTCTATTCTAATTTCATTAAACAGACTCAGGAACTGTCAGATACTAAGGAGGTGCTCCAGTTCCCAAGAAAGGAACCAGGGATGAGGTGAATCACAAGCTGAACACAAATCAGCAATACTGTGCTGTTGTGGATGGTCACCTTACCAAGTGGAAGCAGAGCCAAAACCTGCCAAGGGCCTGCTCCCCTCTACTCAGGAAGGCCTTAGCTGAAGTGCTGTTCTACTTGGGTACAGCCCTGCCAAGAAAGAATGTCAATCAGTCCGGAAGAATCCAGTGGAGAAGAGTAGGAGTGCTTATGGATTGGGAAGTGAATACATTGCATAAACGAACAGTACATTTTTTGAGTAACGAAATGAGGCACTGCTTTATGTTGAAGTGTTTAAAGAAGTGACAGAGACCTATGCAAGTGCACAAGGACCCTAGTTTGGACAGGAATGCAGGAGCTGGGAATCCTGTGAGGAGGAATCTGGTACTGAAATAGTCTTGTGAAAATGTGCAGTGTTGAAAAAGCTGCAAGCCACTGAGAGCACACCTTGCATTGAACTTGAAACTTATCCAAGTAAACGGTCTCAGAATTTACTTATGTAACATGTTTAAAAACTTGAATGTTTTATGTGTGACTTGGGCCTAATGACTATTAGGTATTTTCAGTTCAAGAGAGACTTGTAATTTAATTGGCAGTAATCATAATCAAAGAAATAATTAAAGGACATTAAGCAAGAAGCTGAAAGAAGCTGGAGATGAAAATGGTTTGTAAGCCCAATGTGCTCCTTAGATGCAGTCATCAGTGTCAGTCTGTGAAGGAGATGCCCTGGTCTGTATAAACAGATCTGTAGCCTACAAGAGATGAGTTATTGCTTCCACTTTCCTTGGTGCAGGGAAAGACCTCGGCTAAACTACCCTAATCCAGGTGTCATATTTCCAAGACAAAACTGTCTGGATAGAGGATACAGAGAAGCACAGGACTGCTGAGGAAAGCATAAGGACATGCTGTGACTCAGTCTAGAGCAGGGAAAATGGAGAGGAAAAGTGGCCAAGTATGCAGGAAGCTGTGCAGGAAGGCCAGAAATAGCCTCGTTCGCAGTCCCAAAGCACAGGGAAGGAAGTCAAGGGCTTAAAAAAAAAAAACAGCAAGAAAGATCACAATTACGTATCTGGATGTGTGTCCTGACAGGAAGGAGAGTGAAGCACTGAAATAGTGCAGAGAGATGTCAAATCTCCATTGTGTCAGGCTTTTAAGCCCAGATTAGGGAAACATCTGTCAGGAATGACAGCAGTGTAGCTGATCACGCTTTGGGGCAGAGGGCTAGATGATCTCTGGAGGTTTCTCCAAGTCATATCTCGCAGGGTTTTCATGTTTATTTCTTTATTATCTGATTGTTGTCCCAAGCCACTGTGGAAGTTTCTTGTTTAAATTAAATCTGCTTAATTTAATTTTAAATAGGGTTCTTAGAGAGAAGGAAATTATTCCATTTTCTGAATGCTTGACTGCAAATTGACAGCAATTATGACAGCCTTATAAAGAGATCACACATATGACAGTTAACATATATGCCAAAATGAGTAGAAATGCTTTACAGCTTTATATGCGAGAGAAACAAAACAGATCCAATTTTGGCATAAGTGAAAGTCTGATTCTTATTGATCAAATGCAAGAGGGGAGACCCAGATCTTTCAGAACATGGTATGTGGTAGAAGGTACTAGCTATCTTAGTCTTTCCTGTGAAGGAAATGGATCAAGGAGTGAAAAAACAGCATATAAAAAGATTAGCTCTCCAGTAAAGAGCCGATATGATTGCAGAAGCATTAAAATCCCTGCAGGAGATTTACTGAGGACTCTGCTCTGGATTAGAATTTGATATAAAATAACTTAAGTCATACAATTTCTGTGCCATTTGTAGCTGAGCTAATAGCATATGTTCCTGGAGGATTACAGTCAATGATTAAGGAAATTAGGTTTTGTTTGGATTTAATTTAGTTGTATAAAGCTGCTACAATAATTTACAGCTTTGATATTTAATATTTAATAACCCAGATCTTAAAAGAATCCAAGATATAGCAGTGTCATTATATATTGAAATATTATCCTCATAATTCATTTATGTTTGCTAGTTGATAAGAATGTTCGTCAACTAGATGGGCTCAACAGGAGCTATTTGATAAAACCAATGCTATTTTACAGGCAGGGGAGAAAATCTTTCTCTACCTGTTATCTGGTAAATCATAATTCACTTAAAAAGAACTTTGCCATTTCAGTAATCATTTAGTGCAAGAATATACCTTGAAGAGTTTTCTTTCTTTTAATTTCCAAGCTCAGGCCTTCGTGAACATTACAAACCCAGCCTCTCCAGTTTTTATGCGCTTACCCTTTGACATCCTTCTGCCCCTTCCCTCCAGATTTTTTTTTTTTTTTTTAAACTCTTTCCTCAGTTTCCAGGTTTGCAAATTGTCCTGCCTCCAGTCAGAGGGAAAGAGGCTGTAATAGAGCACCCTGGTCCAGAAATCCAGCCTCAGAAATGTGACTTTGCCACCGAGTTTGGAAGAGCCAGAAGCTGTGGCATGATGGGCTGCTATTTTCCCAGCCTTAGACCCAGCCCAGGTTTGGGCAGTAAGGTGGCTGTGAGCTTCAGGTCACGTTTTAGTGCATTGTGAGTTCAGCCTTTTAGCTCCATAGACACCAAAGCTTCTGTAACCCCAAACCGTGATGCAGAGGGATTCTTTTCTCCCCGCCTCTCCACCCCTCTCCCCCCCGTCAGAACTGGGGGAAAGCATTGCATTGATTTACAACTCTTTGCAATAGCGTATCTTTTCTGTTGAGTTTAAAGTTTGGGGGGGAACTTTCTGAAGGGACATTTTTGTTAAGGAACTGGGAGAACAAAACAGTTCTAAGAATTTTACTGGGATTTACAATTTCTCCTGCAGTCCAGGCTTAATTTCTGAGGATGCCTGGGAGTGCTGCAGCACTCTACATTTCAAAGATGAAAGAAGAAATCATGTTCGTGGGTACTGCTTCAACCATGGTCAGGGTAGGAATGGCTGAAGCTACAAACCCTGAAAAGCTATAGTTTCATCATCAATAAAGAGGACAATGTCCCATCTTTTGTTTTGGCTGGGTATCTTATTGAATGGCCTTTCTAGCCATTCTGTCTCCTGTTTGGTAGCATAAGAACCCTGTGATGACCCCACAGGAAATGTTGTTTGGGTTCGGGGCACAGTGAAATCATGTCTGGGGACATGGTTCTGATGCAGCTGTGGCAGAGAAATGTCAGTGACTTTTGCACATGAGGTACCAGCCTCAAAAGGCAGAATATCTCTGGTTTTGGGAGCCAATCAGTCAAATCTGCTAGCCAAGCACCAGTGGCCCTGCTTTTGTTTACACTGAGAGTGCTTTTGCGCAGTGCCTTACAAGCAACTGCTTTGCCCATGCTCTGAACACACTGGAACATGCACTCAATAGATGTGTATTCAGTGCATATTTTGGCTCTCCCTTGAGATGCATTCACAGGTTAAGTAGGAAAATTGTACTGAAACAGCCTATGATAGCAAAGTCACCTTAGTATTTCTACACACTTAATAGCTAAGATGTGTTTTTAGTCTCTCTTGGTGTAGGAAGTTCCCAAGAGCTGGGGAAGGACTGAAAATCTGGACTGAATCAAAATATAGGTTGGCAGGCTGGAGAGTTCTCAGGTGAATGCAGAGAGAGAGAGAGAGAGAGAGTGAAAAGAAAACATGTCTCCTTCTCAAAAACTTTCAGTGACAATCTGTTAATCAGATTCGTCATCACTGCAGCAGAAATACAATGACATGGGTCTTTGTTCAAGAGCAAGGCTTCCGTAAAGCTGTCAAGATGCTTCATTATGTTCTGTTGCAATGAGTGCAGCATGGCAAATAAAACCAGAAATATGATTAACCGTACTGTTTTTGAACCTAAATACTGCACTTTCTTCCCTGTCTGCTTACAGTCAAGGAAAACTTTTGAAGGACAAATATTGCCACATCTTTGTTGCTTGCAAAATATATCCAGTTTTTGCAAACAAGCTTCTTCCCAAAGATTGTATTTTCTGAGTAAAACATCTGGAGAGAGAGAAAAAAAAAAAAAGGGGGGGGGGGGGGTCAGTGCCAGAAATATTTTTGTAATGTTTATATCCAAATTATTAATACCTGATCTGTCATCCATAGAAATTTTGATTTTTTTTTCTTTTACTGTGTAAAACAATATTGTTGAGTTCTCTGACAATATCAAAAAGGAGCAATCATTAAAAATTTTATTTATGATCAGTCCCACCATGAGGCTAACTGTGCCAGCTTGTTTATAAATAATTTAATCTGTTGTCATCTCTTGAGTGTTTTATCCCATTGACTACACTTCCCTCAGCCTTTATTTGAGACATCTGTCTCTGCCAGTGCTGGTCTAGATGATGACTTGAGAAACCCGAATAAAACAGCTTATATGATGTATTAGGCACCTACAAATACCTTCTGGAGTTTAAACCCAGCAATGTCGCGGTATGTTCTTAATGGCTTTAAACTGCCTGCAAGTCAAATGTCAAACCCAAGTATTGTTTATGAGAGAAGTCACACATGGAAAAGCTGGTTTAAAGAAAGAAAGAGAGAAAAAAAACCCACTAATGATGTCGGTGAATGGCTATTAGTTTTTATGAATTTGCTGAGTCTGCTGAATTGTATTTGATCTAGTAAAATCTTATGTGACAGGAAAATGTTCAGCATCTGACAGGAAAAAATAATGATAAGTTTTGAACTAAGTGTTGTAATTACCTCCTACCTTTTCTGCATTTAGTACATGATGGTAACAATGACTACTGATTGTGAATAAGAGGACAAAAGGAAAGATCTGTTGCTATAGTTTTGACATTTGAGCTTTTCCCTTCTTCAGGGGAATGTTTAGGAGTACATTGGAGTATTTATCATACCAAATGGCAAACAGAGGAAATGAAATCTCATCATCGGGTTTTATTTTCATTTTTATGACCAAAACTAGTTATTCTTCCTGGAGTTTCCACTGGAATACTTCAGTGTCAGCTTCTGGCAACACCTTAAATATGAGAAGAGACTCCTGTTGCTCTCTGAAATGTCTTGGGTGATTAATCATCTCTGTTACCTCTGCTGGTTAAGCTGTGTTTCCTCTACTGAAATTTGGGTGGGATCTATTCACTTAGTGTTTTAACACTGACTTGGTAGAAATCAAATTTCATGCAAATGTAGTATGTTATTAAGAAATCCAATCCTTTAATTCTTTGGTCTGTACTTGCATCAGAAACCAGAGGCTCTCCTAGAAAAGGAAATACAACATTTTCTGTATTTTGCTATTTGAAAGTCCAATTTAAGATCCCAAATATCGAAAGAGTGAAGATCTGAGAAGGACAAAGGTAACATGTTCACCTGTGTTTCACAGGAAGAAAGAGCCTTTGCTATTTTGACTGCACTAAGAGAAAACCAAATCCTTTAGAATAAACCTGGTAATAATAAAATATAGGGCTCAAAGATTCTCGGTCCCGTTGGAGAGGTGCAATTTTTGGAAGCTCTATAAAAATGACCCATAATGAAGTTACATCAGAAAAAGCGTCCTTTGCTGGTAGCACAAAACATGTAGACTAGCTGTAATTTTTTGGGGGGAGGAGAGGGTAGCAACTGGAGTAAGAGAAAAGATGAGTAAGGACAGTGGAGGGACTGTTCAAACTGTCCAAAACTGTGTTTATTGCACAAAGGGAGTGTAAATCATATGGTAAGGTACATTAGTTTGAAATGCAGCCCAAAAAGCCCAGGAGCTCCAGATTCCGATTCATAACACTCTAGGAACTGAGGACACTGCCAATTCTGTCATTCCTGTGGTGAGTCAGGAAATATTTAGTGCTTTCCTTGAGAATATCGTGAAATCTCAGGTTTTCTTCACAAGCATATCAACTCTGTGTGAGGAGAGCTTTGCAACTTCTGAGACTCATGGCGGGGGCGGGGACTAAGAAACTTGTATTCTTTAAATTTACAGAATCTGTGGGGAGCATCTGGCTCTTGATCTTTCTCAGTGGCCAGGAGCATTATGTTCTGTGACGCTGAACTGCCGTGCTGGTGCAGAAGAGGGATAGGTACCGCTGACCCTGTTGCAGTAGCTCCCTGAGAACACGGAACAGGGACTGGCTGCTGGGACAGAATGGGCGGCTGGGGTCCGGCGGCCTGAGCTGAGGTGCTGGGCTCGTGCAGGCAGGAGCCCACGAGAGGGGAGCTTCAGACTTACGAATGACGTCCGTGTTCTGAGATGGCAATACTGCCATACGGATGGATGGTGCAATGGTTCTGGAGGGGTCCGGTTTCTCCATTTCTCCAGGTTCTTTTTTTGATTAACTTTATTACTTGATGGTTTCTTTTTAATTGTCATGTGCATTTTTGATGATAATGATTAGCCACATGTCCAAACAATCGTGCACAAATGAAATAGTTTCCAAATAATAATACATTTCTGGAATGCAAATGGTTCCACCCAAAGAAAAGAGATGTTTTTAGTAACTGCTATGACTATTTATGATCTTGTTTGTTATTACATTTACAGAACAGTATGAGAAGGATTGTATTGGTACTTCTTGTTCTCTGTCATTGTGTATTAACAACTTTCTGTTGTTATTAATTCTAATTTCAGAGCAGTGTACTGATGCCTCTGCCTCTCTGCACTGTGAAGTGACACCCATTTATTATGTTTAATGAAATTATACCCAAAGCTGTTTTAGTGCAGGCCATACATTCAAAGGGTTAAAGGGTAATGGGACTGCAATTTGAAATAAGGTGCGAAGCTGAATGAAGAAAATGGCTGTGGTGGTTGCATACATATCCTTGAACTTGTAAGGATGGCAACATCCAGCCCTGAGCCTGGCTTGGAGCCAGAAAAGCAAGACGTGCTTGAGCATTTTAGATGAGGCAGAATTGAAACCGTAGTGGAAGTGTGGATGGAGAGATTTACAGATGCAATAGGAGGGGAAGGAGGACAGCATTGTTTAGGATGGCTTCAGTGCTGAATCCTGGGTTAATACGGTTAGCACAACTGCAGTACATCACACGGTATCGTACCGCCCACCTAGAGCATGTGGATGAACTGTCCACCTATTCCTGGCAAGCTCCACAGTTCAAGAAGTCCTACACCCCAAGGTTATAGACTGGTAAAGAGTGAGGCATTCTTTAACTGCCTGCATAATGCTGTAGATAAATAGGCTTACAATGAAAGAGTCAAATAAGTGGAATCAAGAAAAAAATAGACCAGGCAGAGTTGGTCTTTCATAATCTGATGTGTCTGTCACTCTCATACTTGGAGAAAGTTGCCCAAAGGTAACAAAGAAAATTTCATGGGATTTCAGATTCAGTGGCACCAGAGAGGTTTTACCAGCTCAGCCATGTTTCTGTGCTACCAGCTGTACCGTGGGTTCGGACAGTCCCTCAGTCCACCATTCTTGGTAATGTGAATGAGTCTTCAGTGCTTCTTTGTTTAATGTTTCCTTCAATAGACCACTTAGCTACCAGCTCTTATTTTAAGTCTGTCAGTAGCAGAACTGTGTGTGTAGGGGAGGGCTCTGCACCAGCCCACACTCTTGATGCCATTTACCTTTTCATTTGTATGGCTATCACATTCCAAAGGGACTGGGTGCGTGGTGGGGTCTTGTGCTTGTTAGAACAAGATATGTTAGTTGCTGTTACCCATGTATCGTACACTAATAAAACTGATAAGAGGAGAGATACCGTAATAAAGCAGATTAAGAAAGATTTCATGGAATATGGAAAATACCGTCATAAGTCAAAATAATTAGCCTGGTAAAACCAGCAAGTGCTCTTGCCATAAATACAGCTGTACCAAAGTGTTTAAAAAAGATGCCTCTGTGGAGGTATTTAAAGGTATTTTAATACTTCTGTTGCCACAGTAACTGCATGCCATCCATGGGTGCCTTCATAAAGTATTGTGCACATGCATGAGAAAAGAGTTAATATGAAATGTATATCAAGAGCACAAATAACTTGTGTATCCTCTTAAGGTACTAACTGTATAAAAAAGAAACATCCCTTAAATTATATGGTATGTTTTTCTGACTGACATGCAGGGACTTGTAAACCGATGCCCCTAAGTGGGTCTGTTTCATCGCTTGCGTCAGCATTCAGAGCAAGTTTTCAGTGAAGTCTGGAGCTCTTGGCTTTGCACATCAGCAGCTCCGAGTTTTTGCAGCAGAGCGGCAGGAGGCCCCTTGTCCAGGGACATGATGTGTTCATGGTGTCTGCGTGCTCAAAGCTGCCGGTGTAGGAAAGGCAGGTGCCCTGGGAAGCTTTGGCAGGTTGTATATTGCTATGTCATGAAGCCATAAGTGTTTTAATGTGGCGCGCACCATCCAGGAGGAAGCTAAGAATGAGGCTGAAGACTGAATGATGAGCCTGGTCTGGCTCGGGGCAGAGGTGGAGCATGGATGGTGCTATATCGCCCCAAATTTCCAGGGACGGTCCTGTGAGCCAACGTCACGGGTATGTAAGTGGTTGTCCAGGCCTGTGCCAGAAACTGCACTTTCTAAAGAGGGCAGTGTAAGACCACGAAATAAACTCCCCTAAGAATTCAGGACCCACAGAGATCCCATATACTGCTTCAAGGGCAAAACACAGCTCTTTGATCTTGGTTCCCCTAAAACAAACAGGTAGCAGGACACAGGGTTTTTATTTTGTTTTGTTTTTATTTTCCTACCAGAACAAAACACTTCATACACTTCTCCCCCTTTGAGGGACTGGAGAGCTAACAACATATGACATGTGTTAGGGTTATCTGTGCACTGTTGGAAGGCACTTGGATGCTACGAAAATGTTTATGGCATAAGGACGGATTTAGAATAATACAATTGGAGCTTACATTGATATTTAAAGAAAAAAAGGCTGTTAATCACTTGCTTTCAGTGGTTTAGTTTCAATGTTGACAATTATTTTAAAGCCACGTGAAGGGCAGATGTCAGACAGCAAAGTATGTTATTTTCCCACTGAAATCAGTGCATTAGTAATAGATGATTTATGTTCAAGGGAATTTGAAATCCAGTCCTAATGGCAAGGTTTGAAAAGTGTGCATATGTGAAAGGAGAGAGGAAATTCAAATTGCTACTAAGAAAATTGTGTCTAATGTTCTTCCCTGGCCCACGTGCAGTGTTGCTGAAGATGCTAATGGACCTCTATTGTGCATGTATCTATTTTGATAACTATAATACCAGGAAAAAAGCATTAAGCTGCAGTGCTTCTCTGGAGTATTTATTGGTCTGTTTGACTAAAGACACAGCTAGGCTGCTAGCTTGAACACTGGCTTTAGATGCTGTATGCTAGATATTGGGGGCCTGACATGAGCCTCCTCAGAGGGAAACTTAGGGGTGTAACTTCCACCTACTCTTAGAGCCATGTACCAGGGATGAGGCTTTAGTTTTGTTTATTATGGCCTGGCAAGGTCAGTAGCAACCCTAAGGGAAGTTTCCATCTAGTCAGAAGAATCGGCAATTCCTGCATACAGCCCAGTCTGTAGTGTGTCTCTTTCCTAAAGCCTTGCAAAAGAAGATGGTTTTGGCATTAGCTGGTGGATTGAAGCTGTCATTTGGTGGAAGATATACAGCACAAAGTTTTATATGTCTCAGTGGGAACATCTGCTTGGCAGCTTCTCCTGGTTTCAAATCAAGTACCACGTCCTCTCTCCCCAGTGGCTGTAGGAGCTACAGAGGAGGGGGGTTGGCTGTGGCTTGTTTCCATTTCTGTTTTATAATCAACTTATATGAAACTGGGGCAACCAATAACGCAGAGTGTGCTTACCAAACTTGCCTTTATAGCTGTCAGATAACCTACAGCATGAAGTACTGTAAGAAAAATGAGTATATAGAAAATTGAGTAAGAAAATATTCCACATATTTTTGAATTGAGTGCTTGTGTTTCTACTCTGGAAAGATAAACCCTCTTCCAGCACCTTGGAGGGGATCTGAATGTCTCCTCTCAAATCCAGTGGGCAGTAGAGCATTTCTTCAAATGTCTTGTGAAAAATCTGCCTGCTCTAAATGGAATGATACAGTGTTGGTTCCTGTTCTTCTTGGTTCTTTGTAAGAGGGGCTACTGCTCTTTAAAACACCAGGTTTTTGCTGGAGTTTGATTGATTACTGCATCCAGAATGATCCAATGATTTTTCCAGATATTCGAGGAGATGGAGGGGCTTTGGGGTGTCAAAAGGAGGCCAGGGAGGGATTGTAATCCCTCAGCAAGGAAGAAAAAAAGATGCAGAAAATGCTTTATTGACTTTGTATCTCATGTTTGCCAAAATCGCTGAGCATCCAAGAAGACACGGTGCAGCAGTCAGGGGGAAT
Source organism: Nothocercus julius (assembly GCA_013398735.1). NCBI lineage: Eukaryota > Metazoa > Chordata > Aves > Tinamiformes > Tinamidae > Nothocercus > Nothocercus julius. Next base: position 2,421,796 of record VZSV01000036.1, read on the forward strand.
CTGAGTTTGCCTGCAGTTTGTGCTCAGTATTGAATTGTGCAAAGGCTGCTGGTTCTCAGCTCTCTTGCAGACCACACTACAGATCTGCTTGGAGCCTCTCTGAAAAATAGGAAGATCTCGGGAACTCAAATTAAAATGGAAAAAATGTTTTTACCATGCAAAGATTTAGCTATGCTGGATCTCATCATCAACAATTTTGACCATCCTTCTGCTGCTGTTTTTTAGCCTGTGTTTCTGTATTTTCATGCACAGGAATTGCATTTGATAAAACCTGACTTATTTCTTTAAGCATATAACCAGATCCCTGCCTGCCTAACATTACAAACAAAGAGAAATCCAAGGCAGGGAAACTGCTGGGGAAAGGGAGAGAGAGAGGAGTTAGGGTGAATTTCCCATCATGTTGGTTGGTCGCGTGTATGACCTCCATGCTTTAGGTACGTGGTTTCTGATAAGTTGCCAAGGATACGTGTAAAAATGTAGCAATTCCTGGCAATTACCAGAGTTTGCTTGAAAAATATGATGATGTGTGGTTTGTGCAATAACTTACAAGTAAACACATTTCTGAAAGAACATAGCAAATATAGCTCAGCAACAAACTGGAGAGAAAAAAAAAAAAAACTAACCTTGTTCAACTCTTTGGCAGTTGCAGGTAAGCACTAGTTTGCTTGGTTGTTTCTCCCCAAGAACTTGTTGTCATTCTCCTCAAGTGGCTTCTGGGTGCACTGGAACTGCAGAAATGGATAGAGCAGTTAGCTGAATGCAACTTTTTTCCAATGATTCAGTTTGGTCTGTATCTGAAATATATGCTACTAAAAGAAAACTTTCATTGCAGGAGGAGGGAGGGATGCACATAGTCAGGTTGGGCTTCAGACTGTATGAGGTTAAGATAAATGCTATCATTAAAAGTTCTTTAAAACAGAACTCACTCTGAAACCCATTACCAATTGGTGCAGGCATGTTTATAAGTACCTCTTCTTTAATCTTCTATGGTAATTAGATCTCACATTTACAATTCAGCACTGTCCTCCATACAAGTAACTAGTTAAAATTCTTAATTAGATTATAGTGACTATAGGAAAAGTTATTTTAAATGTAAAATTATAGATTGTTGCGACTAACACTGTCTAAATTAGCACAGAGTAGATCAGACCAAATTATCTCTGGGACTTTGTAATTGGGAGCACCTTCTATTGGTCTACTTGCTAAACTTTTACCAATTAGTCATTACTTCCTCAAATAACAAGAACAAAACTGAATGTTGTCAATATTGTGCAGATGATGAATTGTCAGAAATACATGGATGACTGGCTCTACTTTTACTTTAAAGATTTTTAAAAATAAGTATCAGTTCTATGAATACATAAATTATGCTAATGTGGTCAGTATCAGGTTTTTTCTTTTTTTCTTTTGTGCTACTTGGCTGGTAGCATCTGCCCTCAAACTTACCATAGTGTCAGGATGCCATTTAATGCATGTATATAACATGATATTATATTTTCCTTTTTTTCTCCCCATCTCCAAATGGTTTCTAAATTTACATTTCTTAATCCTATAATCAAAAGACTAAATCAATTGCTTTTTTTTATTTTCTTCTTTAAAGTTCTGAGGGAATTAGCCTATAATCTGAAGGAAAAAAAAAAAAAAAAAAAAAAAAAAAAAAAACCTTTGATGTCAGCAAAACTACCTGGTGTTTGTTAGTCTCCTTGCCTAAGCTTACCTAGTTGTCCCAGCTTTATGGAATGAAATTGTTCTGGTGCTTGTGCAATGCATACATTAATGAATGGAGAACTATTATGATATTAGTTTAGAACCGAAGTGAATGTTTTAGTCTTCTTTTTTAAAACAGTTTTTATTTCCGTGAGTTTCTCACATTCTGAATGTAGAATGCTAATTAGGAGTCCAATAAATGATGTCATTTTTATTTACACTGACTGGGGATTGGAGTAGATCTTAAATTTTGCCAGTTCAGGAGTTTTTGCAGCCCTGTATAATCAAGGGCATTGCAGCTTTAAGTTAAATTAGAAAACCTGTCATTACAGCTGGAGTGGAGTGAAACAACAGCAAATCACTAAAATGCACAGTACTGTGTTACCATGTTCACAAGCAATATAGGAAAATCTGGAAATTATCAAGAGATACTAGAAATGGCTAGAACTGTTTATCTTGGCTGTTCTGAGATGAAGTCACTGCATGGATGGAATAACTCTGAAGCGCAGCTTGTGAAACTGCCAGAAATTAAGATTTCGTGATGCTGAAAAAATGACTGTAAATCAGCCTGTAGCAAAAAGATGGACAGATGTTTTTGACATGCTTCAGAGATGTTAGTGGGGAATGTAAAACATGAGGACTCTCCTCATCCCCAGACCATCAGAACTGGAAGAACCATTTCTACTACCCCTTTGGCTTCCTAGAGGCAATATAAATAATGCCTACCGTTCCTAACTTCATGTTGCTAAATAGGCTATGTTAGTAAGTGTTGGCTAGGTTACCTAGCCCTTCAGAGTGAAATGGTGACGACGCTGGGGCAGCAGTAAAGAAGTAACTATGATTTAAAACTGACTTGTCACCAGAAATGTTCTCAAAGCTTTAGGGACACAGTAAATGAAACATAGCCCTTGTCCTAAACATTTCAATCCAAAGTTTTGCTGTGGTGCCATGGAACTTGGTGGAAATCCCTCTGGAGAACACTTGGTCAGTCCAACTGTGGGTGTTTCTACAAAGTGCACCTGTTTGAAGCACTGGGCTTCAAAGCAGGAGGCACCCTGGAGAGTGAGCTGCATCACACAAGGGTGCAGGAAGGCAGAAGGGGAAGCTGCATCTGCAGGGTCTTTCTAGGGAGTGAAAGTGGTTTTGAAAGTGGTTATGAAGGATTTCCCTCTGTGGATTTTCAAGCCATCACTTGAGGTGATGGGGAAATATAGGAAAAGGAGGCATTTCTGTGCAGTCATTATCAATGCAACAGTGGAAGCCAGCCTTAAACAGCCGTGTCATCCAAAGCTGTGTTCCCTTCTCTAATGCTGTTCTGTCCAGACATCCACATGTCTTTCAACTTCAGTGTCTCTTGTCTGAGTGCACTTGACAGAGCAGGTCCACTGTAATGAATTCACCTTCATGATTAATTAATTTTTACGTTGCATCAAGTGAATATCTGATGGCAAATATGAGATTTGCATGAGGTGTATATCATGCTTCACTAATATGTGTGCACAGGTTTCAATTATGTTTCCTAATACAGTTATAGAAATTAATCTAAATTCAAATATTTTGCCCAGAGCTTGTACTTGAGGCTTGTGAACCATGGAGATGAGTCGTGGAGCCAAGGGAAGCCTGGCCATCATTAAAACAGAGGTAGCCACGTAATGAATAGGCATAGTGAGGAGGTTGCTATTAACATCCTCATGAAAAGCAACAAGAAGAAAATCTTGGCGTAATGAAAAATAATCTTTATGAGAGCTTCCCATTGATTACTTCGTCTGTGATTGATAAACTGGCCAAATGCATAGGTTCAGCAAAAGGCAATAAAAATTTCAGACCACCTAATGATGGTCATGCTCAAAGCCTTGAAGGTTTTTACTGTCTTTCTTGCTAACATTTCCTTATCTCTGTGCTGATTAAATGCTAGGGATTTTTGACAGGTTAAAATCTTCTCCTCCTCCTCCTCATCAAACACCAGACAAACTGAATATGTGTTTTTAAATGAGTTATTTGCCTCCCCTCTCCTTTTCCATAGCCCTAGGGCCTGTAAACTTGTTTTCTGTCTTTCTCGCCCAGTGTTGATCTCACTTGCTGCACTGCGTTGCTTGAGCAAATGGGGTTCAGTTCTGTATGTGGTGCTGTGCGAAGGCCTAAGAAGAATCTCCTTGGTTCCTTTGATATACCCTGGATCAGACTTGTATTTGCAAGTGCCACAAGTAATAAATTGCTCTGGTCGTGATGGGTGACTGTCATTGTAACTCCAACTCACATGAAGCTGCTGCCACAGCACAGAGAAATGGGCGTGGAGTACTTAAAAGGATAAACAAATCTGAAACTCTTGGGACAGATGCTGAGCACAGTGGCACTGATTTTAAGGAAACTGCACTGACAGACACAAGTCAAATGTATAACCATGTAAAGATGTAAGTCCCCGGAGAGCTGACACTGAGAACACGCCTGCTAGGCCTTCCCTTTGGCAGTCTGGCTGGCCTAGTTGGAGTGAGCATTGAGGAAAAATCGTGTGATTCAAGTGACCACTGTGGGGCACTTTTCTCTCTCTGTTTCCCTATATTTATGTAAGTCATGAATTATTCAGTTCTAGTCCTTCTAGATGCTCCTTCAGTCACTTCTCTGTCTAAATCCAAAGCAGAAAATGTCACAAGAGCAGATATTTTTCATGAGACTTTCAGCACCTCCCCGTTTGGGCTCTGTCAAGAGCTATGCTATTCTTGCAATATTTCCACTAGGCCTTTGCCCAAATAAGAGAAAAAAACAGGCATCTTAAATATTTCCCAAACAGTTGTAATGTGTGTTCACTCTGCTTTAAGCTTATCCCAAATAATGCAGCTGCTCTCACTTTATTTGAGCTAATTCCTCACATTGCAACTGCTGTAGGCTTCTCTTTTTAAACTGTGCTGCCATGTGGCTGCATTTGAGTTATGCTCATAGCTCATTTGGAAAGAGTAAACTGTAGCTGAGAACTGGCCTCAAAGTCACAGCACTCAAATGAGAGGTGTGCTTTGAGTTTTTGAGGAAAATCATATGCAGGGGAAAATCAACATAAATGTTGTCAGGCACGTTCCCAAAAGTCAGCTTCATGTAGAAATGTTTTTCTTGCTCAGTTCTGCTTCTGCTGAATTTTGCAGTAAGTGGTGGTGAGAGAGTGCCTTTATTTTCCCAGCAAATGAGGGCTCATCTCTCTTGATGCAACTCCGTCTCTTCCATTTCAGGTTGTGATGGGTATGTAACGAGTGTCAGAGTAGTTAGGCTGCTCGGCTAGCTGGTGGTATGCTCAGACCGGCGCTCGTTTGGCTTGCGGTAGCTCAGCCCCATCTGTGTGCTGGATTGCTCCAACCCAATCTGCTCGTAGGGATCGGTCCAAATCAATAAGGGCTGAGAGCAAACTCCTCTAGCTTGTGGGAGAGAGACCAGCTGATAGGAAGGAAAAAATCTCATTCTGCAATGACTGGTTGAGACAGTTTCTGATACCTTGTAAATGATTGTGTATCTATCAGCATCCAGATATATGTTAACATATTGTGAATCTAATCTTTGCAGCTCTTCTAAAAATTGCAACAATCCTTTTAGACTTATGCAAACATGACTGTTTGGCTTTTATTGTTCTGTAGTACCAAATAGCAGTTAACACTTTGACCAAGTTAAACAGAATGATGCAAGTGAAAGAACACGAAGTTTTCCCAAGTTCACCCATCAGACAAAAAATTGTCACGCCACTTACCAGGGAAAGTTGTAGGAGAGGAGAAAGAGCCATAACCAAAGCTTATATGTGCCTTCTTAGATCTCAGAGTCAATCAGATGCCACATACCAATCTAAAGGAAATCAGTGTGTTACCCTGGTAATGCTCCTGGAGGCCCAATAAAGTGGTTTCATGATGCTCCTCTTTGTAATGTTTGCCCTGTGAATTGGGAAGTGCAGGAGGTCTGCGATAATTCAGTTGTTGAAAATCAAATTTATTTATTTATTTTTTACAGAATGTCTCTTGAAGATTTGTCAGTTGCCCAGTATCATTCTGCTTTAGTTTGTGGAAATTGGAAGGGGCCTTTGAAATAGTGCTGTAGTTACTTTGAATATAGTTCAAAGACTTCCATGACACTGCAGAGACTATAGTGTATGACTTGCCGAGTAAATGTAGCTCCTGCTAATTGTCTGAGGACCTTAGTTTTAGCAATATGTTGAGTTTCCCATTCTTGGAGAGATCTATGTAGTTAAGAAAAGGCTACTTTCTTTGAATTTAGAAAATAACTGATATCTAAAGTTGGCTATCATTCTAATAGACATTTTAGGAACCCCATGGAACAAATGCGATTACGTGCACAAGCCTTGTTAGAGGTGACTGACTCTATTCTCCTCCTGAAAGAATTGCTTTACTCGCACACATGTGGTGCAATGTAATTGCCTTAATCATTAATTCATTTCTCAGTACAAATTGGTCTCATTAAAATTGGCTAGTGACAGCTAATATGGCAAACTCCTGTGGAGAAATACGTTGCTGTGTGTAAACAGGCAGGCTTAATTCTGCCTTTGCTGGTATGTGAACCAAAAATCTCAAGCTCTTAGCTCTAGCAGGAGCAATTGTACTGCATACCAGTGTGCAGCAATATGCCATTGCTCCCTACTTACAGCAACATGCTATGGCTCACAGATATTACCAGTCTTCTGAAAATACCCTGGAAAGAGTTAAATTTTGCAGGGACAAATTCTGTCCAGTTGTCATGAACAGCAAGTCATGAACAGCAAGAACGCTGTAATTTCTCAGGTGAGGGAGTTAAACTGTGCTGAGTGTCAGCATGACTTATAGATCCTGATTTCTTTGGGCAAAGGGCATCGCTTCTGTGTGTCGTGTATAGGTTGTGCACATTCTCTGAGACAGCAGGGGTGGATATTTGACTTCACTTTACTCCTAACTCTTCTTCGTACTGTTTGCCTCTAGCAAATGTACTTTGCTGTTTTGTGTTAACTATTTTCAGTGATTGATAGATTTCATGTTCAAAGATTGATAAATATGAAACAACTTTTCATGTTGGCCTAAAGGGACCCTAGACGGAGTCAAGCTTTTAGGGTCATTTTTTTTCTATGAGTTTTGAAAAGACACTGAAGGACTTGATGTTGAGTCACTTGGGACTGCATGTTATAATGTCTGATGTGGTCTGTCACTCATTATGCAGCATACTCAACTACGTGGCCAGGTCTGATGGGAATAAAAATGTTGTCCATTTGCTTGGAGAACTGGGTCGGTAGGTGAATATCCTTAGCAGACTTCTAGCCAAACTCCAGTTGAGAAATAAACCCTGTTGTCTTTAGGAGTGGAGGGAACACAGGAGGCTTGGAGAGAAGCGGTGAAAGCAGAGCAATGCAGAGAGGGAACCTTTGTGCAGATGAGAGTAACTGTCTTGCCAGAACTTGAGTGGCAGCAGTTTCTTGAGGTCAAGCTAAAACATTGGCTTGACTCAACAAAAATGTCATATGCACGTATGAGATTTATGAGTCATACCTACTGTTGACCTCAACAGTGTGTTGCTTTACTGGGAAGGGAGCAAAGAAAAGGGATACTGATGCACAGTGAGTTCATATAGGAAAAGTACCAGCCTACAAATAACTGTAATAATTCCAGTGTTGTTTCTTCAAGAACAGCCACAATTCTTCAAGCTTAAGGCAGCAGCTTTGCCTAGTATCTATCACCTTTGCTTTTACTCTGATGGCTTTTGCTTTCCCTGCTGGCCTAAGAAATCTCACATCTTTCATTGTGAGTCAGGAGAAGAAAGCAACCAAAGAGGTGAAGTTGATTGCACATAGGGAGCAAACAGCGGATAATGTAGCTGGCAGTAGTAGCAGCAAAGTCAGAGCGTAATGGAAGGATTAGTTTTCGGTATTGTGCAAACATTTAAAACATGAAAACAAGAGCCAAAAATGAAAACATTTTGAAGGGGAGGTGAATAGGGGTGGGAAGAATGGGGAAAAGTGCATGATATGGGAATGTCATATTTCTCTTGTTCAGCTGGCTTTGTGCATGTGTTTCTAACTTCCCAGCTGAAAACATACTTTTTTGTTACTATAAGAACAGCAGTGATTAAGGTGGATATTCAGGTCAAATATAAGTATTTCATCTTCCTATAGGTAATGGTGGATATGGATTTGTAGCTGCTATTTTGCCCTCCCCTAGATAGTAAACCATAGTTTGCTGTAGAAGAAAATGACATCTTTTGAACATCTTTCCAGTTGGCAAATTATTTCAGATAATAAGTAGAAGTTTAAGAAAAAAAAGTACTGAAACTATACCCAATAAGCAGGGACAATTCTGACCTCTCAAAGATGTTTTTGTTTTGTATAGAGTGGTGTTTGAATTTCTTGCAAAGCAATTTCTTTAAAATATCAATTTCTGAAGTTTCACAGTGGGTTTTCATTTGAGGAAAGAGGAGTTATATTTATATATGTATTTGGACTGAAACTAGGTAATAAGCTGTTTTTCACTGCAAGTAGCAAACATTGTGATCTAGGAAAGAAAAATGTAATTGTATGAAAACTCAGCAGTAGTTGTAGCTACTGACTTTAAAACCCCAGTACAAACAGAAAAGTATTTCAGCTATTATTCGTTACTGCAACACTAGTACACTAGTAGGTGAGCATGTTGTATTCACTATTACTCACCAGTTGGGGGGGAGAGGGAACTTTAAAAAAATCCTTTATTTTACCTGAAACAAAATATTTCCAGGAAACAACTCTTTTAATTAATTTCATCTTTTTTTTTTTTTTTTTTCTCGGTAGCAATTTTTGCTAACACCTTCATGTGGGAATGGGAAGGCAGACGTTGCTAAAGGATAAGCTTTCCTGCACGTACTCCCCCGTACATGCAAAATCTAAGTGATTCTTATTGTGAGTAAGTGTAGCACCACAGAAATCAATGCAGCTATGTGAGATGAGTGGGAGGTGACATCCAAAACTTAAGTCTGTAGACATACCCAAAAAAGTGAAACCCTGCCAGTAGTTTTAAGGTAGAAACAGCCAATTTGTGTATGCTTTGAGACCTCTTTTATTCCCAGGCAGATATCATGAGGCTGAGCGCACAGAGGTATCTTTTGCACATCACAACACCTGGACCAGTAACATAACGTTTTCTCTTCCTGCCTGACAAGGTGTTGAATTTATCCCTACACAATTTTGCTTTGACCTGCTAACATTTGAAGTTTGCTCAGGCTGCCATATAAGTTTGCTATTTCTCAGCAGTTCCCAATTTGAACCCATGCAATTCCACTGACTTCAAATGACCTGTATTTTGCTGTGCTGAGGCTGTGCTTCAAGGCTGAAGCAGGATAAATGTGCCTTCCCCAGCGTGCTGCCATCCTGACTTTGCTTGGAGATTGGAATTCGGGTTTATATAACACAAGAAAATAGAATGGAAGTCCCATTTCTAGGCTTTTTTTTTTTTTTTTTCTCCCCCCTCCTCCCCTCCCCAAGCTTTAGCCACCTTTCAGAGAAAAAAGTTAAAATGTCTGAAAGGAATCTCTTGAAACCTTTAATCAAAGTATTGGGATGAGAACATGGAACTTTAAAATTCAGATGGCTTTGCGTTACAGAAGGGTGAAAAGAATCCTGTTAAATGTCATCGCTCTTAGCCAAAAAATCTGCAGCAGTTAAAGTGGAAGTGGAATTTTGATAATTGACTGGTCAATCATGTTCAGTGATGTCCTCACAATTTTTGTTTTAACAACTTGGTTTCTGTTTCCTTGGTAAAAGATTAGAAGGACTCTCTGACGGTAGCCCAGGCAGTCCTACAGTAGCATGTTCCTTGCTCAGCAGCTGTTGTCCCGTGCCGCCTGCCTTTCCTCAGCTGGCCCAACGCAAGTAATGACAAGGGAGATGATGAGAAACACCTCTCTTGTGTCATGTTTTGTATTGATTTCATGTGTCAGGTTCTTCAAACCACTACAGAGTAAACGCAGCCCAACTCTCAGCCCTTTTCTACTTTACTTTAAAGGGGTACACATTTCCTTCAGAATAAGTCCCATCCATCAGCTTTGGCTGTATAGATGTAGACTATATCATCAATTCATTGGAGGTAGGAACCTGCCCTCTGGCCATAAGACCTGCCACTGCTGGTTAGATTGCAGGATTGGAGCCTAAATAAGAACCCTGTGTTTTGTGGAAAGGAAATATCATATGATGAAGATTTGCTCATTTGGGAATTAATTCTGTAATCAAATTGAATACAGGCTTAGCTCAGAAACCCCTTTCTTATATCTGACATATATTATGCTAACCTACATTTCTAGGAGCCAGGTGGCTTGTTCAGGGAATTGTAGTCACTGTTGGATTGCTATGCGTTGGCAAATACACAGCGATAAAGACTTGGCCCTGGCCTCTTCATTCCTTGCTGTGGAGCTGGTGAAAGCAAACCTGGCCTGCATTCAAGGCACAAAAATGATTACATAGTTCATGAAATAATTGGGATACGTTTTATTCTGCTTGTTCTTTCACTGTGCTTGCATGGGGAGCACTCAAATTCCTTGTGTCCTTGTGGGTATGTGTGAAACCCCCATTCTGGGAAAGGAATTTGATCTTCTGTTCTTGCTTTCTCTCCTGGGGTAAAACTGTACCCTCTTGCTAGCACAACTGTGTGGTCTTAAAACAGCGCCCAACAATGTACAGTGTGGAAGTATTGTTTTTGTTTACAGTATTTAATCTAACATCCACTACAGCAATGTTTCCTTAGATGCAGAATTCTCTGTATTTTGTAACATAAAATCAAATGCGGGTTCCATTTTGGAAGAACTTTGCACTTATTGAGAAGAGAGGGAGTTGATACATTCTGTATTATATGCTATGTCTATAGAAATAAGTTCTTCCAGTTTTGAAAGAAGAGGATCAAGCAGTTCTTTAAAGTTCGCATCCTTAAATCGATAAATTTTCATCTGCCTCCAACTGCCCTCCCCCACCTGGTGTCTAATGATCTCTAAATATCTTTAGACAGAGAAATGCATTGTAGTATTTTGGACTGACCTGGTTCAAGCATAAAGTAGACTGCGTAGAAGGAACGGGAGAAGAAAGTGAAAAGAACACAAAGGCAAACATTGAGGGATGCTTAAACACACCGTGCTCCTAGACGGACAGGATGGCAGGGTGAAACAGATTATGAAAGCATTAAGATCTGGAACTGAGAGGAAAGCCAAGAATGCTTTTGATAGTTAAACATTGAAACTTTATTGAATAGGGGTCATGGCTGTAATGAAAACAACATGTGTCTGTGATTGTTAAAACTTGATTGCAAGAGGGAAAACTGAATGATTTTTTTTCACATGCTGATTGATGTTAAAAAATTGAAAAAATGGACATTAAAAAGGAGAAGTTAGACAGATGTAGCAAAGCAACAACTGCTGGAGATGGACAAGCTTTCTCCTGGGACATACTGCCAAGGAAAAATAAGAGCTTTCTCATTGCCTGCTGCTACAAATCAGCATTAACTCTACTGAAGCCAAACTGCTTGTGCCAATGTAAAACAGGTGTGAGGTCAGAATCAAGTATTGAAAATAAAGCAAAGTGATGGAATATGACAATTTTTTTAGTAAAAATGTAATTAGTTTAACATTAGTGTCCCTTGTAGCTGAGTTCGTAGTCTGGTTTCGGCTTTATGATTTATGTATGTATTCTAATATTGGCAGCATGGTCAGATAATTGACGGGGCGAAAGACCCATAGGACTATTCCAGGTATAGAAAAGAGAGGAAAGGACAGGTTCTACTTCTTCCTAGTGTGCATCACCTTGGTGGGATAAAATCAGTGTCTATTTTCAGGGATGTCTGAGGGAAAGTTGTGGGCAGCAGGAAGACAGATGAAGCCTATTGAGCAGCTCATCTTGTTAAAGGTTCCTCGTCAATAGTTCCCACTGGCGTGGGATGGGAGATCCCAAAACGCACTCGGGCATCCGGGTTGGAGGTGCTCAGAGTCATGCTAAAGCCATCAGTCAGGTTCTGTAGCGTGGTGCATAGACTAGAAAACAGACGCACCAGTTTCCTCCTAATGTCAGCCCAGATACAAAGCTGACATGAGTATCAGCTTTGCTGAGGTGCCCGCACTCTGGAGAACTTCTCCTATGTGTATGTGTGATTCAGCCCCCAGCGAGTAAGAGAAAAAACCTGCAAACAAGAAAACCTGCTTTCCACCAGCCTTCCTTATCACATATTTCTAAATTGTTCTGTTTTTATAGGCAGTTTTCTTTTCACTCTAAACTGTGACCAGGTGTTATGGGATTGCAGTTCCTTAACATGTCTGTCTTGGCTAGCTCTAAAGTAAAGCTTTGTGTGGGGGCCATTGCATTTTCCTGTAGTCTCTACATTGGCCAATGCTGGCTGTGAGACAGTTACAAGTGGCTGTGAACCGGCAGGCTTGGAAAGCTGTCATAGTGAAGGGGGGCAAAAGTGGGAAGGGATGGATTACTGGGAAATTAAAATGGATTTTCAAAATGATTTCTGAAGAAGCTGTTGGTAATAATGTTTTTCGCCATGGTTTTCTGGTACATCACAAAAATAAACCTCTAGTGTTTGAATACAACCACACAAAGCATCGAAGTGAAATAATGGGGAGGCAGTTGATATTTAGAGGAATATTTGCATTGTGTGCTTTGCATAGCTGTCTTGCATTGCTAAAGCTGAGATGCATTGAAAAGACTGAGATGCATGGGGGCCATTTCAGAGCAGTTTAATCCATGTCTTCTCTATGCTGCTTTCTAGGCAAAGTATCTTCCGTTGGGTTTTGTCTGAAGAGATGAGGCGATCTCACCAGTGCTACTGTTTGGCTGACATGAAGAGTGGGTGCTCTGCCTCCTCCCCTCATCACACAGTAACCGCCTGTGTCCCTTGCACACTGTGTATGCTTCAGGTTTCAGCAAATTGCTTTAGACTGACAGATACAGAAGTAATGTCTCATCAATAGGACTTGAAACCTTTTCCCTAAATTTTTCTAAGCTTTCTTTGCCCTGGCTTTCCAACTTGTTTCTGAATTGTCTGCCCATTCCTCTTAGATCTTTTCCCAAGAGCCTGGTGTACAGCGGTTTCCTGCTGTAGGACCTATTTCTATGGAATTTACAGCATGCAGAGGGGGGACCTGCTTTGCACATGCTGTTAGCGCTTTGGTAGCACTGTTAGCGTAAGGGTTTTGTGCTAAGGAAACTGAAAATCTATTCAGTGTTGTACTGCTGATCACAAAGCTTGGTATCGAGCTCAAGGGGGTTGCCAAAGTAAAGCCTACTTATAGTGCTTCCTTGACTTACAGACAGAATAATTTCTAAGAGAATTATTTGCTCCTTCAAGAAATAGCAGAGAGTCCATAAACCCTTTGCAAAAGCTTATTTTCAGGAAATGAACATCATGCAGGTTGTTTTGAGGAAAAAATATTCACCTTCACTTCATCAGGCTCCAGACATGGGGAATGAGTCTTGCCATACCTGTGATAGGCTGTCACCCAAAGCTTTGGTAGTAGTTTATCCCTCCTTGCTTGTTTTCTGCATGATAAACCTAGGCTGAGGTCCATTTCAGAAAGTTGGCCTCTCTCTGCATGCACTAGTGGGGACTGATCTCTTCATTTGTGTGCGATGGGTCTCCTGTCAGGGTGTTGCAGTTTGCAAGGTCACCATTGCAGAATTAGCTGCATGAGGATCTACTTGTTATATAAAAGTCCTATTCCTTAAAAAGTACTTTTTGTGACAAAGGCTGCCCCTTTTTTCTGAGCAGTGTCTAATATAATAAGTCCCTGAGTTGGACTTATATTTTATATCTTGCTCATATTTAAACATTAGTTGATAATAATTTTATGCATCATGCAAAACTTTACATAATGAAGTATTGACATTCATTTTATGCTGTTATATTCATGTTTTGATGACAAACTAAATTGTGACTGGTGTGTTAAGTGTTCCAGGTGTTCTCTACTATTCCACCTGACTTGCTTTGAATGTGCCTGGTGGTATTTTAAAATCAGGAATGTAATATTGAAGCAGTCATTGGAAATAGCAAATTCTGTAACTTTAATCTTTCCTAATGGGAACCTCTGGGTTAAGCTTGGTTTTTATGTAGAGAAATGTGGATTTCCTGATGTCTCTGCAAGGACTTGCTCCCTGTTAGTCCACATCTGAATTGAACCCTCTGTTTACAAGTTTCCCCCCTTTCCTCTCCTTCTAATACATAATGATCTGTGACAACAGAAATAATGTTCAACTCTGGTTTGTCTTGTTCACAGCATGTAGTAAGAATATTGTACTGCCATTTCAGTAATATTTTTACACTTGTCCCCTACTGTCTTGGCTGGTTGCCAGCGTGGTGATTTATGCTTTGTTTGCCTTCAGATGTGATTATTGTTTTGCTTCCCTGGATAGACTATCTCAGTGAGTTCTTCACAGGATAAAATACTGTTGTTCTCAAATCAGGGGACTTGTTTAAATTAATTACCAGGGAAAAGATGCACGGAACTTCAGAGAGGAGTGGGAAGTCCCTGGATACAATCTTGATTGCAGTAGAAAGACTATAACTAAATTATTTTGGCTTTAATGTAGTAGTAAGCTGGCTAAGATTCAAAATTTCTAATGTCTTTTCAGATGCTTCATTTTCTAATCAATGGAAGCTTTTCTGTGGAACGTAAAATATTTAGTCAAAAATTGTAATTTTCTGGTGGAAAGCAATTTAAGCAGAATATTCAAATAAGCCATTTATTTCTTGTTCTACTTTAAAAATGTTTTTAACATTTTAACATAAAATATATTGAACATCAAGGAAGTTGGAATTTCATATGCCAAATCAGTGCTACATTCAGAGCGTCTGACTTCCAAAAAATCTTCCATTTCAAGTAAGAGTCTCTCCCCAGGTCCCCCAAGTATCTCACGGCAAGAGTTTGGCTAAACAATTTAGTATTGGGTATGTTGGAGATGAGAACAAACTCCCGCCTTTGTCCCCTGCCAAAAAAAGATGCTATTCTAGTTTATCTTTTCTCAACCTTCCCTAAATGTATATGGGCTTTCGGCTTTAAAATCTGTATCATCTCTGATTTCAGTATGAATGATACACTGACATAGTTTTTCATAACATGTAATGAAAAAATGTATTATTAATCTGGAATACTTATGAACATCTTTAGAGGAAATGATTTGAGTTCAGACATCTGGAAAATGAAGGCATTATGTGTTGACCTAGGATAATTTGCTATGATGCTAGTAATTTCCTATTCATTTGCCTCGGTAGTAGTGAAAAGAGTATTGTATTTAAAAACAGTCCTGCTTGTACTATGTGACTTAGAACAGTCCTCCAAGAACCCAAATGGCCAGGCAGAAGTACCGCAGCTAATGCCTAGCTGAGCAGGACACGTCCAGCTCTGTCGCCTGTAAACGTTCAGGGTCAGTACCTATTCGTTTGCAAATGCATCTTCACTTCTGTAGCAGTAGAGTGCAGTAGGTGTCCGGGGGTTATATCAGGTAATACAGAAATATACAACGAGCTACAAGAAATGGCTGATTTCTGATACATTGTACGGTAACCATCCCTGTTAGGTTGAATTCTCTGACCTGAGGCAAAAGGGACTTCTAAAAAATAAATGAAAAATGGCGCTAAGCACAAAATGAAATAGTAATGTGTATGTTTAGCTTATGACTTTTTAGCAGCAGAACTGTACACAACTTGTGCCTTAGATTCTGCTTGCGCTGCCTTCCATTACTTGCTGAAAGCTGCTCAGATCTGGCTTCCATGTCACTGTACTGCCCAGAAAGATGAATTAAGTCTGTCAGTCTTTAGATGTGCATGCCGAGTCAACAGTGCAGTCATTGTAAGTCTACACAAAAACACTCTCCCTATCTTCTACTAGTGCAGACAGAACAATTTTTGCCCCTTTGCTTGTTTTTATTGCTTTCTGTGGAATATTCTTTTGAAAGTGACATTTATTTGTGAGCTGGAAAAAATAATCTTGTCAGGTGCTGTTCTTAATTATAGATTTTTGAGATCTGTGAAGTTTACATTCTGTTTTTCAATTCAGGGCATAATCTCTTAAAAAGCATAAAGTAAATATTAGAGTTAGCACTGCATTTAAAAAAAATTCTTACATTGGTGGTTACCTTATAGACTTCCTCTGCTTGTAGGGAATTAGGCTTAACAATGCTCCTCCAATAAAGCAGAGGCTTCGACAGGTAGACATTTTCCAAACCCTAAAATGCAGTTAAATGGAAGCTACTCTCGTTTCTTTAGGGAAGAATATTAAGCTGACATTGTCACTTTAATTTCATCAAAGGAACAAATGTCCTGTTGCCTCAGGGACTCCAGGAAAAGGTACGTTGACTTTTGGTCATTATGCAGACATAACAGTCTCTCTTTCTCCAAATCAATTTTTTACTCTAGAAATAAAATACATAAACAACTGCCCACAGACCAAAAATAAAAAAAGAAAAGCCATACTGCTTCCTTTGGGTTCCCGTTAGTGGGCAAAAGCAGTGAGACAAGATCGAAGTGTGTTATAATTCCAGCACAGAAAATTCGGAGGCACTAGTTTCTGTACTTAGTACTGTTAATCTGTCAGCCCTCATAAAACCCACCGGTTTGATCCTGCACTTGGTAAGTTCAGAGCGATCCTACCAAGATGACTGATGCAGTTGTTAGTGTTCAAGACCAAATGAGATCTAGGAAGCGAAATGAATTAGGACACCAGAAGTCTCTAATCACAGACCCATGCTCTGCCGGCCCGCGGGAGAGGCGGCCAGGCCGGCAGAGCGGGGCCACTGCCATGGAGCTTTCGACCCGGCTCTACTCGCTCATTCTCGCGGTCGCTCCCATCGGCCCCACGATCTGCACCCCTCAGATGCAGTCACAGCCTTTTGCACAGTGATTAAGGGGTTGTTTGTGCTCAAGTTACTTCCCTCTTTTTATAAATGAAGTTCTCCCTTATTCTGTAGGGATAACTAAATTTCATTTACATATGCTAATACTATTGTCAAGTAGGCCTAGCTCACCCTGACATCTACAGCAGGTTATTCTCTTTAAAAATAGGCAACAGCAACGTTTTTTTAATCTGCTTTATTATTTTTAATAGAGAAGAAATGCTGCTACCTACATTTGATATGAATGTTGAGCTGTAAGTTTACAAAGAAAAGAAAAACAAACAAACGAAAGATCAGCAACTATAAGAAAACCAAACCAAAATTCTTCTGGCTTTTTGTAACGCAAAGATCTCTGATATGGCTCATTTGGATGTCATTCATGTGATTTTCAGAAAGTTTTGCAGTCATGGAGGAGGAAAAAAAAAATGTTGCTCTATTTAAATAAATTAAAAAAGATTCATCAGTATTCATCTCTTATCTGTGATTCATGCTTATGCCTTGGAGTACAATGCATACATGAGTCATAAAGAGAGACAGCCTCTGCGTAGGAAATTAGGCTGTCATTTCAGAGTAACATTTGTTTCCCAAACTGAAATAAAGACAGACCATTCCTAATCACAGACAAATGACTAAAGGATTGGAGCACTTAAAAAAAAAAAAAAAAAAAAAAAAAAAAAAAAACAGTGACAGCAAAAAAGACATATGCTTGTAAAACCAGAGCCTGATTCAGACCGTACGGAGTAGCTGCTTGCCAATTCCCTTGAGCTCTGGCAGACCTGGCAACCTCTCTCGCTTATAATTTCAGCCTTGATTTTTATCTAGGAATAAGGTATCGTACAGAAGAGTTTGAACTTTGGCATTCTCTCCATTTCTTACAGTATTTAGGGAATTTTGAGATGCTGTTTGGCCCTCAGAGCTTTCTCTTCATCTAAAGTGAGACAGGCAGTTTCAGATCTGGTGCATGCACACATGTAGTCATGTTTGCAAGTGATTTGATGAGAACGGCAAAATAGGATGTATATGTTAGGTCAGGGTCCCTCTAAAATTTATAACCAGCTTAGATATGAAGCTGAACATGAGTCTTTGAAGCACACAGTCTGACGAGATGCAAGGAGAACTGTTGGTTTTAATGGAAAGCCTTTGATGAAGTCAGTGTCCTTTGTATGTTACCATATCCTTCTAAAGTATCTGCAGGCTGGGGGAATAGTCTGTTCCTCCTCCTTTTTTGCATCAGATTTTCAAGATGACAAGAAGGAAGCACAGGAGCATCCTAGGTTGTCCAGGATGCTGTGAATATTCCTGGATGATGGAAATCATAAATAGAGGCAGAAAATCTTATGGCAGCCGTGTTTGCTGACTGCCAAATGCATCATAATTCCCTAGTCTTTTAAATAAAGCTGGTCATATGCATTGCCAAGCCTGCAGGAGGAGGAACTGAACATACTAAGATCTGAAGCTTGGTACTCAAGAGGCTGGATATCACTCAAATTGTGATTTCTGAGAGCAGAACACAGCATTTTCCCCCAAATCCTGGAAACACAAGACTGCACACCTTTAATTATTGGCTTATAGTTTACCTGGTTAATGTTTTCAGAATATTAAAACTCAGGGAAAACAGACAGGAAAATTAGAATGTATGTATGAAATATAGGTGATTATGTTATTTATGCATCTGAGCATATATATTGCACTTTATTCAAGTCGGGGTCTAATCCAGCTCCCATTAAGTTGGTGGGAATTTTACCATTGGAAACAATAGTAACAGGATTGGAACAAAATAATGTCATCCACAGCCTTCAGCTGTTACGCTCACAACAAGGATGTGGCCATTAAGAAGTTTATATGGATGTAAATATTCCTGTTAATTTTCTTGAGCTTGTTCTACTTGCTTAAAATTGCACTTGCGATTTAAAAAAACAAACAAGCAAAGAGAGCAACACAGGGTATTATGGCTGCATTTTAATCACTGTACAATCAGGCACAAATAGAAGAACAGCTTAAATATTTATACAGATTATATTGCAATCTTGAATTAACAAATCATTTTGCAGTTGCTCGTTTCTTTTTCTTCTTTGTTTTATATTTCCCTTGTTGGTTCAGATTTCCAAGCCAATATGTGAGGGTGACTCTGATGGGTTTGGATTTTTTTTCTCCTGTAATTGCCTTCTGTAAAATCGCCACTGCGCGTGTTGTGTCACTGAGTCACATCTCACCTTGTGCTGCTATTTCACTCAAACAGGAGGAAAAGTTTAGGGGGGTGCAGCGCTGAGGTTGCCGTCTCCGTGACGACTGGAAAGATAGCAGAGCAGACCGTAAGCCCAGGCAGTTGTAACTGAACTGTGCTTGCGGATCTGAAAGGCCCGTGCGCTTTCCGGGGATATTGCCCGGGTGCTGCAGCTGGCTGCGGCGAGGAGGCGAACCAGGACTGCCCGGCCTTGCTCCCAAGCTCGCTCTTCCCCTGGTTGGTTTATAATGTTAGGACCTTCACTGAATCTTTAGCTCTGCCTCCTGCCTTCACGCTCTTCTTTCCCTGCTTTGAATCTGCCTGTACTTACTGCAGGCATTTCTGTAGCCTTGAAAATGTACCGCATCCGACTGAGGCAAAAATGTGATGTGTTGCACTGTTAGCCGCTGCGCACACTGCGGCGTGTGCATGTTACTGTTGCCTCATGGTGCTGCTCGGAAACTGTGTATGGACCTATCCTTCTCGTATTCCAAACTTTAAATTCCCTTCTGTCCTTGTTCCATGTGTCTTACTCATGCTGGAGTCCTGGATGGTGGGCAGGTGGTGGTAGCTGGACGCTGGTGCTCTGTGCTCTCTGTCGCGCCGGCTGGGCCACTGCGGTGCCCCTTCCCTGCTGCCCCTCGCCCGTGTCTGTGGCCGGCTCCGCGCTGCAGCCGAGAGACGGGCATCAGCGTGCCGCTTGAAGCTCTAACGGTGGGGCTGCAGAGCCTGTTACCGGGAAATATTTGCATCGTTTCACAGTGGATGTCTGAATCTTATTAGTGGGCAGTGAAGGCTAAAAAATGCTCATACTCTCTCCTAAAAAAAATATTTGGAAGGATTTTGTGAGTGTCTGAAAAAACATTTAATTCTGCATTCTGACTAGCTGGTTATAAAGTTGATTGTATATTAGATTTGGTTTATGAATAAGAGACAGAGAACTTCATGGATTGAATTAAACCCCTGAGTAGCTGAGTAGGAAATGAGATATAAAAGCATCTCTCCTGGATATATTGAGTTACGAGTTCTATGACTGAATATTATTTTCTATTTATATGTAGTGAATTATTCATACCAAAAAGATTAATTATAAAGATAGCTCTGAAAACAAAACAGGATCTCTCAATATATAGTTGCTTGATTTTATTTTATTTATTTATTTATTTATTTTGATTACCTAACCTATTGAGAGAATCCATGAATCTTTATTATACTACTTAATGGCCTGGAAACACAGTACAACAGCATAGTAGCTTATTTATAGCTATATAAAGTTGAATTATTTTTAATGAGACAGTTGCATACAATTATTGCAATCACACTGAAACTGTGCAGCTACCTCAGCACTTTTTTGGGGCTTTGATTGAAGAGCTCAGGGTTTCCCTGGCAGCTGCTGGAAGCAGTGAAGTCCTGACCCCTTCTGCAGGAGATGGCACATGCACTGCTGCTATTCTGGGGAAGGAGGGAGCCCGTGCTATCCAAATCAAACTGTAAAAAATGATTCCCCAACAAAGTCCAATGCACTTGATGGAAAATATGGGTAACTAATGTTTTTGTGGATGTTAGCTCTCGTAGTTAGTCTGTTTTCTATTTCAATTAATATTTTGCGTAAATCACAGTATCTTAGTGAAATTGGCAATACTCAACTGAAAAGAACACAAGGCAAGTGTAATTAAGCCACATATTCAGTAACATGCTGAACAAACAATGGAAAAAATTACTCTTTGGTTACTAAATCAATTGTAATCAGCTTCATCTGCCCACTCATCCACCTCTATGAGGGGATAATACAGCTATATTAGGAGCAAATTCAGCAAATAAAGAAAAAATCAGTAGTTCGGCTGCATGTGTTGGCTTGAATGTGCTACTCCCAACAGCTTTATGTATACAAGCATCTTTTTCCTCCCAGGCCATCTTTCCTCTTGATTCTATGATTCTGAGCACAGAATCATAGGCATGGAGGAAAAAGAAAGAGGTTTCTAATTCTTGGGCAAAATTCCCTGGAGGTGCTTATCCAGAGATGAGAAAAAGCAGATCCTGAGAGACAGTTCATAAGAACATGACAAAACTGCATTATTTTTCCATGTTTCCTATGCAAGATTTCCCTGTTCAGGATTTCCCATATAAATGCATGCCGGTTAAATCTTAATTTTGGAGGCTTTTTGCAGAGTATAGATTATTACATCAAATAAATACCTCTCAACTATATACATGTTTGTATATGTGTGTACGTGTATAAATGCATATATTATATATAGTGTGTATATATACCCATACACATATATACAGTACTAAAACAGTAATTCTTATTGCAGGAAAAAAGCTTTATAGTTTTGCTTGGGGCTTGTAATTAATGAAATATTTTAGTAGATCCTTGTGAACATAGAAATTATCTATAAAATGTATGTAATTTTTAATATAATAAAGAATTTAGGAGAATTAGAGGTCTTGAAAGCCAATTTGTTTGCTTGAAAGATGCAGATTCACACCTTTAGCAAGTTTTAGAAACACTTCAAGTTTTTTCTAAATGCTTTAGAAAAATCTTCCTTTATGGCTATTTTTATGCTGAAATCTTTAAAAACTCTGATTATTTATACTTTGATCAAAACCACAAAATGAGTGAGTAGTGCAATTTATACCTGGAAATTAAAATCTGTCCATTTTGAAGAACGTTCTTCTGTAAAAGCCAGTGTATTTTTTAGACGTGCTTTGGTCAAGCTTCCTTGAGGTGACAGTTGCGAGAGTGAGCTTGTGCTCTTGCATCTGGGGCAGTATGTTGGATGACAGAAGTAATGCACTAATGACTAGATAAAGAAAATCCTCAGCTATAGAGAAAGCACTGTAGTGTGCAAGACTTTTCAGTGGTGCTTTCAGGCTGTAGTTGCTGGTGTTGAGTGGGAAGTGGAATAGCAGAAACATGGAAAGTGCCCTAAATCCCATTTGTTTCTTCCAGTTTTGTTATCTTACGTGGGAGTCAGAATAATAAACAATGTGCAAATAATCCTGGCATCTTGCATGCCAACCTTCTCCCTCAGGGTCCCTTGGCTCTTCTGGGGAGGGAGCTGGACACAGCAGCGTGGATGCTCCTGCACTAAGCAGAGCCGGCCTTCCTGATGAGAAGCAGCTGGCCAGGGCAGGAACTGGATGAGCACATATTTGGGGCTGTATAGGCATTATAGGCAAAGGGTTGTAGGGAACCCAGGTCTTCTCACCCAACCTGAAATCATTCCAGGGTGAACAGCCACCGGCTGCTGCTGCCGCCGTTTTCACCTTCTCTGTATTGGCAAAACAGAGAATATGTGAAATAAATATTGTGGTCGTATGAAATAAATCTAGGCAAGTCTGTATGTACACATCTAGCACACAGACACATATTTAAAAAGACTTTGACTCTGTGAGTTGGTAGAAGCGGCCACGCTTGGGCTGGTGTCGTTCGCTGGCGCGGGGCCGCCTGTGCTGCTGGCGGGACGTTGCTGTTACCCTGCCAAGGAGCTCTCAAGGGAGGGAGGCTGAGCAGGGCTGAGTCAGAGCCTGGATCAGCCATCCCCAAGCAGCTGGAAGGCACCATGCTGCCTGTCCCTGCCAACACGCTCGAGAAGTTCCCAGCACCGCTGGGAGTTGATGGAGAAGTTCCCAGCACCCCTGGGAGTTGCCAGAGAGACCCCGGCCTTTGCAAGGAGATCTCGGCCTTGCCAGGCTGTGCTTCAGCCCACTGAGCCACTCAGCCCTGCGAGTCGCGTTAACCCACATTGCGAGCCGAGATGGACAGGAGTCTTAGTTGGCCCCTCGGGTGGAAACAGCCCTGCTGGAATTGCATGGAGCTCAGAGGTGCTGTTAGATGTGTTCTCAGTAGAGTGACTAAACAAGTTACAGGGTAAGGAGAACAAATGTGGACTTCATCAGGATTTATATCATGTCAAAACCCAGGAGGAAAAAAAGTGATCCAGGGGATGAAAATGAGTTCTTTCCATTACTAATAGTTTACATTACAAAGCCACTATCCCATATTACTCAATGTACATACACTATACAACACCCTCCCTATCTCAAGTGAATAAATAACATTAATGCAAACCCACGATTTATGCAAAAATGAATCTCTTGCTATTACTCTTTTCTGACTGAGGTTTTTTTTCTTAAGTATTTCTGTCTTATATGAACTATCTAAGTGGCCAAGCTAATTCCTGGAGTGACTCCCTTAGCTCTGGTGGAAGCAGTCCAAAGATGACTTTGTAGCTGTGTACTAAACTAGCTCATACATCCTATAGATAGATGTTATAAGAAAAAGGACTTATCCTAATTGGCAACATCATCCCAGCCTGCAGCACATGGCTTGCTTCTAGCTTTCCTTGAAGTTATCTCCATCGAGGGACAGTCATTTATTTTCCTGTCTTTAAAAGTTTTCTTCTTCTCATGTTAAAAACAACTAGTACCTCAAAAACAATTTTTTTCTTTCATTTGGAAAATGATTCTGCTTCTGCTTTTAATTTGGGAGTTACCAGGAGTTAATATTGTTTTTCTTGAGCAGACAGACAGGAGGAGAATTGCATTGCACACACTGCCCATCACCTGAGATCCCTAAGCATGTTACAGATCTTAGTCCTTGTAGACTTGGACGGTAAACATATTTTTGTAGCTACTCACTAGACAGGAGAAACTAGAACTCTGTCTTGTCTTGAAAACTTAACAGGTCTGGAGTGGAAACGAGTTGTGAATGGTGTTCTCGATACGCACATGCGAGTTGTGCCTTCGGGTGGAAGCCTGAACTCTGGCTGCGTCACCATGCGCATCCCCATGGACTCCCTGCTGTGGCAGGGGGCACATCAGTATGGGGACACTGCGTCCGTGGTCCCGAATCCGTCACAATAAGCTGTGGTATCTCTTAGGTGTTTCAGACCCTTGCAGCATGATCACACCACCATACAAATGATTGAGGCTCTTTTGAATCAAAAGGGAAACCATGTGGAAAAAGGCACTGTCTGTGTGCAATTTCAGAGTTTTTAAGTGTGAACTGCAGCTAAAAGGCTCATCAGAAAATCCTGCTGTATACTGAGGTGAAAAAAAAAAAAATCTTTATCATCTTAAAATTTCAGATACAATTTTTCCAGAGAGGTTAGCAGTACTGATTTTTTTTTAAATTCATGCTTTTGTTAATTACTCACGTTTAAAAGCCCAGGAAATATGGAAATGTTGGAATTATGAGAAAAGAATTTGATTTTTTACTTAACATTTAAAATTTCATTGACACACACCCAAAACAAAGAAAAAATTAAATTGCATGAGAAGTTTATTCCAATGTATATATACTGACACAAAGTATGAACATGTTCAGTCTAAAAGGAATAAAATTAAGAAAATGGCAAGCAATTACAAACAAAAGTTGCATTACATCCATAACTGTTTTATCCATAGTGGCTACTAGTACGCCTATTATAATGCATAAGAGAATTTGAAAGCATTTAGATTTGCTTTTTTCAACTGACAGTGAGCCACAGGTGCTCAGCTATTCTAAGTAACTATTCAGCTGTCAGGCATTATTGTCTAAATCACCATTTCGAACCAGAAGTATAAGCTCTACAACCCCTAGCTCAGATCTAAGAAATTGGCTCTTGTTTACAATGCAGTTATTTTAAAGGAAGAAAATACCCAGGAAATCATCTCAAAGAAATTTAATTATGCTGCTTGTTCCTAGGAGCAGCATTACCATTTTACATTCCAGCAGTGTTTGCATGGAAAATGAAACACACAACACCTGTTAACAATGCGCACTCTGATGAATATCTGCCTAAAAATTGGCTGCTTTTTTTTATATAGGGTGGAGAAACAAATATTAGCAACATTTTGTAATGATTTACATTGTATTAACATCATATGAAAGCACACTGATAATTTTTCTGACTGACAGAGAAATAATTGTAAGTATTTTACATTTATTACATAAGTGGAAATGGATGCATGAATAGTAGCAAAAGCTGTAGGTAAGACTGAAAAAATGGGTTCCTTTATAACCCCCTCCTGGCAGGCAGTGATTCCTTTAGAAGTTTTGGGTTGACACTGAAAAATTACATGGCTGAGTTCAACTTCAATTCCTCAATTCCTCTATATTTTCTACAAAATATTTTTTCGTTGTGGCTATGAGAAAAAAATATTCTTCTTATATGTATATAAAACATCTAGTTACAGTTTATATGTTAAAACACAGCAGAAGCAGTTGCAATTTAAATAGCCATTAATCAAGACTAATGTCTTTGTTGGCTTGGATAACATAGAAAAGGTGGTCATCAAAAGGTAATGTATGAGTCCACTGAAAGTGTAAAAAGAAGAAGAAAAATGACGTTTTGCTTGATAGGCCCAGGAGTTAAAGTTTTAAATCTCAGTTTTGTGTATGAAACACTATAATCATATTTTGAAGCAAAACGTGTTTTTGGAGCTTGGTTCTGTTTTTGTCAAAGGGAGTTTCAATGTTGATATCTGAAAGACTAAAGAAGAACCAGTCACAGTAGCAAGAGTCCCTCTGATGCTACATTTTTAGGGAATTACTATTTTTATTTCATTCTTCAATTTGTAATTGCTAACTTTGTAAATCAGCAATAGCTTAATCCCACTATCCTTCTGTAGGCCAAACTCCTCTGGATTTGGTGCAAATTGATAAGCTGCTGCCCTGCGCAGGTGCCTCCAGTGCTGAGTTAAAGGAGCAGTGAGTGGTCTCCGCAGGGCGTGTGGCCTCCCGGGCTCCGCACCCGGGCAGATGCGCGTGCTCGCGGCGCAGCTGCCGGGGCAAAGGAAGCCGTGCCCTTTATGAAGCCCACAACTGGAAGAGACACCAGTGTACAAGTTGGACTCACAGCTTGGGTAAAGAACGTGACAAACTTCTTAGCCTAATTCAGTACCTCTGGGGAATGTCCCTTCATATACCATCCCCAGAAGACGTTTCTGTTGGAGCTTTTTTTTTTTTTTTTTCTCTTCTCTTCTGCCTTGCTCCCAACAGCCCTACTGTCACAAGTATCAACAGAGCAGGTCTGGTGCTCAGACTGAGGGAGGTGCTTGTTGGAGCAGGCTGTGTGCCGCCCCTGTCAGCTTAGGAATTTTGAGTTCCCAGATTTTGAAGAACTCAAGAAGTGACTTACAGTGACTCTGACTTTCAGTCTGACTCTCAGAGAGGCTGATTTTAGATGCTGCCATAACTAAATCGATATATTACCTTAAAGAAGATCTTATGGAAATATTTGACCCCAGTTTTAGAATAAATCTTGGAATGTTACGACACGCCAGACAGAGTTGGTACCCAGTTAAAATAACATTCTTAGTGCAAGTGTATGTGCTGGCCTCAGGTCTCCCACTCAATGAGTTTTATTTTTACTAGGAGTAATATACTTAAGTTCTCTAGCGCTCTCCAAATTCCTTTTTATATGCAACTACATAATCTTTTTGGAGTGAATATGGACATTAACTCCTCCTTTCAGCGCTCTCTAAACATCTGCTTGCACAGCAGATATTTCAAGTTAGGAATCCAGGAAGGAAAGTGCTCCCAGGACTGATTACTGAGTTATAAAGCCTTTTATTTTAATGTACTCTGCCAAGATGAGTCCATAACCTCAAATGAGTCAGGAAGGAAAGGGGAAGGCCGATAACAAACAGCTTCATCATAATTTTAACCATATTGCCTTAGTATGGTCACAGAATAACCTTTATGTTTAGATATTTAAGGAGACTATATGGGCACTGGAAAGAAGACTTGCATTCTTTCTTCCCAAGTACGATCACCCACTACCTGGGATTTGCACTTGGTGATTCCAAGTAAACCAGAAGACCCCTGACACCTTCCCCAAATAGTCCTTCTGGCAACCTGGATGCTTAGGCCTTTTGCTGGACAGCACAGAGACAAATTTCATTCTCCTGACTATATCCCACTCCGTAAAACGGGGATATGCTTGCCGTAACTCCCTGGTATTGTTGCTATGGATGTGGTTCTGCTTCAAGAGATCACTTTAAATATGCTGATGCATGCCAGCAATTCAGGCTTACCAGTCTTAAGCCTTGCTTAAATAAGCAAGGAAATAGAGAGTTGTCTTGGAACCTGTTTGTAGTCTAACAAGCAAGCTGCTCACAAATGTACAAAAAAAAAAAAATCAAAAAAAACCCCACTCAATTTAGACTGGAAACAGTGGTATGCTTAAAGCTGCACACAGGTCTAGGCTGGCATAGAAATTTTGTAAGTTTGTAAGCTCTGCTTTACAAGCCAACTTGTGTCTTAGGTAATTATGGTCTCCCTATTGAAAATACCCCTGCAATTTCAGCTGGAGATATTTTTCATTTCATGTCCTAAATTGTTATACGTTATTCTAAAAGCTGGTTAACATCATATGGAGAAGGTGGCCAAAATCAATAAGAGTTTCACAACAAAGACATGAAAGAAGTAAAATATGAAATCTCTGAAAGAAATGATGTTCCCTTTTGGGGCCAAAAGGGCAAGGACAATGAAATCAGTGAATTTATATTATTTTCACTGCCTTTGCTATGTTCTTAAGATATAATAATAGTTTTAGGCTTTTACTTTGTACAGTACTGCAGACCTGTCATCTTTGGTCTTCCAACAGAATGAAACAGTAGTTCTAACTGAAAAGCCAAGTTTTGACTGTTATAATGAAATTTTAAGATGATTTGCCCAAAAGATAGGTGTCGAGTCTTTTGCGTGCAGTTTGATATTCTAGTTCATACAAAACTGTCAAAATTAATGGTAGTTTGTATCTTTAAAAAAAAAAAAAAAAAGACATACAAGAGATGGGAATCTCAAATAAAAAGGACATTTTGATGGAGAAAAAAAATAAAGTAGTTTTATCTCTCAGCTTGTAATATATCTGGTTGTTTAATTTGGCATGTTTCTTATGGTAGTTTTCCCTATTATATTAATTGACGTTGTGTCCTTAACAGCATGTCCTCTGAAGAATATAGAAGCTCTCACATTCAATGAAATGTTTTCCTTTCAGCTCTTAATACATTCCAGACTTACATTAAACTTGGTCTTCATTTGTTCATTGTCACCAGCGTCCTCAGTACTATATAAGACTAAGAAAGTCAATTCTTGCCCTGAGGTGCTCAGAGTCACACAGTGGTCAGTATTGGGTTTTTTTGTTTGTTTGTTTGTTTTTTTCCTCAATGTTTTGAATTTGGGAATTCTTAGTGGATTCGTCTTATCCGAATGCTGAGAGTGAAGAGTCATTTAAATCTAGATGGGTTTTTCCTGTTAGGAACTGGTGACCTAAGGTATAGGTACTCTGAAATAGCTGCCGGCTAAATTGCCCATCTTGCTTTGTCATATGCATCGAGTAAGTCTCCCAGTTTAGGTGAACTAAAAGATACTCAGAGGTAAGAAAACCCTAGGCATTTTTAGTTCATGTTGACAGCATACTCCAATGTTATATACACGTTTACATTACTTCTACAATAGAAACAGTATCTCCCCCTAAACAGCTCTGGTTTCTGTCTATTCTGCATCTGATACACTGAAGCAGTTGGGTATTGCCAGAGAGAGGGCAGGATTATCTGTTCTAAAAACAGGTTTCTCGTACTACGTGGGTTTGTTTGTTTCTTTCTCTAGTACAAAGTCATGCACTGAATTTTGTTTCTGAAGACAGTATGTAAAACAGCACATTATCTAGTGGAAATGCTGTTCCCTGGACAGAGTATCTGTGATGAACGTTAGAAAGAAGCCAGAAGATGATGATTAATTGCTATGTTAATGCACCTATGTACAATAATACAGGATTCCTTATTAAGAGCCATGTAAAGCTAATGTATTGTAATGTATTGCTGCTGCCATGAAGGATCAGTTTGTTGTTAAGGGGATGAGACCCAGATATAGTATGCAAGTTTTCTGTACATGCCTATGTTTTTTTTGTTCCTTGTCCCACAGGGCAAGAATTTAAACAATTTGTTGTCGTGAGGGTTGGCTATCAGGGGATCTTTATGTCCATCTGATATTGTTGTAACAAGCAAGGCTCTGCTAGGAATTTCCCTCTGCTTTTCATCCAGAATTAGCCTACATATTATTACTATGTTTGGTGATGCTTAACTAAAGGTGAATGGAAACATGTTTGTAATTGAATGTTTTTATAGGATCTCTATTGATAGGAGGATGTGTGGATAGACAAACAGTTTACAAATACTTTTCATTTTAAAACAAGACTTTTGAAAATTCATTCCTTTTCCTAAATTTTAAGCAGTCCTATGCAAAGACGTCTGCAAAGCAGAGGAATCACCCTGGGTACTAAAACTTTGGAGAACTTGATGGAGTATGTGGCAGTCCTCTTGCAGCGGCTACTGCTGTTCCAATGGCATTACTAAGGCCCTGCAGTGCTTCATGTTTGGCTGTGACCCCTCTTCCCTTTCCAACATCCTCACCCCATAAGAAGTGAGAAACTGAGCAAGAGGAAGATACTTGTAGGAAGACAGCGGTGTAGCTGATGCTGCTGGGAGAGACGCACCCAGGGAGCAGTTTTGAACTGCGGCATGCACAATGCTTCATTGAATCCTTAACGAAAATATTACGACCTGCTGAAAACTCGAGAGAGTGACTAACTGCTCGCGGAGCCCTATCAGTGCTGACCGTGTGTGGGCCACTCAGTTACCTCTAACAGGGCAGAGGTGGCTCAGGCTCTACTACCTGAAGAGATTTAATCAAAGAAGGAAAGAAGAAGGGGACACATGAGTAGAACTTCAATCTTTAGCTCAGCGCACATTTTGCACTGAATCCAGTCGATGGCTGGGTCCTTTAATATCAAACAAGAGAAATGTAATTAATTCCCTTTAAGGGCCTTGAGCTTCCACTGAAATGCTCATGGAAGTCAGTGCGCATTTCCAGTGCCAGAGGAGTCCAAAATCTGCCTGTTACTAGGATGTTCTCAGAAGGGATGGAAACAAGGTTACTCTGTTTCCGGGCACTACGTTTAATCCGCCGGGATGTACAGTCTCACGCACGCGGTGGCTGTGCCTACTTGCTCAGGTTTACACCCGCGCTGGAAAGGAGCTCCCGACCGTTGGGCCGCGCGGCCCGTGCGCATGCGCGCGGCAGGGCGCCCCGGACACGCTGCGGCGCGTGGGGCGCCCTTGGCTAGCGCCG